>BSBK01003715.1:1265000-1770000 GCA_027943335.1 Chamaecyparis obtusa
GTTTGATAGGCCTAGAGAGAGGAATTTATCATTAGATGCCAATCTCTCCCTATTTTGTTGACCGTGCGATGCAAGATTTTTAGTAAGTTCTTGTTAGATGCTTCAACTTGTCCATTTACTTGTGGATAGTAGATAGATGAACAATGTTAAGTTATCTTGAATTTGGAATATAAAGAATCTAAGTCCTTGTTTTTGAATTGGCCTCCATTGTTAGTGATGATAGATTGTAGAATACCATACCAACAAATAATATAATTTAGAATGAACATAGAAATCTATTTTTCAGTTACTTGTATCAAAGGAACTGCCTCAACCCATTTTGCTAAATAATTAGTTGTGTGATGATATGGGTGTGACCATTTGACAAATGTGGATATATGGCTCCTATGAGATCAAATGCCCATTTCTGAAGAGGCCATTGTGTTGTAAATAGAATTAGATCTCTACCTAGTGTGTGAATTAAGTTACCATGGACCTGGCATTTCTTGCAATTATTAGCATGTTTCACGACCTCTTTCTCCATATCTAGCCAATAGTACTCTACCCTAATGATTTTTTGAGCTAGTGTTAGACTATTGGAATTTGACCCACAAATACCATCATGGACTTCTTCTAATGCACATTTCAACTCTTCTTTCTCTAAAAAACTAAGGAGTGTACCATCCAGACTTTGTTTGTATAGATCATTACCAATGATGACATACTATGATGCATTTCAGATAAGGTAATATTTTTCATGATGGTTAAGGGCATCAGAAATGACTTGGTCACAAAGGTAGGAATAGATAGTTTTTTAACATGAGGGATCATGACCAACAATAGTGCCAATCATATGGGTTTCTAGGAAATTATAGGTAGGGAATGACAGTGCTTCCACTAGGAACTCATAATGTAGCTCATGTTCTGGTTGTTGTAGTATAGAGGATAGTGTAGCCATTGTGTCAATAGCCTTGTTCTTTGTTCTTGGTATCTACTCAAACATGATAGAAATGAATTATTTCTTGAGATCATCTACCATCTATTTGTATGGAATGATCTTCTCATCCTTTGTTTGATACACATCATGGACTTGGTAAATAACCAGTTGAGAGTCTCCATAAATGTGTAATTCTGCTATTTTCCATTCAATTGCTAATTTCATTCTATTTAACAGAGCTTCATACTTTTCTATATATTTAGTGTAAGAAAACATGATTCTAAATGCCTTTGGAATGGAATATCCATGTGGAGTGATGAACAAGATACCAACTCTAGATTTGTTTTGTGTGTAAGACCCGTCAAAGAATAACCACCATGTTTTGGAGGATAGGTGCATTTTAGAAGCATTAGGAAATTCCATTTGCATTGGTTTGTCATCAAACATTGGAGCTTTAGCTAGTTGATCTACGATGAATTTTCCTTTGATGGATTCCCTTTCAACATACTCAATGTCAAATTCACTCAGTAGAGTTACCCATTTTGCTAGTTTCCCCATGAGAGTAGCTTTTCTTAATAAGTATTTTAGTGGATCTATCTTTTCTATGAGATGTATGGTATGAGCCAGCATGTAGTGTCTCAGTTTTTGTGATGCAAAGATCACATCTAGACATGTCTTCTCTATCATAGAGTAATTCTTTTCATAAGCCACCAAGGTTTTACTGATGTAATAGATAGCTCTTTCTCCCTTATTTTCATCATGTTTTGCTAATAATGCCCCCAGTGATGTATCTATTGCGAAAACATAAAATATCTATGGATTTCCCTAAACAAGAGGCATGAGAATTGGTGGATTTTCCAAGTATTGTTTAATGTGGTTAAAATTATTTTCACATTCTTCACTCCATTTTTAAGTCAAACCTTTATGCAATGTTTTAGTGAAATATTGTGATATGTTAGCTAATTGAGAGATAAAGCATGTGGTAGATTGTACTCTTCCTTGCAAGGTATGCATTTGACTAATATTTTTAGGAGGTTTCATCTCCATGATTTCTTTGACCTTTCCTAGATCCACTTCTATACCTTTCTTTGAAACAATGTATCCTAGGAGCTTCCCTAAAGTGACACTAAAGGCACATTTCTTGGGATTTAGCCAGAGACTAAATTTTTCCATTCTATCCAGTATTGTACCTAGTTCAGATAAGTGTTCATATCTCTTTATTTATTTATCCAATGTGTCATCTACATAATATTCCATGTTTTTATGCATCATATCTATTTATATCTCTAAAATCTATGCATACTTGAATAGATTTATCTAGTTTTTACACTAGAACAATGTTGGATATCCATTCGGCATAGTCTATGATTTGGATGAATCCTTCCTTGATTAATTTTCCTAATTCATCTTTGACAAGAAGTGCAACATGGGGGTTCATTTTTATCAATTTCTATTCGATTGGTTTAACTACTGGAGCTATAGAGAGCTAATGCATAATCAAATCAAGATCTAATCCTGGCATGTCTGAATACTTCCATGTAAAATTCATCTTTTTCTCCATTAATAATTTGGTGAATTCTTGTTTCTCCTCTTCTGATAGGGATTGTGCAACATGAATCAACTGAGGTTCCTCCATTGTGCCTAAATTGATAGATTGAGTTGGTGCTACCAAAATTGGGGATTTTTCTTGTAAATGACTTGGAAGGACATCGAATATCTCATATTTGGGCATCTCACAGAGGTGTTCACCCTTGGATACATCTTTTCTTTTTACTATTTTTGGCTCTGAGATTGCCACATAGTGGTTTTCACCCTTTGAGCTCTTTTTTTTATTTTTATTTTATTTTGACTGAGATATTTGATATCAAAAAATTTCATGTTGATGCTAGGTTCTCTGATGGAAGTTATCATAGGTTCAACCACATCTAAGTAGCATGCTAAAGTATAGTCCTTTTGGAAATTATGGATATCTTGGCTTGGGTCTTTGGACATTTGGTCAATAAGTTCATGGTGTTGGATAGTAAGCTGAGGGAAGGACTATCTGATGGTGTTTACACATACAATGTTGTCATCATTGGTTCTGATCTGACTCTCAAATTTTAAGGTGCTATTACTACTCAAGATGTTTAGTTTGTTAAGAGTCTCAACATCATCATTGGATCCTGCATTAGTAATAAGTGAATCATGTTCACAAGGTCTATCATGTAGTTATAAACTCATGTCAGTTGTAGGTGCATATTGGTGAATAACATCAATATGTTTTTCTATTATGAGTTCTTCTTCTTCTAGTTCTGGAATGAATCCCCATTCATAGTCATTAGATTCCTCATCAGGATCTTTGGGAAAGTCAAGAACATGTGTGAAATCAGGATGAATTCCCCAAGAAAGGTTACCTTTATATTTTGAATGAAATTCATATTCATGAGAATTTGTCTCAGAATCACTAGAGTGTTCCAAATGTTTAGCTATGGTGAGGAATGTACCTTGTTCTTCTATTTTGTTTTCTAAATCAATTGGTCCTTGTGTTGTGACTATCTCTTGTATACCAGTTTGTTCTTATGAAGTAGAAGGTTCTTGTGTGTCTACCACATTGACTCTCTCATTAGGTTTCTTTTCATCATTAAGAATGTCTAAGATGTGTTGAGGTATATGTTCATAAGGAAAAACATCTATTTTTTCTAAATCATCACTATCTTCATGATATATTTCCTCTTCTACTTGAATATATATTCTTGGTTCTATTTTCTGTATGACATGGGTAGAGTTCCCACAGAGATAGAAAGGTTTCCTTTGATAACCTATACCTCTTGTATCTTTTTTTTTTCTTCCACAGTGTTCAAAGGGTTTTATGATACCCTTTCCTCTTGTTCTTAGAGGTCCTTTCCTAGTGTATCCCATTTTGGAAATTAGCTTGTGTTCTGGCCCATATAATTTTGAAGGAACCTTAAGTGATATAGATTCACATTTTTGAACCATTTTTTATTAAGATTCATCTTTGTATAACCAAGCTAGTATAACCTCTTCATCTTTTTCTTGTTTGGACACCTTTTATGTGATTAAACTCCCATGATAGATGATTTGTGGTTCTTTAGTTGTAAGTTTCATTTTCTTTGGAGGTAGCCTATAAGATTTAGGTGAGTGTGGGAGAGATGTAAGAGATAGAACTGGTTCTATTATGTATTCTCATATATATGTATCTTTTATTTTAATCTCCTTAGCTATGTCTTCCAGTTTGGATGTGGAGGCTATATCACTCTATTTTGTAGAAGACTCTCTACTATGGGGAACAAGTTTGTTTGTGCTTTCTTTCAAAGCATTGCAAGATACTAACATGTCTATGGGTATTGTGACCTCTACTCCATCATATGGGAATTTGACACATTGATGGTATGTTGATGGGATCACTTGCATTTCATGAATCTAGGGTCTTCCCAAAAGGATGTTATAGGCCAAAGGGAGGTCCAGTACTTGACAAGGGATATCATTGATTATAGGTCCTATTCTGATAGGTAGCATGATGAATCCCTTTGAAGATATTTCTTTCTCATCACATTATTTTACTATTATTTTCTTTTTCAGACCAATAACATCTTCTGATAATCCCAGTTGAGTAACTAGTTTATATGAGAAAATATTTAGACCAACACCTCCATCTATCAGTACACATTTGACACAATAGTTTTCAATCATGACCTCAATATGTAATGGCTGATTATGTGGATGACTCAGTGAATTATCATCTTCCTCTGAAAAGGATATGTATTGAGGAGATGTTAAATGAACCACCATGGTCTGAAACTGATTAAGATCAAGATCTTCTAGAACATTATAAGTGATGAGAGCTTTGTCAAGAACTACTCAGTGAGTAGGAGAAATCCAAAGTAACTCAAATATGAAGATCTTTGCATTAGTATGTTGAAGTTTTTGGATAATTTTGTATCCTGAAGATGTTGTTTTGGACTCTTTAGAATTGGAAGATTTAGATGTAGTCCTTTATTTAGTTGTTGATGCAAGATTGAATGGTACTTTTAGGGCATTTGATGAACTTGAGTTTAGTCCTGGAAGAATTAATTGAGCTTGAGATTGAGTGACCGCAATGCTATGATGTACATGGCTCTACCATGTTGATGAAGTCATTGTTATTGAAGAATGTGTAATTTACCTTAGCACCCACATTTGGTTTGGAAGATGATGATTCTCCCTGAGTATGTTTCGAAAAAGGTTTTGTGAATGTCGTATGATCATTATTGGATTTATTGTTGTCAATTAAAATTTCTCCAGCATCAATTTTATTTTGAATAAGATGTTTTAGGCACATGCAATGATTGGTATTATGAACCTTTTTTTAGTGAAAATAATAGAAATCGGTCTCCTTCTAGCACTTAGGTTTGACTTCTAAGTGATAGGATTTTAGCTTAGGTAGCATGATGATGTTATTTTCCAAATAAGGTTTTCATGGAAGATTCCAAGGACTCACCCAAAGGAGTGAACTTGCTTTTTGGTTTTGTAACCCATGGTTTGGATTCATTTGACTTTTTAGGAAGCTCAGTTGCTTGTTTCTCTGAGGCTTTTATGGCTTGAGTACCAATTGTAAGGTTGAATGTTGGTGCTTTGGGTGGAGTAATGATGTGATCAACAACACCATCCATGACAACATTTTTATTCTTGTTCCAAAATTTAAATTTATCTTTGTTGAGGGAATTGGAACTTGAATCATACTTTTTTTCTTTGTAAAGCATGATATCGACCTTGCTATCAATTACATCCTCTATTTTCATGGAACTATATACTATTTTTTCAAATGAAGTGTGATTTTGCATCTAAATGTGATACTTGATTTCTAAAATTAGATTATTGATAAAGATTATTACCTGTCTCAGGTGCTCTTCGTGCTCCTTCTCATCCTTAGAATAAATCAGAATGTCATCAAGGAAGATAATAACAAACTTATCTAAGAAGGTGCGGAATACACCATTCATAAGGCTCATAAATACAGCTGGGGCATTTGTAAGACCGAAAGGTACCACTGTAAATTCATAGTGGTCGTACCTAGTGCGAAATGCGGTCTTATGAATGTCACTGTCAACTATCCTCAACTGATGGTACCCAGACTTAAGATCTATCTTGGAGAATACTCAGGCACCCTGCAACTGATCAAACAAGTCATCAATCCTAGGAAGTGGATACCGATTCTTAATGGTGCCAGATCCTTCAGTAGGATTTGTGGTGTGCACAGATGCTTCACTTGATGGTTTAGGGGCAGTCCTTATGTAGGGAGGGCAAGCCATTGCTTATGAGTCTAGGAAGCTTAAGACTCATGAGCTCAATTACCCCACGCATGATTTAGAGCTTGCAGCAGTGGTACATGCCTTAGTACGTTGGCGTCACTTCCTCTTAGGTCACCATTTTGAGCTTCATTCAGACCATCAGAGTCTTCAGTATATATTCACCCAGCCGAACCTTAATGCTCGGCAGAGGCGATGGATGGAGTTCTTATGTGAGTATGACTTTGATGTTCACTACATCAAGGGGAAGGAGAACGTGGTTGCAGATGCCTTGAGCAGGAGACGACATGATATTTATTCTATGACTGCAGGCACAGATTTGAGAGGACGAATCCTCCATCATCTTCAGGATGATGAGTGGTATTCTAAGGTATGTGAGATGATTCAGTCTCAGAGACCCTTGGAAGGGAAGTATGTTGGTTATACTTTAGAGTCCGATGGACTTTTACATCATCGAGACCGTATCTATGTACCTTCTACCGGAGATTTACGTGCTTTCATTATACTAGAGGCTCACAGAGCACCTTATGCAGCACATCTCGGGGTTAAGAAGCTACATGCAGATTTGAGGTAGCTGTATCATTGGCCAGGCATGAGATTATAGATTGCTGAGATAGTGGCCAGGTGTCTTGAGTGTCAGCGAGTTAAGGCAGAGCACCGCCATCCTGGTGGACTCCTGCAGCCGCATGAGATTCCAGTATGGAAGTGGGAGGTTATATCCATGGATTTTATAGTTGGTCTTCCGATGTCTTCCTGACGTCATGATGCTATTATGGTGACAGTGGACCGGTTGACTAAGGTAGCCCACTTTTCTCCAGTTCGTACTACCTTCACAGCACCCGCATCTTGTGTGTGTAAACTTATCACCTTTTAAAAAAATTTGTTGGTTGTGTTTTGACCCAACTTTTGGGCATCACAATTAGTTTCTCATTTTCTGGAATTCATCGACAATATAGCGAGAACTTCTTCCTCCAAAGTTTGAGAAAATTTAAGAATGGTTCTCTTGTTTTCTATTTCAAGTTATAGATATCTATCATTTTGACTGGATGTTGGATGTTGGATGTTGTAGGATTATTATTGATAGAACAGTTTGATCAACTCCTCAAAACTCTTGATTGTTGGAGGTATTTTGGAGAACCAATTTATGGCTGCTCCTCCAAAAGATTGTGGGAAGAGACACATTAGCTAGGTTGGTTCATGCATGAAATCTATTGATAGGGTTCAAAACTCCTTGACATGATCTTGAGGATCTAAATTTATGTCATATTTGTCATACTTTGGTAGCTCTACCCCTTGAGGGAGAGGTGGCATATACAAGCTTTAATCAAATGGAAATGGACATAAGGCATCCATTGAGAATTCTTTGGGATCTTTCTCCTTTTCTAGTTTTTTAATTTTGAATTGCATAGCATGCATTTGTCTCATCATCACTGTGATAGGGGTTTATTCCTCTTGTGTTATGATGTATTCAACATTAAAATTGCAAGGAAGTTTAGCCCCTTGTTGGGCTAGTTCAAGGAATTATGTTTCTTTATCTTCTCGAGAGAAGTGTTTCATGAGTTTCTTAAAAATATCTTCATCTTGGTATTGTGAAATTTTTGAAGGTGTGAGCTCTTGACCTCTTCCCTCATCAAATTTGTGGCCTTGTGAGCCATAACTAGATTCTCTTTCAGACATAGTAGTGTATTGATTGTTATCTTGAGATGATTCAAGAGGAGGTGTGTGACCTCTCTTTAGGAATAGATTTCCCAACTCATCTTCCTCATAAATATTATGATTGTATGGTTGATGAAATGAATGAGAAATGAGAGAAGATGAGAGTGATGTCTTTGGATCTTCTCTTTTCTTTTCTTTTTCTGTGTAGAGAAGCTCTATTTTCCACCATTAAACTTTAGGTGAATCTTGGAGCAAGATAAGACAACTAAGATGATAATTTGATTTAGAAGGACCAAGTGACATAACCTTGTCAAAATTGGATCGTTGATGAAAAGATGAATTGGACCTAAGTGAAGGATACAATATCCAAGATGTATGGGTAGACACCCAAAGAGTGGTGGACATCGATACATGACTCTTAGTCTTTGAGAGATAATGAAAAGTTCAGGTTGGTTGACAAAGTTTTTGACACAAGATGAAATGTGTTCTAGACTCACCGCCAAGATGATGAATTGAGAAAAATAGACCACTTTATAAAAATGAAATTGGCTTGCTATGTTACTGCTCTTTACTTAACACTATGAAATTTCCTGACAGACTTTTGATCAAAATAGGGGGTTGAGTGACTTTTCTATTAACAACATTGATTTTCTAATAGTTTTTGAAAAAAATTCCCATACGGCAATATGTAGGCTCATACGACATAGAATGGACCCTGGCATGAAAATTTGGAATCTTGTACAACAATTGACACTAGAAAAAGGTTTTATGCTTATAAAATTTCATAGCACTCATACAAAAATCACTTGTTTCTCATATGGAAATAAGGGGGTTCTGATACGATAATCCAAGATTTTGAGCAATTGACGTATGACAATTGACAAGTGAAAATGACAACTAACACCAAAAAAGGATATTTGCTTCAAATTTTGGAATTTTTTAGGTTTTTGCTCTTTAGTTTGCTTTCCACTTTTTAGGATCTATGTGTTTTTTATTATCTAAGGATTTTTAACATAGAAATAGGCTTACAATCATAGAAAATATGTGGGAACTGACTCAATGAATCAATCACACCTATCTTAGCCTAACTAGGAGAAGAGATGCATTACTTTCTCATTGACTTAGAAACACATCCCCCAACTCCCCATCATATGGGAGGCCAATAAAATGCAATGGATATTGATGCCCATTTATGTTTGGGTGGTAACATTAGAAGTGGCTCGATATGACAAGTTTCTTGGGGTGATTACTATTCACCTCACACAATTAGCACTAAAAATCCTTTGGAGGTATATTGGTGGAAAACTATCTTAGGATTGTAATCAAGGTGTTTGTTCACAATTATCAAGCCCATAGTCCCACAAGAAGGATTGAGACATATAGCCCTATGAGTACTCAAACCTGTGTAGTCTCGCAAGAAAGATTTAAGCGGCTCCACTCTACACAAGATCCAAGCATGTTCATGGAAAAGATAAAGTCAAGGTTCTAAGAACAAGAACATTAATATCTTTTGAGGCTTTAATCTCAAGAAAGCATCAAATTTTATAGTGGAGTGGAAAAGTTGGCTTAAAACTTGTCCCCACTTGGGTCTCTTAGGAATAGTCCCAAGAGATAACTAAGAGGGGGAGGGGGATGAATCAGTTATCTACAAGATTCAATTATTTATCCAATTAGGTATAGAAGAACATTAAGCATAAAAAAAATATAAGAACACTTAACATAACACCACAATTTTGATTATGGGGAAACCCAAATAGGTAAAAACCCCGGTGGAAATTAGCACCCACTATAAACTGAACTCGAGTATTATGATCCCTATTAGAAGATCTTATAACCCTGTTAGGATTTGATCTTTACAATAAATTAAGTATAGTGACGTGGTCAAGGGTTGAACCCTGTTAGGGGTGAGGATGCATTGTCTGAGAGCTTACTGCTCAAATGTTGACGGCTGCAACCTTTTGAATAACAAATACACACTATATCTAGATCTTGGTGAATTGTGAGGTAGACCTTCTATCTTGATCAGTTCCAATGAGTAGCATATACTTTCTCTTCATCACATAGACCTTCTACTGATGGCTCAACACTTCACACCTTCTGCTCTGCTCTTATCTTTCAACGATCTGCCATACTTAGCAATCACAAATGACTGCCTATAAATATCTTTCATCTAAATTATATAATCAAGTCATCCTATTAGAACCATATTGAAATCATATTAGAGAAACAATACAACTCTCTAATAACATATCAGTCTGTTGTACTAAGAATGCAACACAAATTAGGACTGCACAACTCCATATGAGTAAACGTGTCACTTCACACTATCAACTCTACTAAATGAACTAATACTTTCTTCTCATGATGAATTACATCATGCGCTCTTAACTCTTCTCCAACCACTAATCCAAGAACACATATCAAACTGATAGGCACAAATACTACAACAATACAAACAATGTTGGCTCCATTTGATAGACTTAGGAAACTGTAATTGACTACTGGAGACTTCATAACTCAACTTGTACTACATATCTAACTCTGCATCCATGAACATAGCATCATACATATGTATACAACATAAATATAAATGTGCAAGGCTTCATTAAAACCATACTATAAATCACATACAGAACTCTTCCTAGGACCTGTCAGGAACACTCACTGATACAGACTATTGTATTACTATCTTCACTCAGAATCAACCTCTACATCTATGATATCATACTAATAACATATCTAGGAAACATATGCTCAAGGCTCTCTTCATTAGGCTTCCATTCACACTTCTTACCATATGTTGTCACCAATGAAAAACATACAGTCAGCACTAACTTGCTGGAAAATCTCCAACAATCTCTTCCTTTGGCATTGATGGCAACATATGGAATGAAAAAAACCACTAAATCAAATGTACAATTATTTTATAATATTCTCATTTTCCTCAAAAAAACTCCCCCAAGGATGAATCCTCTATTTCTTACTATTTTGTTTCTTCTTGTTGAATACTCACTCCCTCTTTCTTCAATTTTTTTATAACATTCTCCATTTCCTCAATTAAACTTCTTCAAGGATGAATCCTCCATCTACTGCTGAATGTTTTGAAATCAACTATTGTATCCTTTTACTATTTTTTTTTTCATGACTATATACTTACTCCCCCTTTGACATCAATGACAAAGGGCACCAAATAATTAAGCATCGGTACTACTCTTGAAGTAAAGTAGTCTACCATTCATTAGTCACTGAGGACTGAAGCATTCCTGCAAACTCTAATCATATTTAGGGAGGGAA
The DNA here is from genome assembly GCA_027943335.1 of Chamaecyparis obtusa. Lineage (NCBI taxonomy): Eukaryota > Viridiplantae > Streptophyta > Pinopsida > Cupressales > Cupressaceae > Chamaecyparis > Chamaecyparis obtusa. Next base: position 1,276,152 of record BSBK01003715.1, read on the forward strand.
TTACTCCTAGCTTCTCCCTAAGATACTCAAATGCATCCTTAGGTAAAGACTTTGTGAATATGTCTACTAGCTAATCTTTTGTACTCACATAGTCCAATTTTACTTCTTTCTTTGCAACTTTCTCTCTTAGGAAGTGATACTTTATCACAATGTGTTTTGTCTTTGCATGCATCATAGGGTTCTTTGACATATTGATAGTGCTAGTGTTATCACAATGAAGAACAATAGGATAATCAATCTAAATACCAAAATATTTTATCATCTATTTGATCCACACAATTTTAGAGAAATTTAATGTTGCTGCAACATACTCAGCTTTTTCTATGGTCTGACAAATAAAATTTTTCTTCTTACTTGTCCAAGTAAGAAGTCTATCTCCAATAAATAATGCTCCTCCTGAGGTACTCTTCCTATCATCCACGCATCCTTCCCAATCCGCATCTGTATACACATGAAGTTCTACTTTTTATGAATTAGGATACCATAAACCATAGTCTATAGTTCCTTTCAAGTATCTAAATATCCTCTTTATGTTATCTCTAATGAGAATTTAAGGTTTTCATTAGTATCAAAGGTTTGTAAAGATATCAGTCAGTCACTTCCATTGAGAAAATCAGTAACTAGAATCAACATAGACTAGTCGATAATGCATATATACCAAGTAGTAGACAGTTTACCAAGCACTAGTAGACACTGACACTGATAGATAGTAAACACCGAGCATCATAGTATACACCGATCAATTTATACAGTGTTTATCAAGGATCACAGAAAATGGCATAGTAATTTGAAATGGCACTCACTTCTATGCAAATGGTTACAACGGTTCATAAAATATTTTACCAAGATCGAGGAACATTTAATGCAATGACATTCATTAAATATAATGTATATCTTTTGTAATAATTGATCTAGGTCATTATTGTACACCATAGATCTTAGGGTTATGACTATGTTGTGTAACCTAATTTTGTTAAAGTGTCAAAAATAGAACACTATATATTTGTGTGTTCACATAATTTTTGGTGTGAGCTGATATATGAATCATAGAGCACTTGTCTAATTTCAAGTCTATCAGTTAACAAGAGCAGAACTAAGTACAGAGGAATTTAGATTGAGTAGAATCCGAAAAGGCTACTAAGTAGTTCAGAGCAGAGATTCATCATAAGTAAGGTGATATTTTATCAAAGCTTATAGATCTATATTAAACAATTGGGTTGTCAAAGAGTAGATAATTGCCTATTGCTTTCTGACAATTGTAATAGAGTTTTGGATAAAATCTCTTAATAGAGTAGACTTAACAGTCTTGTGTAAATCTCTTAACCAAGTGCACACTTCATTAGTGTTGTCAAAATCCTATAACTAGGTAGATCTAGCTGATCTAACATGTCACTCCTAATAGGGTGAGATCACCAGAAGTGATCAAAACTTGTAGTCCTAACAAGCAAACCTTTTCTATCTACAGTAGTGAAGAATTTGTGGGTGTCATCCCCACCGCATTTGTTACCTTCTAACAAGGGTTTTTGCATTACCAAAATACTTGTGTCATGTGATTGTCATATTGATTTCATGTTGTTTACTTTCATAAGTTAAATGAATGATTGATACATGCAGTTAGATTCAAGTTGTTTTGGTCAGTTATTACTATTTATAGTTATATATTAGAAAGGTTTACAAGTAAATTAATTGAGGGAACTGATTCACCCCTCCCCTCTCAGCACCTATCTCTCCTAATTCCAACAATTGGTATTAGAGCTCAATTATCTTATTGAATAGTTTAACCACTGAAGGGTAAAGATATAAGTCATGGAGAGATACCAGCTTGATAAGACTATTGAGAATCAAAAGATACAATTGTAGATGTTTGTGGAATAGTACAAACTAGCTAAGGAAGGACTGGAGAAATTACTGGTTGAAAGAAAGAACCTAGCTACTCTACAAAATAAGATCGGTTACCATGAAGAACCTATTGATGAAATGTTTGAGCACATTGGATCTAGTTCTAGAAGCATCTCTCATGAATCTAAAAGCATAATCACTGATTTATCTAAAAAGAATCAACATTTAACTAATTAAGTGAAAGCACTACAAATCAGTGAAGAATCTCAGATGGTGAGAATGGTAGAAATAATGAACAATGCTAGACAAGATAAGAAAGAAAGGAATTTGGCTATTGATGACTGAAGATAGATGACTGAACAACTTCAAGCTAAAGAGAGTGAGATACAGAGACTCACTGATCATCATTTCCAAGTAACTAATCAAATGATGACTGTAAATCAAGAGATAAACCGAGTGAATGGAGAATTGTCAAGAAGACTAGAAGATGATGCAAGACTCAGAGAGGAGAATGAGAAGCTGAGAAATGAAGTGAAAAATCAACAGCAACAAAATGAAATGAAGAAACTTGCTGAGGATAGTTCTAAGAAGATTGATGATTTTTTGACTAATCAAAGAATATTTGGGGGTAGAGCTAGTATAGGCTACATTGGCAAAGGAGAATCATCACAAAAAGCTGAACAAGTCAACATCAATCAAAATTAGAAACCTAAAGTGTTGGCATGTTATCACTATGGAAAATTGGGACATACATATAATGTGTGTAGAAGAAAAGCACAAGGTAAACCTCCTGCCACTCCTAAGTTTAATGGATACTGTTATTACTATGGTAAGTTTGGACATCCTGCTTATGAGTGTAGAGCTAAATAGAATGATATTGCTAACAATACCACTATGGAGAAAATATGCTATACTTGTAATAAACATGGACACACTTCACAAGAGTGTAAGGCTAAGATGAAGCAAGTATGGACTCCTAAGAAATAGACATAGTGAAAGCCCTATCAACCAAAGAGACAAGGTAACTCTTATGTTTGGGATTATAATACATGGGCTAACTGTACTACTTGTGGTAGATATGGACACATTGCAACAAATTGTTATAGAAAGAGTCGGATTGGACAATCAAGAAGCTGGACAAGCACATGAATGGCTTGTATGCACTATCATAGGGTTAGTCATTTAAGAAAGAATTGCAGAGACCGAGCACCAGATGAAAACCATATATTTGAGAGTGGATATACTATCATAGATATCATGAAGTTAAGGAACACTATGTGGAGGAAGGCATCTAATGAGAATTCTGAATCAAGTAATGCTATTAGTGAAACCTCATCCACTGGATTGGGTGACATCAGTACCTCCACTTAAGTTGAAATAGGTACATATGGGACTGACATTTCAAATGATCACATTTTACATATAGTTCCTTATACATGATGTACTTATACCAAATCAGCATGAATAAAGATGCACTATGGTTTATATGTTATGAGCTAACAATGTTATATAGTTGGTAAGAGAGAGACCGAGAGTTGGTTACCCATTGGTAGTCACTATCTAAGGTTAACTGAGCACATGTATCAATCGATGAAGAAATCCTATGTTAACTAAGTGGATGAAAATTTTTTTTGTCACCAAGCTAATAGCTATTTCATACTGAAAGTTAGGTCAAGCATTTATTGCATGAAAGTTTTAGAGGGAATATCAAAAAGTCTATAAATACATGGGAACATAGTTTATTGTTACATTGCAATTTTGAAGAGTGGAGATTTCATAGAGAAGAGTTTGAGCTAAAATATTTTCAGAAGGATTCAAGGCTACTTTAGATCAAACCAACATCACTCTTCGATGATTTCAAGTAAGTTCATTTGCAATCAAACAATTTTTATCCTATTGCTTGCCGAAACCCTAGAATCGATTTATGGCATCTACACTGTCTGCAAGAAAATCACAAAGTATTGAGGAGGAAGTTAATCTAATCGTTAGGGAAAATTTTGATGAACCTAAGTTTAAGCCACATCCCAAGGTTGTAGCACAAATAGATATAATGGGCACTTTTTTGAGCATACCAAAAGGGTTTTATTGATAGAAGACGTAAGATCATATATTCATTGAAAAATTGGAGAAGTTGGAGATTTTGAAACTATTGCAGGACATCAACAAATTTGTGGCACCGATGGTAAATTGAAGATAGATCACAAGAAGATTGAGGAATCAGGGTTATCATGTATTACATACTTTCTGCAATCATTTAAGAAAGATTGGATAAGAATCATTTTGAGTAGGTATCACAATGACAAATTTTGGCTGGATAAACTGATTGAGGTCAATAATAAAATGATCAGTAGGGTTACTGGGCTCCCCACAACTGACAAGGGTAAAGCCTTACATAGTTTTTCATGACCGGATGTTGAGATAAATACTAGAGCACAATGGGACAATTGGGAACTAAAGATTTTGACAATCATAGACCCAGCAGTTAAATTTGTAGCACATGTGATCAGGTACAAGTTATTTAAATCAAGAAGACTCAATAGTGTACCCTGCAGCACAGTAGACATGGCACACAAAATTGTGGTAAAAGGTCACCAAGTTGATCTTGTCAAGGTACTATTTCATCAACTTCAAGAGAATATGAAGACTATAAGGAAAACTAATTCTAATACATGTAAGTTCAGATCACTACTTGTTTGCATATTTTTCTATCTACGAAAGTATGTACCTAGCATTGGGAAAGTAAATTGGAAACTAGATATACCGATAACAAAACAAATCAATGATATGATGAATAAGTTAGGAGATAAGTTGAATATAGAGTTTGATGCATACTTCAAAGAGTTTCAGACTAAAATGCATCAAAGAAGCAAAATTATGAGAGAATTAGTTCAGAGATTTGACCATGATATATGTTTTGTAGTCAACACACATTATACTTTGATAAAAGCAGTTGAACCTAGAATAAAATGGTTGGCACCAATGGGTTATGAAATGAACCATGATTTCACACTGAAATCTATTAATGCACTTCTTGCATTACCAAAAGATCCCATTGCCACTAGGTTTGGAGTATATGAAGAGGCCAAATCTAGAATTTCAACAAATATAGAGATCAATAAAATATCTAGAAAGGTAAAGAAGATGAAGAAAAATATTACTACTAAATATGGAGATGTGTCTGAAACATTTGAAGAGACACCAGTTGAACAAGAAATCAAAGGTCAGTTACAGTTGGCTAACAAACCATACGATAGTGAGGAGACCGAGTCTGAGAAAGAAGAAGATCCCACACCAGTTCCTCCACCTAAAATTCCTATAAAGAAGTAGTTACCAGTACAAGAAGGTAAGAAGACAAGATCATCAACTGCAGCTCCACCACCTGATAAGGAAGAAGTAGAGAAAGTAAAAAAATTGAGGGAAGCTACATCTACAAGGAAATATATCAAGAGAAAGAACAAGGTTGTAGCTAAGGCACCAAAGAAAAGAAGAAAATTGATAAGAAATAAAGAAGATCTTGAGTAAACTAAGACTGAAGATGATGTTAATCAATTCAAGGTGGTCAGTAACAAGGAAAAATCAATACATGAAATTATTGAAGACATAATTGAACATGGAGATTTTACTGATCCTGTACTAGACAGATTTGACAAAATTTCAAATGAAGATCAAACCAAGATAGAAGAGGCTGTCATCCAAATGATGATAAAATTCAAGAAATTTCCAATGGAATTTTCCTATGCATTACTGAAGAGGTTGGATGATAAGATTACTGAAAAATGGACTATTGCACTAGACATTGAAAAAAGAAAGAGAGAACAATCTCTAGTTCAGGCAGCCCCACATTTAAGCTTTGGAGAAATTAGTGAGTACATGACCAAATACCAAGAAAAATTTATGATCAAGAATAGAGCCATGATGATAATGGATGAAAATGTAGCAGATATGGATACCACAACTGATTCTGTGCAAACATCAATTTTTAAGGTAGAAGAAAAAGTTGAGAAAGAAGCATTCTTAAAGCTGTCTAAGAAGAGACACAATTCCAAAGGTAAAGGTATTTGTATTGATGAGGGAACATCAAAGAAATCAAAGAACACTGGTATATCAGTTACCGAGGTAATTGATATCACTAAGGAAAAGGAAGAAATAAGTGTTTCACATGATGCACCAAATAAAGTTGAAATTCAACTGGAGAAGAAAACCAATGGTGATGTACTCATTGAGGACATCACAAATGGTGATCTTGATGACAAAGATGATGAAGATGTGAATATTGCACCTAATAAAGATGAAGTACTAAACACTAAATGTCTATTCACATCACTATCGGGTAAACTTCCTATAATTGTAGAAGTAGCCAAAATTCTTTCACAAGTACAACTTGATGGCTCAGACCTCAAGCAAAACATAGACATCATAGGGGATCAAGACATTGAGAAACCTACAGAGATAGATGAGCCTACACAAATAGAGGCACCTTCCACCGAGGTAAGGGAAATAGAAGAAACAAATGTAATAGATGAAATAAAGGAAATAGAGGTGATCCCACTTGACACCACATTTGAGACTCCCACTGTATCAACCGAGACTATAGCTACTGAGGAGCAGAAGAAGGAAGAACATGTGTTAACCAGGAAGGATACTCTAAAATTTGGAGATAAAACTATTACTATTATTGAGAAGAAATCACCTCTAGCACTAGAGAAGAAGAAGAAAAAGAAAGGAAAAGGGCCGGTCACCCTAGATGAAGTGATAATTATCCCTGAGTGTGACCTGAGGACCCTAAGCCCTGAAGAATTGAGTAAATATGGCGAACTATGTTCAAGAAAGGCAGCTCAAGAGAAGTTGAAGCAAGAACACAAACAAAAAGAAATCTTAACAGATGTGAGGGATATCCTACAACAGGTAGTACTTGAGGTAGATATTGATAAGGATACTCTGATCATAGATCAACTTGTTACACTTGCCAAGAAGATTAATGAACTAGATATTGATGCAGATAAATGAATTGAAGAAAGGGCAAAATCCTAGATACAACACAAACTGATAGAGAAAATAAGCCTAGAAGTGGCATTAAAGAAGGTCAAATTATCTGAGGCAATCATCGAGATCAAAAATATCACTTAGACAATTTGTCAATATTTACTGAAGCTTTATATTACAGACACCTTCACTGTTGAAGTCTGTGAGAAGCTCAAAGGATTGGAAGCATAAATATAGTTAAGTAAAAATGTATCTATAATCGAGCCTCATGCTTTCTTAAAGCACATTCACCGAGTTTAGGAACTCTGGCGGTTAATAGCAGATTTGAAGAAACAAGAAGAGCACATAACAAATCAGGGTACTGAGTTACAAATAGAACTCTTGCCATACTTGAAAATTTTTGAGGCACACATTATCAAAGCCAAACAACTCGTTGCAACACCAAAAATTTTAGTGTTAGATAACATCTTTGACATGCATGCACAAGTCGGTCTTGAGCACATTGCTCTCACCAACTTGAAAAAGGAATGGGAAAACCTCTTGGAGTCAGTGAAGAAAACCCACCAGCATATTTTTGACAAGATGTGAGTATACTACTTCATTTTTGTATTTGGCATTACTATCAAAAAGGGGGATAACCATGTATAAGTCATTATGCCAAATATGTACATAGATGCTATGTATACTACATATTAACGGGAGCATGCACCGAGGGGGAGTACTTAGTACTTAGAAAATTTTTTTTATATGTATATGTATATAGCAGAGATATAAGTTATATAGAAATATTTTGTCTATATACATTCAAGTTTTGATACTAATGCCAAATGGGGAGATTGTTATCTCTAATGAGCATTTAAGGTTGTCATTAGTATCAAAGGTTTGTAAAGATATTGGTCAGTCACTTACATTGAGAAAATCAGTAACTAGAATCAACACAGACTAGTCAGTAAAGCATATATACCAAGCCATAGATAGTTTACCAAGCACTAGCAGACACCAACACTAACAAATAGAAAACACCGAGCAATTTATATAGTGTTTACCGAGGATCACAAAAAATGGCATAGTAATTTGAAATGGCACTTACTTCTATGCAAATGGTTACAATGGTTCATAAAACATTTTACCAAGATCATGGAACATTTAATGTGATGATATTCATTAAATATAATGTATATCTTATGTAATAGTTGATCTAGGTCATTATTGTACACCGTAGATCTTAGGGTTATGACTATGTTGTGTAACCTAATTTTGTTAAAGTGGCAAAAATAGAACACTATATATTTGTGTGTCCGAATCATTTTTGGTGTGAGCTGATATATGAATCATAGAGCACTTGAAGCAATTGCCTAATTTCAAGTCTATTAGTTAACAAGAGTAGAACCAAGTATAGAGGAATTCAAATTGAGTAGAATCATAAAAGGCTACTGAGCAGTTCAAAGAAAAGATTCATCACAAGTAAGGTGATATTTTATCAGAGCTTATAGATCTATATCAGACAATTGAGTTTCCAAATAGAAGATAATTACCTATTGCTTTCTGACAATTGTAATAGAGTTTTGGATAAAATCTCTTAATAGAGTAGACTTAACAATCTTATGTAAATCTCTTAACCCAGTGCACACTTCATTAGTGTTGTCAAAATCCTATAACTAGGTAGATCTAGCTGATCTAACATGTCACTCCTAATAGAATGAGATCACCAGAAGTGATCAAAACTTGTAGCCCTAATAGGCAAACCTTTTCTATCTATAGTAGTGAAGAATTTGTGGGTGTCATCCCCATTGCAGTTTTTACCTTCTAACAAGGTTTTTTGCATTACCAAAATAATTGTGTCATGTGATTGTCATAGTTATTTCATGTTGTTTACTTTCATAAGTTAAATGAATGATTGATACATGTAGTTAGATTCAAGTTTTTTTGGTTGGTTATTACTATTTATAGTTATATATCAGAAAGGTTTACAAGTAAAGTAATTGAGGGCACTAATTCACCACTCCCCTCTCAACACCTATCTCTCCTAATTCCAACACTTTATTTCTATGAGATGAATTTGTTTTGGATCTACTGCAAATCTTCCAACAATACCAACTACATTGGAAATATCAGGTCTAGATTGTGTAAGATAGATTAGTTTACCAATCATAGAATTATACAAGGTCATGTCTACTACTGCTAAATCATCTTCTTTTGAAATTTTACATCATGTTATCATAGGGGTACTTACTGGCTTTCAATCATCCATCTTGAATTTCTTCAATATCTCTTTCACATACTTAGACTAATTAATGAAAATATCTTTGTCTATCTGCTGCACATTCAGTCCCAAAAAGTACTTGATAGGTCCAGTCATGCTCATTTCAAATTTTCTCTACATCTCCTTAGCAAATTTGGCACTAATCTTGTCATTACCACCAAAGATAATTTCATCAACAAATATAGGAACTAACAACAATCCATCAGATGTTTCTCTTATGAATAAATTACAATTTGTTGCTCCTTTCTTGAATCCAATCTTAGACAAGTACCCATCAAGTCTTTCATACCATGCTCTAGGGTCTTTCTTAAGTCCATAGAGGGATTTATTCAATTTGCATACCATATCAGGTCTATCTGATAATGTAAATCCTTCAGGCTTCTCTATGTATATTTCTTCCTTCAACTCTCCATTTAGGAATGTTGGCTTGACATCCATCTAGTATACATTAAAGTCTTTGAATGTAGCATAGGATAAAAAAAACTTTATGTCTTCCAATTTTCTTACAAGGGAAAATGTATTAGATTAATCAATTCCTTCTCTTTGTGCATATCCTTTACATACTATTCTTGCTTTATTTCTTACCATTGTTCCATCTTCATTCATCTTATTTATGAACATCCACTTGGTTCCAATCACATTTTTATCACTAGGCCTAGGGACCAATTCCCATGTGTCATTCTTAATTATCTGATCTAGATCTTCTTTCATTGCTTCATGCCAATCTAAATTATTACATGCATCTTCAACACTTAAAGGTTCAATCTATGAAAGTAAGCATACCTCTTCATTAGCTGTTGAACTCTTTGCTTTTGATCTTGTCATGAATTTTCTATTCTAATCTCCAATGATGTCTTCCTTTGAATGATATCTAGATGTGAATGTAAGAATATTAGGTGTGACTCTCTCATCTAACTTCTATGATTCTTCTTCACTAGTTTCAAGGTCATTGAATAATACATCAATGATGTCAAACATTTCATCAACAACTATTTCTCTAGTGGTAGGTCTAGGTTCTTCTTCAATCATAGGTGAATAACCATGATATCTTTCTCAAATCATAAACTTCTCATCAATCTTAACATGAGAACTTCCAATGATCTTCTTCAATCTTAAATTAAAACATCTATATGCTTTTCTTTTAATAGAGTAACCAAGAAAAATACCTTCATCACTTCTTGCATCAAACTTGCCTATAGCTTCATCTCTATTGATGTAGCACTTGCTTCCAAAGATTCTGAAGTATTTGAATGTAGGTACATTTCCAAACCATAGCTCATAAGGTGTCTTGTCTACATCTAGCCTTAATTGAATTCTATTGATAGTATAGACTGTAGTATTGACCAGATCTCTCCAATAGGTGTGTGTGACATTTCCTTCAATCATGATGGTGCACGCTATATCAAGTAGGATCCTATTCCTTCTTTTTGCAATTCCATTCTACTGAGGGGTTTTTTGGTTCTTCAAAAGATTTTACACTTCATGAGATACCAATATACTTATGACTGATATTAAGGAGGGTTTAATTCCAAATGTGGGAAATCTATAAGTAATTGGACCAACTATAAGGACAAGACTACCCTCTTCACTTCTGGCTTTGCAAAACCAAGGTGGGTACACCCAATCCAATGAATACAACTCTATCCTTTACTCAATATTGGATCATACAACAGATAACAGTGAGAAAGTACTAAATAACAACCTATTATTCATTAACTCTCCATTACTAGATAAAACAACTATATAAAGTAAATGAAACTTTTAAAGATTGGTATTGATTATATGTTTAGGATTACAAAGGTTTTGATGATTCCCCACAAAACAAAGATAGGAAAATATAGGCCAGTGTCTTATCCATTGGGAAAAATATTCGAAGATAGAATGAATACAAAGATGTTCTAAGAATAACTGGCCTTTGAACATAAATACAGACACCCCAACTCTTTCCTACTTATAGAAAATTCTCAAATAAATTCAGTGAACATGCATCCCATCTTGAGAAATATTTAATCCAACCCTAGATCAGAACTCAAAGCCAAATACATACATATAAATCTCTAAAGATTTAGAGATTCATAGAGTGAATACAAAGGAGAGACAAAGATTTGAGATTTGTATTAAGCATAACCTTGATCATCTGTATACATCATATTCTGAATATTAAGCTTGCAAGATAGCAACAACAACCTATACTTCTTCTCTATTGCTTGATAAAAATAATACAAAATGTTACAATCCTTGACTGAGGGTTAGGGTTTCAAAATTTCTATCTTCTCAACACCTAAACTCTCAATGCCTAGAATGATCATGGAAAATCCTTTATATACAAGGAGATGCAACAAGCTACCAATCATTCTAGGGCTTAAAAAACTTTAACCTAAAAACTTTACAACAACCCTAGTGGGTTTACAATAAATGCATCAATCAAAATTGGTGAGATATTTGTAGATGAGCTTCCTTGCTTTATATCTTCAATTATGTCTTCGACTTCTTTCAACAAATCTGATCACCATAATTTTGCCATCATTCCTACAATAAATACCTCTCTACATCTCAACAACCTTCATGACTCAAAATGTTACTATCTTCATTTGTCTTTAAGAGGTAGGCGGAGTATTTACTTTTTCTGCATGAGGTATGTACTGATACTTCCACCTGTTATTGATGAAGGGTGCTCCCTTGAATACCAAAAACACATAACAAAAATAGAAAAACAACAACAACAATATGCAAGAATAGAAAATTGGCTTCTTATTATCTCCGCAAATGTGGAATTACAAACTTTCAGAATTACAATATGCAAAGCCACATGGGCATTCCCTTACAATATTCTGTAGGACAAAGCCTCAAATCAATACCCAGATCTACTACCCAAAATTTCCCTAGACAACACTATGGGCCTTCTTTATATAGGCATTTTCCACTACCCAAGAAGGTTTGTGGTATTAAGGGGAGCACCCTTCATCAAGTGGTATTAGAGCAGGAGTTCCTGAGTGTGTAAATAGATCACCGACTGTGAGGCAGTTTGCACCAGAACCATGGTTAGGGTTTCAGTGTGCATCATGAAAATGCCTCCATGAAGGGAACATGGTGGAAGAGCTGGTGTTGTAACACCTAAGGTTAGAGCACTCTAGAGACAAGTGCGGGCATTGCAAGAGGAGATTCATAGAGGAATGAATCTTAATGTCAGAGATGAAAGCGAGGATGAAACAGAAGAGGAAGATCAAGAAGGAGAAGTTGAAGTTGTGAACTAGGAGGAAGAAAGACTTTTTTAGGTCATTTCCAAGATTGGAAAAAGACCTAAGATTGAGGTTCCTACATTTTCAGGAAATCTTAACCCAGAGGAGTTGATTGACTGGATCAATGAATGTGAATAATATTTTGAGTATGAAGATATTGAGGATCCTGATAGGGTCAAATTCGGGAAGGCCACACTGAAAGGTCATGCAAAGATCTAATGGCAAGAGATTCAATTGGAGTGAAATAAAAGAGGGAAAGATAAAATCACAAGATGGGATTGAATGCTAGATAAATTGAAGCAACAATTCATTCCTGTTGATTATGAGCTTGACCTATTGAAGAAGATGCAAAGTTTGAAGCAAGCAGGAATATTTATTTAGGAGTATATAGAGGATTTCTATCAAATCCTCATCAGAATAGGCCATGCAAAAGTGGATAAGGAGAAAGTTTCCCATTACCTTAATGGGTTGAGGCTGAGCATTCACAAGGAGCTGAATTTGGTTCGAATGAACAGTATTGAAGAGGCATACCAGTTTTTCCTAAAAGTAGAGGAAAAGTTGAACAAGAAGTTCAAGAGCAGATAAAATGGAAGAGGTCACAGTGGATGATCTAGTGGACAGTCATATGGAGGCCAAAATGAAGATCCAAAAAAGGATGAGGCCAGTAGCAGTCAAAATCAAAGAGGAAACAATTCCAATCATTTCCAAGATCAGAACAATAGAGATCAGAGAGGAAGAGGAAGAGGGCAAGGTTCAGGGAGAGGAGGCTTCCATGGAACATGTTTTCACTATGGAGAAGAAGGTCATAGGGCATTTGAATGTCCTCAATGCAAAGGAAGGATAGATAGGAGGAATGAAGACTAGGCCAGAGTTGCACATGTAGATGAAGATGCCAGATCATCAAATTCTAAAGATGCTGAAAGAGGAGAAACCCTAATTAATAGAAGAGTCTTGCTGAGTGGTGAGAATGAATCTGAACAAAGGAGGAGCCTATTTCACACTAGATGCAAGTGTGAGGGTAAATTCTATGATGTGATTATCGATAGTGGAAGCACTAACAATTTGGTGTTAGAAGAGATGGTGATAAAGTTAAAGCTCAAGAGATAGAAACACCCACATCCATATTGGATTGCCTGGGTGCATGATGACCACAAGGTCATGGTCAGTAAACAATGTTTGGTAAAGTTCAAGATTGGTGGGTACCAAGATGAGGTACTATGTGATATCATATCTATGGATGCATGTCATATGTTTTTGGGTAGACCATGGCAGTTTGACAGATGTGTTGTACATGATGGTCATGTGAATACCTATTCTTTGACAAAAGATGGAGTGCAACATAAGCTAAAGCCATTGAAGGAGACCGAAGAAAAGGTATGTGGTAATGCAAGAATAACTTTTGTTGATGGAATCAAATTCTTAGATGGTATGAGGCATGAGCATGTGTGTTTTTCTTTAATTTCAAAAGTTGGTAAAGAGGAAGTAGAGGATGTACCTGTAGAGGTTGCAGATTTGTTGAATGAGTTTTAGGATATTGTATCTGATAATGTACTTGATGGATTACCACTGGTAAGAAAGATCAATCATTGGATTGATTTGATTCTAAGAGCTAGTTTTCCAAACAAGATAGCACATAGAATGACACCAGTAGAAAGTGAAGATTTGAACAGACAAGTACATGAGTTATTGTAGAAGGGGTTGATTCAAGAGAGTTTGAGTCCTTGTGCTATACCAGTGGTATTGGCACCAAAGAAGAATGGAGAATGGAGGATGTGTATAAATTCTAGAGCAATAAACAAGATCACAATCAAGTATAGGTTTCCATTGCCGTAAATGGATGATATTATGGATTGTTTGAGTGGAGCTGTGTATTTTTCAAAGATAGATCTGAAGAGTGGATATCACCAGATTCAGATTAGATAAGGATATGAATGGAAGAATACCTTCAAAATAAAGGAAGGACTGTATGAGTGGTTAGTCATGCCTTTTGGGCTAACCAATGCACTGAGAACTTTCATGCGGCTCATGAACGAGGTTCTGAAAGAATTTCTGAGTAAGTTTGTCATTGTTTACCTAGATGATATTTTGATCTTTAGAAAGACATTGGAGGAACATATGATGCATATTTGTATGGTGTTTGAGAAGCTGAGAGATGAGAAATTGTTGATTAATTTGAAGAAGTGCAGTTTTGTGAAGAAAGAGTTAGTGTATTTGGGATTTGTAGTTTCAACAGAAGGTCTAAAAATGGACCCAGAGAAGGTACAGGCTATCCTTAAATGGTCTACTCCAATGAGTGCTACTGAGGTAAGATCTCTTCATGGTCTAGCTAGTTTTTACAAAAATTTTATCAAAAATTTTAGCAGTATTTGTGGTCCCTTGACTGAAACAATGAGAGGGCATAGAAAAGAGTTTAAGTGGACTAATGGGATAGAAAAGAGTTTTCAATTGTTGAAACAAAAAGTTATAGAACAACCCATTTTAGCACTTCCACATTTTAATAAGGTGTTTCAAGTAGACTGTGATGCTAGTGGTACTGCAATAGGAGTTGTTATGAGCCAAGAAGGCAAACCGGTTGCTTATTTCAGTGAGAAGTTAAATGATGCCAGGAGAAAATATTTTATTTATGATCAGGAATTTTATGCTATAGTTTAGGCATTGAAGAAGTGGAGACACTATCTACTTCCTAAGGAGTTTGTTTTGTATACTAATCATCAAGCTTTGCAATATTTGAATAGTCAAAGAAAGTTGAATCAAAGACATTTGAAATGGGTTGAGTTTTTGTAGAGTTATACATTTGTTTTGAAACATAGAAGTGGAAAGTCTAACAGGGTTTCAGATGCACTTCATAGAAGGAAAATGTTGCTGACAGAGATGCAGATTGAGGTGGTTGAGTTCAAGGAACTCAACAATTTGTATCTAGAGGATCCTGATTTTGGTGAAGCTTGGAAAGCTTGTAAAGAACTTGTTATTCTAGACAGGATGAAATGGCTAGATTTTATCATCCAGGATGATATGCTATTTAGAGGGAGTCAGTTGTGCATTCCATGAAGTTCTATGAGGGAGAATCTCATCAAGGAGAAGCATAGCGGAGGATTCATTGGACATTTTCATCGAGATAAAACCCTTGCTTTGGTTAGTGAAAATTATTATTGGCCAAAGTTGCAGGAAGATGTCTAGAAGTTTGTACAGAGTTGCAGAGTATGTTAGATGGTGAAGGGAGTGAAGCAAAATATAGGGTTGTATCAGCCATTACCTGTACCAGAGAAGCCTTGGGAGGATATCAGTATGGACTTTTTTCTTGGTTTACCAAGGACACAGCAGGGACATGATTCAATTTTTGTGGTGGTTGATAGATTTTTGAAGATGGCACATTTCATTCCCTACAAAAAGACTAATGATGTTGTTCATATAGTAGAATTGTTTTTCAGAGAAGTGAGACTACATGGTTTGCCAAAGACCATAGTTTCAGATAGAGACACTAAGTTCATTGGATATTTCTAGCGTACATTGTGGAAGAAGTTGAAGACAGATTTGAAGTTCAATTCATCACATCATCCACAGACTGATGGACAGACAGAGGTGGTGAATAGGAGTTTGAGAAATTTGCTGAGATGTTTGGTTGGAGATAATCCAATAGGATGGGATTTGATTTTACCATAGGGAGAATTTGCATACAATAATTCTATCAACAGGAGCATTGGTAAATCACCATTCCAGATTGTATATGGGAATAGTCCCAGAAATGCATCAAAATTGAGAAAGATAGATAAAGGAGAAATACGTAGTGCCGAAGCTGAGGATTTTGCAAAATACTTAAAGAACATCCATGAAGGTGAGGAAGCATATTACCAAGATGAATGTGGAGTATAAGGTTAAAGAAGATGTGAAAAGGAGGCATAAGGAATTTCAGGTTGGAGATGAAGTCATGGTTCATTTGCGAAAGGAGCAATTTCTGGTTGGTACATATAACAAGTTGAAAATGAAGAAGTTTGGGCCATGTAAGATACTAAAGAAGCATGATTTAGGAAATTCATATGAGGTAGAACTACCTACTAAGCTAAATATTTCACTAGTGTTTAACATTTTAGATTTGACAGAGTATCATGAGGGAGGTGTTGAAGATGAGGTTACAACAACATAGTGGAGTATTCCAGCAACCAGTTCAGATATCAAGGAGATTGAAGACATACTAGATAGTCATGTTGGCAGAAGCACAAGGAATAGGACATATGAAGAGTATTTGGTCAAATGGAAAGGATGACCTATTGAAGATTCATCATGGAATGGGTGCTCCCCTTAATACCACAAACACATAACATAAATAGAGAAACAACAACAAGAATATGTAAGAACAGAAAATTGGCTTCTTATTATCTCCACAAATATGGAATTACAAACTTTTAGAATTAAAATATGCAAAGCCACATGGGCATTCCCTTACAATATTCTATAGGACAAAGCCTCAAATCAATACCCAGATCTACTACCTAGAACTGCCCTAGACAACACTATGGGCCTTCTTTATATAGGCATTTTCCACCACCCGAGAAGGTTCCATAAATTTATCCCTAAGGGTCGACCAAACTTAGAATTATTTTATTTTTTAATTTATTACATCAAAGTCGGCTTAAAATAACTTTTGAAACTCAAATAGAAATTTTGAAGGAAAATTATTTTCTACCATTTCAGGTGACCCGACTTTCGGATACCATAAGTCATCACCAGTTGACCTGATTAACTATTATAACCCCATTTCAGAAAGGCCATGAAGCACTCTACAAGCTTGACTCATGCAAGCACCTTTCACCCAAATTTTTGACCTCATCTGAGGCCTTTAAAGCCTTCAAAAATGAGTTCAAAGTTTTTGTACCCTGCTACCAATGCTGAAAATCTTCAATATCTTCAAAACCAGACCTGATCTAGCCATGAAACTTTATTGGTAGACTGATATGACTGAGATGAACCTCCAAATGTAAAATCAGAACATTCCAAGATTTATGACCAACTTATTAAAAACAAGTTTCCATAAATAGCAACTCTGCACAAGATAGCCCTTATTGAATAGAAAAATAGAAATATTTTTTTGGGTGATGCAAGATTGCTCTTACACCCAGGATGCTCCTACATCAGTTATACACCTCTTCACTTGGGAACTCAAAATTTGTAAATTTTGCATTTTTGTTGGATAAATGTTCCCACTAGTCCTCTAGTTGACTAATTTCTCGTTGAATGAAATCAAACTTAGACTTGGCGAAAATCAATGTCTCAATAGTATGTATGAGAAATAAAGTTTTTTCTAAAGTCAAAATGCTAGTCATTCTAGTAGAAAAGTCATCTATTTGTGCTCTCCACTTGATCAATTCCTTAAGTTCACCATTTTTCTTAAAAACTCTTGGGATCAAATCATAGCTAGGGAGTGTCAATTCTTTCTTCAGCAAATTTGATTTTCTCTCAAAATCACCCAAAAGTATATCATGTTCTACAAGCTTCTTCACATTCTGATGCAGTGGCTTGATCAATGGATCAAGATCATTTTGAGACTTGGACAACCATCTGAATAATCTCACATTCGGAGATCTCTCAATCCATTTCTTGAAGATTGGTCCCAACTCACTCTTATGCTTATCTAATGATGTAAGCAATATCCTTAGCCTCCTAGCATGGTCAAACAAAACTGTGGGATTCAGATTTGTAGCAAACTGCATCACAACCTCTATTACCTTTTCTTCATACTTCTGCTCTAACAAGCTCTTGTCTTTCAAATATTTGTTAGAATAACTAAGAGGGGGGTGAATTAGTTATCCAGTGTCCCAAATCAAAATGTATAATCCAAAACAATTCTACTGCTTCTATTACTCAGTAAACATAGAATACTTTCACTGTCTATTTTTTTACCGATTGTTAGTATAAACTTTATAATAATTATTGAATAAATTTAACATGTAATATGAAAAGTATGATAACAAATAAATATCACAATCAACACATAACACAAGAGATTTAACATGGAAACCCTGTGAAGGGAAAAACCACCTGGGACCAGCAACCCAAAATTGTTCACTCTTCTGAAGTGAGGTTAGTGAAGACCCAACCCTGTTAAAGGTTACAAATACACTGTTAGGTGTGACCTTGTTAGAGGATTTTAGACCAAAAGTTATTGTCCAATTAGCAGTTACTCTGGGGTTGACAGGATAACAATGTTCACTCTATGAATGAAACATCAAAAGACTTTCATAGTCCACTTGATTAAGAGATTTGTCTTTGTACAATGGTTAAATATGTAATAGTAGATGATCTGCCTTAAAACAACTTCATTTTGTAGTTTACAGATCAATGTTTAGCTCATTCAAATATTTCTAATCAATATAACACTTTAGATTCAATATTATATCAACTTACTATCCATCGGTAATAAATCTCTATAGCTTAGTAACTATTTAGCAGCTCGATTCTTATTAACCAGTATGATCAGAATGCATGAAAACTTCTCCACATGATAATTCTGTAGTATCTTCTTCTTCTGGCATATGTTTCATAATGAAACTAATGTCTCTTATATAGACGAGTAAATCATTTTCTTTTCCTCCATCAGATTTTTCTGCTTAATCATATTCATAGATTTTGTCACTTTAAGCTCCCTCGGCAAATGTGTCAGTAAAATGTTTCAATCTGCTCCATTAGATCCTTTTTTATTTATGTTAGCCATTGATCTTCATAACAAACATTATCTGTTACCTTGATTTCATACACTTTACAGCTCATCACTTTATCGGCTAAACTAATCATTTAATTCCTTTTTGTTTTTCTTGATTAACAAAGAAATGTGTCGGTGAACACAAACTTGGTTAACACTGCGCTCGGTATACACTACACTTTGTTAGTGTATACTAAAATCTTTTATTTACCGACAACACTGCTTTGTGTCTTTCAACTCTATTCTTCATCATAGATGAATGCAACATAATAAAGTCAATTTCATCAAGTCATAGACTCATCAACAAGTTACTCAGTGCATTCCTTATCCTCATCTAACATATACATCTTCCTCATGTAGATATTTATGTTCTTCATCTCTTTCACCTTCCTTCAGATGTGTCGGTATAGTAACTTACAAGATAAGTATTGTCAAGCTAGTTGACATCAATGACAACATAATACCGACTTAATCATCTTACATATCTAATCATCAACTCCTCAGTAATCTTGAATTACAAATTCTTCATTCAAGTTCTAAATCAGTTGTAGTTCATCAATCTCTCCCTTTGGCATTGATGGCAACTCAAGTAATATGAGATGTACCATACACATACCAAACATGTATTCTACAACTTTGTGATCAAATGTTGTGTAGTGTAAGTTGTCCCTAGCTTTATATGTTTAATTACTACGTTACTAAAATAGCATTATAAAATATAGCTTTGTCATTTTATAGATATAACCTTTTCAGTTCTCAAGTTCCTTTCAGATTATCTCTCCCTTAGTTCTCATCGGTGCATATCTCCTTTTCTTTTTCATATTATTTATCTCTCCCTTTGACAAAAATGCCAAAGAAACAAATAAATAATCAACTTTGTAGCAGCTAAGTAACTCTTTGTTGTCCATTAATTCCTCTGTATCTTAGTATACTGATATCCCAATCTATTTCAGTTCTTCAAACTTAATCACAACCTTGAATAAAATCCAAAGTCTGAACCATACTGCATCAACATGAATGATTTTCTGATAAGATTAGGCTGATGCAACATCTAGATCACATTAGTGACCAATAGACAGGGGATGGACCCCAAGTCTAGTCCTCAAATATTCAAAAGTGTCCTTCGAAAGAGGCTTTGTAAAAATGTCTGCAAGTTGTTCTTTAGATGTACCAAATTCTAACATTACTTGCTTCTCTTGCACTTATTCTCTTAAGTAGTGACACTTAATTGATATATGCTTTGTCTTAGAGTGTATCAAAGGATTCTTTGAAATATTAATAGCACTTGTGTTGTCACAGTATATGATCACTGGGTCAGTGATTACCTCATTCATTCCTTCCAACACTTGCTTGATATATGCAATGTTTGAGCAATTAGTAGTAGAAGCAACATACTCTGCTTCAGCTATAGATTGAGAAATACAAGCTTGCTTTTTACTTGTCCAGGTTACAAGTCTTTCACCAAAGAAAAATGCTCCTCCAGTGGTACTTTTTCTATCATCCACATTTCCAGCCCAATCAGCATCAGTATAAACCTTCAACTTAAACTTACCTTCCTTAGGATACCATAATCCATAATCCTCTATCTTTTTCAAATATCTTAAGATCCTTTCAGTAGCAATCATGTGTGATTCTCTAGGTTTAGTAGAATATCTACCAATAATTCCCACAACATGTGATATATCTGGTCTACTATGAACTACATACATGAGCTTACCAATCATAGATCAGTAAAGTTTCTAGTTTACCTCTATAGTTTCATCATCCTTTGTCAATTTACTTCCAGTAGCCATCAATGTTCCCATAGGTTTTGCATCTTCCATGCCAAATGTCTTCAAGACTTCTTTTATGTACTTGGACTATGTGATGAATATCCCATCACTCTGTTGTATCACTTGTAATTTGAGAAAGAATTTAATCTCTCTGAACATAGACATTTAAAACTCATTCCTCATGCCATCAACAAAAGATTTACATACATAATCTTGACCTCCAAAAATAATATCATCAACAAAAATTTTAGCAATAATAATAGTGTCATCAGTATCACCTTTTATATACAAATTGTTGTTCTCACTAGTTCTTACAAATCCAATACTTAACAAGGAAGTGTGTAGTCTTTCATACCATGCTCTCGGTGCTTGCTTCAAACCATATAAAGCTTTGTGTAATCTACATACCATGTTTCTATTTTCTAGATCAATGAATCCTTCAAGTTGTTTTATGTAGACCTCTTCTTCAACTATACCATTTAGAAATGTTGATTTCACATCCATTTGATAAACCTTAAATTTCTTGTGTGTAGTGTATGCAAGTAACATTCTAACTCTTCCAATCTAGAAACATGTGCAAATGTTTCCCCATAATCAATTCCTTCTTCTTGTGCATATCCCTTACATACCAATATCGCGTTATTTCTTGTCACTTCACAATTTTCATTCATTTTATTTCTGAATATCCATTTAGTACTGATAAAATCTTTATCTTTAGGTCAGGGTACTAAGGACCAAGTTTTTTTTTCTCTATTTTTTCTATTTCCTCCTTCATTGCATTAACCCATTCGTCATTTTCTAATGCAAATTTCACATTCTTTGGTTCAAATTCACAAACTAGACATGTACCTTGTCTTGTTTTGCTTCTTGTCTGCATTCCAGTTTGTCTATTTCCAATAATTTGCATCTCAGGATGATGTCTTCTAACAAAACTAGCTAGTACTTGGTTTCTTCTTTCTTGTTCATCCTGGTCAGGTTCATTTGTTTTCTTGGTAGCACCATCTTGTTCATTGGTTTCCCTTTCCTATTCCTTTGGGTTATTTTCCTGCTGACTGGTTATCACAGGTTGCAACTTCAGTAGATAGTCAAGAAGTTCAATGTAAGTGAATCTACCATAGTCTTCTGGTTCCTTTCTTTCTTCTATGTTTATGTCATCATACTCATCAACATGAACATTGGTACTTTCAATCATCATATTTGTAACCTTATTCAAACATTTCTATGCTTTACTCTTAGTAGAATATCCTAAGAGTATTCCTTCATCACCTTTAGAAAAAAATTTTCCATTTCTCTCATCTTTCAGAGTAAAACATTTGCTTCCAAAAATTGTGAAATAACTTATACTAGGTTTGTGTCCAAACCATAGCTCATAAGGTATCCGGTTGGTGTCCTTCTTCAGTTGTACTTGGTTAAGCACATATACAGCTATGTTGATAGCTTCCCTCCAATATGTCTCAGCAACATTCTTTTGTAGCATTAGTGTTCTAGCATAGTCAATGATTGACCTATTCCTTCTTTCACCAATCCCATTTTGCTGAGGTGTTCTTGGTGTAGAGACTTGTCTCTTAATACCATTCTCATTAAAAAAATTAGTAAATTCATCAAAGATAAATTCACCTCCTCTATCAGATCTTAAGCATTTTATTTATTTTCCAGTCTCTTTTTCTACCTTCTCCTTATACCATTTAAACAACTTAAAAGCTTCAGATTTCTCTTTTAGGAACATAACAGTCATCAGTCTAGTATAGTCATCAACAAAAAGAATAAAGTATCTATCACCATAATAGCTCTGAGTTCTCATAGGACCACATAGGTCAGTATGAACCAGTTCAAGTATCTTCTTTGTTGAGTATTCTTTGATTTTAAAACTAGACTTAGTCATCTTACCTTTCTGACATTCATGGCACATAGCATGATCCAGTTTTGACAAGTTAGGCAATCCTCTAACTCTTTTCTTCTTACTAATTTTGATCATGCTATTAAAATTCACATGACATAACCTCTTATGCCACAACCATGCATCTTCATCTTTCATTAATAAACAAGAAGACTAATCAATATCAAGATAAAATAGATTACCTCTAGATTATGTAGTGGTTCCATCAAGTCTTCCTCCATCATCATAGATTCTTACCTTTCTACTCTCAAAAGAAAGTCAATGTCTTGAGTTGTTCAATTGTGCCACAATTATCAAATTGTAGTTTAATCCATCTACCCAGTATGCATTCTCACATTTTATTATGTCATTAATCATCAGTGAACCTTTACCTCTCACCATACAAGGTGCATCATTTCCCATTCTAATAGATCCACCATCATATTCATCAATTAGATCAAATTTCTCTATATCACTGCTCATATGTGTACACACTCAAATGGTGCACTTCTCTAAGTCATTATATCCAAGGGAATTCATGAATGGGAAACCTTAGAAAGTGACCTAGAGCTCTCTATGCATGGAGTTGCAAGATTATTTAAAGTTTTCTCTCAGCTAGAGCTATTAAGCTAATGACCTTGCTAGTCAACCACACAATGAGAGATTCAAATGAAGACAAGGGCAAGAATGCCAATATCCCCAAGAATCAGTATAAAATGCAAATGCAAACTAGATTAAGATGAATATGCAAGCTAAAAATGAGAGGTGCAAGCTAACCTATGGAAATGAAAGTACAAGCTATGCTATGAAAAGGAAAGTACAATTATTACCAAGCCTTCCTAGTTAAACTAGATGAGTTACTCTAAAGCTTGAAAGGAAATCTACACTAGGAAAGAATAAACATGAAGCTACTATGCATGAATGAAACTAAGAATGGAATGTAGATGCAAAAGCCAAGAATGCTCCAAATCTTCAAAAGCTCCAAAGTGACCTAGAAAACCTGTAGCATAACATTAGCATAAAATATTGATATACAAATGAGGAAGAGAACTCTTCTTTTATAGGAAGTGAGAAACAACAGATGATGGAGATTAAGAGACCAAAGATTTAATCAAGGGTGGAGCTTGAAAGAGGAACAATTGATGTGCACAAATATCATCCAATGAGAAAATAAGAGTTGACTTTTGTGTCTATATGAGACAAAAATTTCTTTTCTCCTTTTTATAAAATAAGAATAATGCTTTATTTGTGCAACTTAGGATAAGAGGAAAAGTGCGGGATTTTTATTTAATAAAAGAGCATGAAATATTCCTTTTAATAAATAAAGACTTTACGATAAAATGGATAGCCCAAGGCAAATAATAAAAAATGATAAAATAGGATTTGATCAAGGAAATTGATATAATTGATAAAATGCTAATTTTTGAAAATATTGATTCAGGGATTTGATAAATTACTAAATGGGGGCCCAAAGTCTAGGCGACCATTTTAAGGTGCATACATTTTCCCTTCTTTGAATAATGTGTGATCATTCTGGGAACACATGTGGTCAAAGAAGAATTGAAATGTGAGATCAATTTGGGGTCACATAAAAATCCAAATGTGTGTTCGATGGATGCGAATACATCAAGACAAGCATAAGCATAAGCTAAAAGATAAGACCAACACCATTATTGTTAAGTGATAGTCAAGTCTGAAAATAAGAGATAAGAATAAAAAGACAAGATCAACACTGTTGTTGTTAAGTGATGATCAAGTCTCAAAATAAGAAATCTCAAGCTGAACTAAATGATAAAGTTGAAACAAAGACTTGAAGCCAATAGGTACTACCCCCTCGAAATCAAAATCGAAATCAAGTAGAGGAGAACAACAAATTGATAAACTTGATCAAAGCACTATAAATCACAATCAAAGATGAAGTATGATAGGATAACCATGAAGTAGTGAAGACATGCCCCAGTTTGACTAAAAAAAGATATAGGATGAAGATAAAGTCAAACCTCAGATAGATGATGTGAATGAAAATGAATGAAAGACTAGGAGGTTGAAAGAGATGGGGGTGAAGAAATGAAGGTGCCCTAACGAAGATCAAAGAATTAGGCCTCAAAAGGTCAGCCAACTACACAGAAGAGGGTGAAAATTTGAAATGTAATTTTGACTATCAAGATTAACTTGGATTTTTATTTCGAGTATGAAAATGGATCTAGGATGTCGAAATTAGCTAGCGGTGCAATTTTCGCACAATTTTGAGGTGTGTTGAAAATTAGGTCAAAAAGTCAAAATGCTATAAAAGGGGTAAAAATGTCATTTTCAAAATCATTTGTCTTTTAGTGATTTGAGAATTTCAAGAGCTTAGAGAGAGAAAATGGCCCAACTAGCAGTAGTTCTTATTCACAGGCATCGATTTGAACACTCCCATTGCACAACCGACCTCCGCAGTATGGTGCCCTAGTATGTTTTTAGAAAAAACTTGCCCCTAGTTCCAGTAGAGGCCCTACAGTGCTGTGGACGTATGGGGGGATGTAGAGGATGAGCTTAGTTATATGCTATGCAGCTAGCCATTGGTAGGTTAGCATATAGAGATCATTGAGAGATTTGTCATCACTCAATTATGGCGACAGTTCAAGTGGTAGCAGTGAGTATCCACTGAGACTACTACATATGCCTGAGCTAGGGATGAGGATGGTCAAGGTTGGCTACTGATGTTGGATTACCATTAGGTAGTATAAGACATAGTTGTGATCAGGAGAGAGCCCTAGGAGTACCTCCCAGACATGGCGGATGCAGGGGCTGATGCAGCCTATACAATAGAGTGGCGAAGGGTTCCATTCCCTCGATTCATAGTTCCTAATGTACAACTAGTGACTCAGGGGGATGATGGCCATGACGGAAGAGATGAAGAAGATGGTGGTGGGAGAGGGAGAGGGAGAGTGAGGGAGACTAGGGAGGGTTCATGATTAGGTGGCCAGAAATGGTCACGGGGTCAAAGCTCTGCTAATGAGAGTGAGGATATGATGAGATTAGTTTGCCGATAGGTAGAGGCTAGGGAGGATCAGCCTGCATGAGGTGAGGACTTGAGAGCTAGGATATAGGCTCTAGAGATAGAGATGCAGTAGCTTAGGATCATGATAGTTGTTAGAGAGTAGCAGTTGATGGATCTAAGGGTGGAGAGAGATCAATAACTATTTGATCTCAGGGAAGAGATAGCACGCTGGGAGAGATTAGCATAAGAAAATGCACTAGAGATCTGACAGGAGGCAGCGAGAGCTGCATACTATCATGGGCTCTATCTTTAGGCTGTTCTAGAGGGTTAGAGAGCACTGACACACTCTCAGAGGGTAGGGATGTTAGATATGGTACCAGATAGGGCAGTGACACCACCTCCTCCCCTAGCAGCTCCACATGATGGGGCTAGTGAGTCCTAGGTTTAGGGCTTAGGTTTTAGATGTTTGACACATATCATGAGACTTTGATCCAGATTTTGGGATCCCATATTTTATATATTGTACTATGACATTCATATATATGAGATTACTAGATTTGTGATGTATCTATGTTATTTGTCTCACTTGTGATGGATGTATCAGTTTTTATATTGTCTTGTCATATTGCTCAAAATGTATGTTTATATGCTCATATATATTCTCTCTCATAGATGTATGTTTAATTCTCATGTGTATGATGTAGACTCATGTTTTTGAAAATGATCTCTTTTTAATATAGATATGATGATAAGATTAACCCCTTGTGATGACAGGAATAGGATGTGATGTTAAAGACAAGGTGCAAAAGACATGATCGAGAATAGGAAATGTGAGCGCAGTTGACCAACTAGTCCACGAAAGATAAAAGGAGAGCTCTCTCCCTATGAAAGATGCAAAACTAACTATCATGAACCTAAAAATGCAAGCTACTATGAAAAGTGGTTGACTTGCAAGGTCACAATGCTAATAGACATCTAATAATCATCATCAAGCTTTATTGGTAGCATCATAAGATCATACAATACACACTAGTATGACTATGGGTATATGAATATGATCTATAGCAGATAGGAATGTGGGAATCCCACCTAAGCACCAAAGACATGTAGGTCAAGATGACTAGTGAAGTGAGATTGCCTAAGTTTTCTATAGCAAGATTATGCTTGCATTAGGACACAAGAAGGTCAAGATGGCTATAAGCATGCACTCATGAATATTCAAGGATAATACTTTGTAGATCCTAGGTGTCAAGTGGATCAAGCATAAATGCTAATGACAATTAGGATCAACAAAATATACCCACCAGTAGAAAAAACAATAAAACATGTTCTCATGCCCTTAGTCTTCTAGCTATGCATCATTGAAAACTATCATAGGGAGAGAACACTCATCAAAGAAATCATCATAGACAACACACAAAGAAAACAAAGTCAAACAAGTCTCATCGAGTCAAGTTTTTAAGTGCATGTGTGTAGGTCGTAGAATCAATCTTTGAGTATCTCATTGGCTAGTGGAAATATCACATCATGTTAAACCATAGGGTAGGATATCTAATAAGTGTTGAGAAACACTTGATGCTAGGGTAGTGTTGAAAATCAATATTTGGGTGGTGTTGAAAAACATCATTTGCAATATGTCCTAGACACTAACGCATCCTAGAGACCAAAGCTAACATAGTTATGCCCCCTAGACAAAGACAAAGACCAATTCCAAACTAAGGCAACAAGGTCAAGGCATGATGGAAAAAGGCTAAGTGTCGAGGATGCATGCTAAAAGAAAAGGGTGTAAAGGCCTCAAGTAGCACTTGTTTCCAGGTTTTCACCACTTGGAGATTTTTTTATTTTTCAAATTTTTTTTTGTATTTTTGCTACCAAGGTGCCTATTTATAGGTTTTCACCAAGGCACTTTTTTTTTAAATTTTTTAATATTTTTTCAGGACTTCATATGCTTTTTAGGATTCTTTTAGCATCATATATGAAATTTTTTTTTTTGGAATTTTTTCAGGATTAATAAATATGTACAAAGGATGCCCCCAGATGGAATGGGCATCATGGATAGAACTTCTTGAGGTGCAAAACATTGATAGGGTTAGGGAGTTGTTCCCCCTCTGGATCTGATAATAAATAAGCACCTGTACCAAAAGCTATAGTAATAATGTATGGTCCAAGCTAATTAGGTTCAAACTTCCCTTTTTGTTCTTTATTTTGTTGGTTCTTAGGGTTTTCTCGCAAAACAAGATCCCCCACGTGAAATTCTCTAGGGTGAACCTTCTTGTTGAATGCTTTGGACATACTCTTTTGGTAAACTCTTATGTGATCAAAAGATGCTTTTTTCTTTTTATCTAGAATTTCTAGCTCTCGCAACCTCATGGCACAGTAGTCTTCATCTGTCACTAAACCTTTGAGAGAGACTCTAAGTGAAGGGATCTCTACCTCTAAAGGTAACACTGCTTCAACACCATAAGTGAGGGAAAAAGGTGTAGCCCCCATTGGAGTATGAATACTTGTTCTGTAGGCCCACAAGGCCGGATTTATCTATAGGTGCCAATCTATACCATTCTTGTGAACTGTTCTATGGAGGATTTTGAGAATGGGCTTATTTCAAGCCTCTACTTGTCCATTTCCTCACGGGAAGTAAATGGAGGACAAATGCTATTTTATCTTGAATTTCTTGCAGAGATGTTTAAGGTCCTTATTTTTAAACTGACCCCCATTTTTAGTGATTATCTCAGAGGGCACTCCATACCGATAGATGATATGATTCAAAATAAACAAAGAAACTATCTTGCCTGAGGCAACAAAAAGTGGGACAACTTCTACCCATTTGGTAAAGTAATCAGTAGTAGTAATAATGAATTTGTGTCCACTTGATGAGTTGGATGAATTTTCCCAACAAGATCAAAGGCCCAGTGTTGAAATGGTCAATGAGAAATAGAAAGAATAAGCTCCTTGCCTGGAGAATGTATCAAGTTTCCATGTTTTTGACACTTTTCACAAGATTTAGCAAAAGCTACTACATCTATCTGCATGGTAGACCAATAGTACCCCACCCTAAGCAACCTTCAGGCCATGGCAAGACCATTAGAATGTCCTCCATAAATTCCCTCATGAATGTCAACTAATGCTTGGTTTGATTCATCCTTTTCTAAACACCTAAGAAGTGTCCCATCTAAACCCCTCCTATACAGATCACCAGAGATAAGGGTGTGGTGAGAGGCATTATGAACAAGGTTTCTTCTTTCAGAATGATTGAAGGTTTTGGGAATAGTACCATCATAGAGATATGAATAAATGGCACCATAGTGAGATGATTCATGGCTAACTAAGGTAAAAATGACATGGCTTTTTGAGGAGTAAAAAGTAGGGTAATGTAGCTCTTCCACCAGGAATTCAAATGTGGACTCATGATGTTCTAGCTGAAGAAGTGAAGCTAATGTAGCCATAGTGTCAGCTACTTTATTCTCTACTCTAGGGATTTGTTGAAATGTAACAAAGGTAAAGTATTGGCACAATGAATCAACCATCTTCTTATAGGGTATCAGTTTGTCATCCTTTGTTTGATATTCTTCAGTAACTTGGTTGATAATCAATTGCAAATCCCCATAAATGTGCAGCTTTATAATCCCCCATTCTATAGCCATTTTCAATCCATTTGTCAAGGCTTCATATTCAACAATGTTGTTTGTGCATGGGAATAATAACTTATAGGACTTAGGGATAGTATATCCATGAGGAGAGACAAACAACACTCCAGCACCTGAACCATTTTGCATGAAAGAACCATCAAAGAACATCTTCCAGGTCCATGTAGTCATATACATGATGTGCTCATCTAGAAATTCAACTGTAATGGGCACACTATCTTGAATGGGAAAATCAGCTAATTGATCAGCAATAGCTTGTCCTTTTATAGCCTTACACTCAACATACT
Organism: Chamaecyparis obtusa; assembly: GCA_027943335.1. Lineage (NCBI taxonomy): Eukaryota > Viridiplantae > Streptophyta > Pinopsida > Cupressales > Cupressaceae > Chamaecyparis > Chamaecyparis obtusa. The sequence continues at coordinate 1,305,732 of BSBK01003715.1, forward strand.
CTATGTCAAATTCTGAAAGAATCATCATCCATTTAGCAAGTCTACCCATGAGAGTAGCCTTACTGAGCAAGTATTTTAGAGGATCAAATTTTACAATGAGGTGTATTGTATGTGCAAGCATGTAATGTCACAACTTTTGGGAAGCAAACACCACCGCTAGGCAAGATTTTTCAATACTAGTGTAGTTGACCTCATATGAAACAAGTATTCGGCTGATGTAATATATGGATCTTTCTTTTCTAGTATCATCAAGTTGAGCTAATAATGCCCCCAAGGAAGATTCTATTGCTGAGACATATAATATAAGTGGTTTTCCTAGGATAGGAGGCATTAAGATTGGAGGATTAGCCAAGTATTGTTTGATTTGATCCATGCTTTTCTGACATTCCTCATTCCAGACACATTTAACCCTTTTATGCAAAGTCTTATTAAAGGGTTGAGCTCTATTAGCCAGTTGTGAAATAAACCTCCTTATAGACTGAAGACATCCTTGAAGACTCCTCATTTGACTGATGTTTTTAGGAGGTGGCATATCCATTATTTCTTGAACTTTTTTGGGGTCCACCTCTATTCCTTTAACTGAAATGATAAATCCTAGGAGTTTTCCAGAGGTAACTCCAAATGCACACTTTTTTGGATTTAATCTAAGTTGAAACTATTCCATACAATCTAGAATTACTTCCAAATCACCAAGGTGTGTATCCCTTTTCTTGGATTTTGCCAAGGTGTCATCCACATAGTCTTCCATGTTCTTATGCATCATGTCATGGAAAATAGTAGTCATAGCTCTTTGATATGTAGATCTGGCATTTTTTAATCCAAATAGCATGACATTCCAACAATAGGTTGTTAGGAATGAATGCTGAAGCCTTTGGCAGTCATTCTATAGTAGTGGTTGTTGCATTCATGACAATGATTGTCATTGATGTCAACATAGTGATATTCTGGAGTTTAGCAAAAAAGAAGGCACAGTTTTGTTTTGTGCACATGTTATATTGTAGATTGAGTTATGTGTAGTTGATGGTATGTTCTTTGTTGTGTTATTATCCTATGGTTAAGAGCACAAAAATAAATTTAGTTATTCATGAAAGTTATAAGCATTTTGGTGGAAGTAGTATTCTGGCAGTATTCCTGTGTAGTGGTTTTTGGTAATCAGAGGATATCTCCTAACTGGGATGGAATCTGATTCTGCCTACTTAAAGGGAAGTTTGAGACTCATTGGTGGTGATGTGGTTCATAGAAAAAACTTTGAGATCACATGATTGGAAAGTTATTGTATTTGGAAGTTGACAGTTTTATGTAATTTTGATGTAGCGTGTTAAAATTATTATTTTGTATTTACATGCTGACTCATTTGTAATTATTTGAGTGTCGTATAAAGGAAGCAATTTTTTCCTTGTTATGAGAGTATTGTAAGATTTTTAATATGAATTTGTGAAAGTTAAGATTCGAATGTATGAATGAAGTGAAGAAAATAGCTAATTTAGTGATGAAGGAAGAATTGTGAAGTACATAGATCTGGATTTGTGATATTGTGTAGCAAAGAGCGTAGTTTTGGCATAGTGTGAAGGAGGTAACATATTTCATATTATTCTATTGAATAATCCTAAGATCTGTTGGAAAATGAGTTCAAAGATCTTGCCTTGAAACTATTTGGGCAGTGGGTCCTTCTATCTTCCATAACTCCTAATAGGGTTAGAATCTTTTAACAGGGATTCAAAATCTCCTAACAGAGATTCATATGTACTGAATGTATTTCATAAGACTCCTAATAGGGTCCATCCTCTAACAAGGAACTTTCATATTAGTGCATCATTTTGTGGGCATCATTCCCACCGGGGTTTACTCTTTGATCAAGAGGTTCCCTAGTTAACATATCTTGTGTTATTGTGTCATTGTGTATGATTATCCTTCTATGGTTGGGTACTACATTAATTATATGGTTTAAAGCTGTTAAAGATGATATTGAAGTTAATGTTGATAAATGGTTTAATTATCAGATAATTGATTCACCCCCCCCCTATCAGTTATCTTGGTGGTCTTTACTTTCTAACAATTGGTATCAGAGCAGCAAGTCCTTGAAAGAGAAGTTTAAAAACTTAAGGAGATCTATGGTGAATTTCAAGAAAGAAATCCCTAAGTTTGATGGAGTAAATTTTGACAGCTGGAAAGAAAAGATGAAGACACATCTCTTGTGTTTAGGAAAAGGTTATTGGTTGATTACAAAGAATGAAAGGACTATAATTGAAGAAGACAATCTTGAAACAAGTTCTAAAGATGAGCTAGATCTATTTATGTGTAAGATACTTGCAATAGAAGCACTTTTATTAGCACTTTTGGAGAAAGAATATAGTCAGGTAAAAGGTTTAACTAAATCTCATGATATTTGGAAAGCTTTACATTCTACTTTTGAAGGTGATGAACATACAAAGAAAGCTAGGTTACATAATTGGATTTGTGCATTTGAAGACATAAGAATGATGGAAGATGAATTTGTTAGAAGCTATATTGGTAGGATGTCAGAAATTATTGTAGGAATAAAGTCTTGTGGAGGTGAAAAGATAGAGAATGAAGTAATATGGAAGATTTTGAGAACATTGACACCGGTATTCAGGCAGACTACACAAATGATTAAAAAAGTGATACCTTGTACTCCAAACTTTTCAAGAGAGACTCTTCTTGGAAGATTGAAAGCAGTAAAGATGAATTTAAGATTATCAGGAGAACTACCTAGAGTGGAGACAACATTCAGTGCTCTTAGCATCAGACCTACTTTGTCTAGAAGTACAAGTGTGAATGGAGATTATGCCAATAGTAGCAGATCCAAATCTAATGAAGATAAGAAGATTGAAGAAGGTATTGCCTTGCTTGTGAAAACAGAATCAGATGGTAAGAAAATCTTTAAATGTTGGACATGTCAAGAATATGGTCATTTTGCATCTAAGTGTCCTTAGAGAGTTAAGAAGTATAATAACAATTTTAAGCTTAGAATATCTAAAGAATGTTATTATGCAAATGATGAAGAAATTGAAGGAGGAATTGAAAGACATTTGAGTGACAGTGATAATGATAACTTTGATGACATAGGATTTGTAGCAATTAAGGAAGAAAATTATGAATATGATATTAAAGAAGAAAAAGCCTTATTTTACCAAGTTGAAAAGAAAGCTGATTGGATTATAGATAGTGGTTGTTCACATCATATGACTGGTGATAAAGGAAAATTCATAAAGTTTAACAATTATGATGGAGGAGTTGTTAGAGTTGGTAACAATGCACCTTGTTTGATTAAAGGTATAGGATCTATTACTCTTGATGGAAAGATTAATATTGATGATGTTTAATTTGTTGATGGATTGAAACATAATCTTTTGAGTGTTGGACAGTTAGTGGATAAAGGATATCAAGTTTGGTTTACTGAGAAAACTTGTGTGATTAAGGATAAAGATGGAAATCTAATTGGAACTGGATCTAGAACCAGAGGTAATGTATTTCAGTTGAACCCTACTGAGATGACATGCTTTATGTCTAAGATTGATGATAGTTGGTTATGGCATAGAAGGTTTTGTTATATAAACTTTGATAATATTGTGAAAGTAAGTTCTACACTTGCAGTAAGAGATTTAGCTAATATTATGAAGCCTAGTAACATGATTTGCAAGGAATGTGTGATGGCTAAGAAGAAAAGGAGTTCATTTCCTAGCAAGAAGTTCACATCTATAGAAAAGTTGGAGATTGTTCATACAGACTTGAGCAGTCCTACTAGGACTAGATGATTCTATGGAGAAAGGTATTTTATGATTCTTGTTGATGATTTTACAAGAATGATGTGGATTGCATTTTTGAAAGAAAAATCTAAAGCATTTGATAAGTTTAAGGTCATGATGAATAACGTTGAGAATGAATCAGGAATGAGGATTAAATGTTTGAGATCCGATAGAGGTGGAGAATTTACATCTAAAGAGTTTAACACTTTTTGTGAAGTAAATGGTATTAAGAGATAGTTATCAGCGCCTAGAACACCTAAACAAAATGGTATTGCAGAAAGAAGGAACAGATTAGTGACTGAAGTAGCTAGAGCTATGTTATTTGAATGTGATTTGGCAAAGTCATTTTGGAGAGAAGTAGTGAATACAATAGTATATACAATGAACAGAGTACAAATTAGAGCAGACACAAACAAGACACCTTATGAATTATGGTTTGGACATGGACCTTCAGTTAAGTATTTTAGAATTTTTGGAAGCAAATGTTATATTAAGAGAGATGATGATATAGGAAAGTTTGATCCTAGAAGCGATGAAGGAATTTTTCTTGGATATTCTTTGAAAAAAAAAGCATATAGATGTTACAATAAGAGAACTAAAACTATTGTTGAAAGTGCAAATGTAAAAGTTGATGAGAAGTTTAAAATTTAGGAAAGAATGCTTGATTATGAATTTGATGAAGGAACTAACCCTCAGCCTAACATTGAAACTACTGAACAATTTTTTGATACTGATAGTGAATTGTTGAATGAAAGTCATGCTGAAGAAAATAGAGAAGAATCTATAGTTGAAGAGAGATCAATGACTATGACACCTAATAGGTATATATTGAGACATCATCCTGTTGAGCAAGTTATTGGAAGTTTGGACAAAGGAGTTATGACTAGAAAGAAGGTACATTTATGTTTGATTTCTCAAATTGAACCTAAGTCCACTAATGAAGCTTATGAAGATGAACATTGGATTAAAGCTATGAAAGAAGAATTGGATCAGATTGAAAAGAACAAGACATGGGAATTGGTCCCTAGACCTAAAGACAAAAATGTGATTGGAACTAAATGGGTATTTAGGAACAAGATGAATGAACAAGGAGAAGTAATTAGAAACAAAGAAAGATTGGTATGTAAGGGATACTCACAGCAAGAAGGAATTGACTATGAAGAGACTTTTGCCCCTATGGTAAGAATTGAAGCAGTAAGAATATTTTTGGCTTATGCAGCATTTAAGAAATTCAAAGTGTATCAGATGGATGTGAAGTTAGCATTTTTGAATGGTGAATTAGAAGAAGAAGAAGTCTACATTAAGCAGCCTAAAAGTTTTCCTTTGACTCAAGAAGGAGACATGGTATGTAAACTAAAGAAAGCATTGTATGGACTAAAGCAAGCACCTAGAACTTGGTATGCTAGATTAGATAAGTATTTGTTAAAATTGGGATTTACAAAAGGAACAGTTGATAGTAACTTATACACAAAAGAAATTGAGAATGGATTGTTAGTTTTGGTTATTTTTGTTGATGACATTATTTTTGGAGGAGAAGATGAAGCTAGTGACAAATTTGCTAATGAAATGAAGACAAAATTTGAAATGAGTGTGATTGGAGAAATGAAATACTTTTTGGGATTAAAAATAACACAAAACAAAGATGATATCTTTATAAGTCAGACAAAGTACTTGAATGATTTGTTGAAAAGATTCAGTATGGAGAATTGTAAACCAGTTGGAACACCTATGGTTATAGGACATAAACTATCTAGTAAAGATGAGACACCAGAAGTTGAGCAAAAGAAATACAAATCTATGATTGGTGGATTGCAGTACTTGACACACACTAGACCAGATATACAACATTCAGTTGGAATGGTAGCAAGATTTCAAGCTGAACCTAGAGAGTCACATTATGCAGCAGTAAAAAGGATATTGAGATATCTTTGAGGCACAATGGACTATGGACTGTGGTATGAAAATTCTGATGATTTTACCCTATGTGCATATACTAATGCTGATTGGGGAGGTAGTGTTGATGATAAGAAAAGCACCAGTGGTGGAGCCTTTTTTCTTGGAGGAAGATTAGTTTCTTGGTTGAGAAAAAGAATTATATCTCACAGAGCACAACAGAAGCAAAATATGTAGTACCAGCAAACAATTGTAATGAGATAATTTGGATGAAGCAGACGTTGATGGACATTGGAATCAAGTTTGATGAGCCTATTATCATATATTGTGATAATACAAGTATAGTTAGTATGTCTAAGAATCTAGTTTTACATTCTAAAACAAAGCATATAGAGATCAAGTATCATGTTGTAAGAGAGAAAGTTTTAGATAAACAAGTCAAATTGGAGTACATAAGCACAACGGAGCAGATATCAGATATATTTACTAAGCATTTGCCTAAGGATACATTTGAGTATCTGAGAGGTATGCTTGGGGTTATGCCCCAACCTACTTTTGAGTAATGATGTAGTTGGTTGCATCCGTCCAATGGTTTATGGCCCTATCTATTTTCTGGATTGGATGTTGGTACTTCCTCTATGGGGGAGTATGTGTATCTGAGCTAAGTTATTGAGGACTCTTGTGAATGTAATTTCTGAATAGTGTCTTTTAACATTGAGCTATTGTTTGACGTAGTGATAGAATTTCTATCATTGATGTCAATGGGGGAGAGAATCATGAAAAAAATTGAGGAACTACATTTGTTGGAGAGATTGAATAGGATAACGAAGCAAGATTTGATTGATGATGAGTAGCAATGCAGTTGAGTAGCGATGATTGGATTTTTGGAACATTGGATGTTTTTCATCTATGTTGCCATCAATGCTAATGGGGGAGATTGTTAGGAATGAATGTTGAAGCCTTTGGCAGTCATTCTGTAGCAGTGGTTGTTGCATTCATGACTATGATTGCCATTGATGTCAACACAGTGATATTCTAGAGTTTAGCAGAAAAGTAGGCATAGTTTTGTTTTGCACACATGTTATATTGTAGATTGAGTTATGTGTAGTTGATGGTATTTTCTTTGTTGTGTTATTAGCCTATGGTTAAGAGTGAAAAAAAGAAATTCATTTATTCATGAAAGTTATAAGCATTTTGGTGGAAGCAGTATTCTGGTAGTATTCCTGTGTAGCGGTTTTTAGTAATCAAAGGATATCTCCTAACTGGGATGGAATCAGATTCTGCATAGTTAAAGGGAAGTTTGAGACTCATTGGTGGTGACGTGGTTCATAGCGCAAACTTTGAGGTCACATGATTGGAAAGTTATTGTATCTGGAAGCTGACAATTTTATGTAATTTTGATGTAGCGTGTTAAAATTATTATTTTGTATTTACATGCCGACTCATTTGTAATTATTTGAGTGTGGTATAAAGGAAGGAATATTTTCCTTGTTATGAGACTAATGTAATATTTTTAATATGAATTTGTGAAATTTTTTATGTGAATGTATGAATGAAGTGAAGAAAAGAGCTAATTTAGTGATGAAGGAAGACTTGCAAAGTACAGAGATTTGGATTTGTGATCTTGTGTAGCAGAGAGTGTAGTTTTGGCATAGTGTGAAGGAGGTAACATATTTCATATTATTCTATTGAATAATCCCAAGATATGTTGGACAGTGAGTTTAGAGATCTTGCCTTGAAGTTGTTTGGGTAGTGGGTCCTTCTGTCTTCCATAACTCCTAACAGGGTTAGAATCTTTTAACAGGGATTCAAAATCTCCTAACAGAGATTCATATGTACTGAATGTATTTCATAAGACTCCTAATAGGGTCCATCATCTAACAAGGAACTTTCATATTAGTGCATCATTTTGTGGGCATCATTCCCATCGGGGTTTACTCTTTGATCAAGAGGTTCCCTAGTTAACATATCTTGTGTTATTACGTCATTGTGTATGATTATCCTTCTATGGTTGGTTACTACATTAATTATATGGTTTAAAGCTATTAAATATGATATTGAAGTTAATGTTGATAAATGGTTTAATTACCAAATAATTGATTCACCCCCCCCCCCCTCTCAGTTATCTTGGTGGTCTTTACTTTCTAACATAGGTTCCCCATGCACAAGTGAATGCAATTTTCTCTTGGTCTTCAGGAGCTATTTTGATTTGATTATCCCTAGAAAAACCATCCATCAAAGAATAGATCTCATAGCCCATAGTCATGTCCACTATCATGTCTATATTTGGAAGAGGAAAATCATCCTTTGGGCATGCTTTATTAAGATCTCTAAAGTCTGTGCAAACACAAATGGACTTGTCATGTTTTGAAATTGGTACAATATTGGATATCCATTTGGCATAATCAATAGCGCTTATAAATCCTACACTGAGCAGCTTCTCTAATTCAGATTTGACAAGGAGAGCTATGTGAGGATGCATTTTCCTTAATTTCTATTTCACTGGTTTGATTCCTAGAGCTATGGAAAAATGATGCATAATGAGACTAGTGTCCAATCTTGGCATGTCTGAGTAAGTCCAAGAAAAATTAATTTTCTTTCTTTGTAGGAACTTGGTATATGCCTCTTTTTCTTGTGTTGATAATGATTGAGCCAAATGAACTATTTGTGGAGCCTCTAGTGTATTCAGATTAACTGGCTATGTAGGCTCAACAAGTACTAAAGACCTATCCTAAAAATAGCTTGGAAGATTATCAAGTACCTCATCCTTAAGTGCCTCGGAGAGGTTTTCACCTTTCGATACGTCCTTTGTTTTTACTTTTTTAGGTTCTGATACTACCACATAGTGGTTTTCTCCATTAGAACTCTTATTATTTCTCTCTTTTCTTTTCATTTTGCAACTAAGGTACTTTATATCTAGTTCGGTCATACTTGTAGTTGGTTCACTGGTGGAAGAGACCACAGGTTCAAGGGCATTCAGGTAGCACACTATTTCATAGTCATTTTGAAAGGTTAGGTGTTGAGGCTCTTGGTAGCACTGAGACCAATCAATTAAGTGAGGATTGGCAAGGGGTAGGTCAAAGATTGGTTCAATATTGTGTATGTGAATGGTATCATCTCTAGTGATTGTAGAGTTAGGATCTATCAAGTATCCCTCTAAGGTACCCAAATCAGGACTTATCCTACTGAGCAGAGCATCATCCACTAAAGTGACTCATGGATTCCAATCTTCTAATCCTACACTAGACTCATTAGCTACCTTAGATTGGGAACTATATGTATGGACAACAACAATGTCCATGTCAACTGTAGAACAATCAGAAAGAGTCTCCCACTCATACTCATGTGAGTCGGTATCTGAATCTCGGCTAGGATGCTTACACCAACCGTATTTTTTAGGCCTTGACATAGAAGCTTTGATGTCACCAAGGGTAACACCCTCTTGAATTCCATTTGTGTGTTGGATAGGATCCTCAACATGATCTTCAATAGTGGATTGTTCTTGTTCTAGTTCTAAAACTATTGGATTATCAACTATAGTATCTAAATCTCCCCAAAGGATATTGGTGGAAGGGACCCAATCTTCACACCTATCTTGTTGATTTTGCACATTGGGTATGTATTCATCATCACTATCCATCATGGCTAGGATAGGGGCAACTTTCTTATTTTGACTTTCAAACCTAGGCCAATTGTTGTCTTAGATCTGCACCCAAAAAGAGCATGATTGATTGGCTCAGCCTTAGCATCTAGTCTATGACTGAGATGACCGTGACTTGGGTAACCCATATTTTTGACCAAAGTATATCCTCTCCCATAGGTCTTAGGAGATGGAGAAAAATTCTCATTGTGCTTGTATTTTTCCTCTTTTTAAATCTAGTCTATAATAGCTACTTCCTATTTTTCATCCTGAATGGGTATTGAAGACTCTACAAATGTATCAAATAGAGTCATTGCTAAGGATGAGGGACACATCTCCTGTGAAGGTTTACCATAGGACCTAGGTGAGACTGGTAGCTTTGTGAAGGAGTCAATGTGATAACCCCCCATACCAAGGTCTATGGTTTTGAACTTATTTTGACATTGTGCCAAAGTTGTATCAAAAATTTTTGCTTCCCGATTAAGAGGAACATGGGTCCTTATTGAAATTGCATTAACAGATAATGTGCTATCCTCGAGTAAACAAACCTCTACTACATTATAGGGGAACTTGACACATTGGTGGTAGGTGGATGACACTACTTGCATGTCATGGATCCATAGTCTACCAAGAAGAATATTATAGGCTAAAGGACCAGCATCAACAATCTAGAACAAGATGTCCTTTTCAATGGGGCCAATCTTGACAGGAAGGATGGCCAAGCCTTTGGAGCTTCTCTCTTCCTCATCATAGGCTTTGATGGTTATTTTCTTGCAAGTATGAATAACTTGCTCTGATTAATCTAGTATTTTCAACAAACTCAAGGAACAAATATTGAGCCTAGCACCCCCATCAATCAACAATGCCTGACACGGGTTTTGTGAATCATGACTTCAATGTGGAGGGAAAGATTATGCGGATGGCTCAAGGCTTTGTCATCTTCTTCTGAGAATGTGAGGTAATGTGGGCTGGCAAGGTGATTTACCATATTTTGGAATTGATCAATATCTATGTTGTTAGGGACATTGGTTGTACGCAAAGCATCTTCAAGGACACACTTGTGTCTTGGGGACAACTCTAGGAGCTCAAAAATTGAAATCTGAGCTAGTGTTCTTTGTAACTGATCAACAAGATTGTAGCTCATTTTTGGATTAACCACTAACTTGGTGGTGACATTCTTGGATGTCACTTGCTTTATTTTTCTATATTGGTTAGAATTAGGACCTCTAATGACCACAGGACCTTGAACTTGGCTTCTAGTGACAACATTGAGAGCTTGAGATGACCTTCAAAAGTGAGGACCTCTAAGCACCACCATGGGTTCATTATCAAATATAGGAGAATCCACATCATGACTATAAGAATCTTTGTTTCACATCATATTGACATTTTCATCCACAACTTCAAGCATATTGATAACATTCTATGTAGATGCATAGGTGTAGTTGATTGCAGATTTTCCATCTTTGGGTTTAGAGGTTTCCCCCTTATCATACTTAGGCAAAGGTTCCTTAAATGCTTTATGATCTGCATTGGTTTTCAACCCATCAATCTCAAGCTTTCCATTTTCAATAAGATCTTGAATGAGATGTTTAAGTTTCTAGCAGTGCTCTATGTCATGACCAATGCCATTATGAAATATGTAGTATGCTTTCTCATTCCACCAATATGGCTTAATGTCAGGTATGTGAAATTTTGTTGGATCTTGTGGTTGTACAAGATTGTTATCAATAAGCATTTTGAAAACATCTTCATAAGAATCCCCAAGCTTAGAGAATTGCCACTTCTCCTTTTTAGGTCTTTCTTGATATCATTATTTATGCTCTTGTTGGTTAGAGGATGTGTTAAGCTTCATAGCTTGAACTGCACTAGATAAATGAAGGACACCTTGATCCTTTGGTTGGTTAGAGTCAACAACTCCGTCATTGACTACTTGCTTATTTTTATTCCAGTGTGAGTTCTTTCCTTTGTCCTAATGATTGTTGTTATTATTTTGACTATTGTTGTTATTATGTTGTTTAGTCAAAATACCTTGCTCTTTTAAGAAATCCTCTATTCTAAATGTGGTTTCGACCATCATGTCAAATGAATCAAAGACCATCTTCTAAACCTCATACCACATCTCAGGTACTAAATTTCTCACAATGATATCAATTCTCTCATGTTTAGGAATTGTCCTAGAATATCGGGAGCATAATCATCTCCACCTTTGTAAAAATGTAACAAAAGATTCCCCTTGATTCTATTTCAAATTACACAAATCGAGCATGGTGAATGATCTTGATAAGTTGTAGGAAAAATGTTGCACAAATCTGTGAACCAGTTCTTTAAAATTTTTAGACTCCTTGGGAATAATCTCATCAGATAGGAATCTTCATGGTGAAATTCAAAACTCATAGTATAAAATTGACGCACATGATCATGTGGGTCACCATTACCGTCATATTTGTCATATTGGGGAAATTCATTTTTCCTAGGAAAATCCATCATGCTCACACTCTTATCAAAAGGATTAGGACAAATAGAATCAAGGTTGAAGGAACTCTTGGGTGCCATCATCTTCTCCATCATCTTCTTGATTTTCTTAATCTCCTCTTCTTGTGAGGGACTCTATTTCTTTATTTTCCTATCCACATCAAAGTTATAAGGGACCCACACACCCTTGTTTATTAGGCTCTCAAGGAACTTATCTTTATTTTGCTCAACATATTTCTTCACGTATTGTTGGAAAAGTGGTTCTTTTTGCATTCTCATAAAGTCTTGAGCTTCATAATTTGCACTAGTTCCTCCATGTTGAGAGCCATGATGAGCTCATTGGGAGGGTTGTCTTGAGTTCCTAGGAGGTGTCTGTCTCCTATAATGAGCATGTTGTAAAGTCCTTCCTCTAGGACTAGGAGATCTTGATGGTGACCTTGAATATTTTCTGCCTCGTGGGTTTCCCAAGGGAGTAGATGGTGGGGAGTTGGTACCCCTATTGTTGAATTTTGCATTAAGTTGTTGGGCTAGGAGCCTATCTTGTTCTTCTTGTGCAGCTCTTCTCTCTATGTCCAACAAGGCTCATTGTACCTCCTTTAGGAGCCTAAATCTTTCTTCTTTAGTAGCTTGTTCATTTAAGAAGACTTGTTTTTCTCACTCAATAATTTTTCACCTCTCACTTGTATATCTTGCAGTTGTTTTTAGTCAAGAGCTTAGCCTTGAATGATTGAACAAGTTAGCTATGTGCACATGAGTATCACAAGATTGGTTGTTTTGGTCCTCATGTTGTGACCGTGCATCTTGATGAGCTTGTGCATAGTGTCTTTCAGCTCGTTGATGAGCATCTAGATATCTTGAATTAATAGGAGGTGATTCAGGTTGATTGTCATCATTGAATGACATGTTACTCCTATGTCTCTAAAAAATGTCATCAAGAGTTTGATCTATTGCTTCTCTTTGTCTCCTAGTCAAAGTGTAGCTCATGTCCATATTTGATTGAGAGGATGGTAAAGAAGTACTCAGCTAACTAAGGCTACTCTTAGGCTCAAACCAAACTTCTGAAGCACTCCTAGGAGATTGATCAAAGATAGGTTCCTTCCCCTTTCACCTTTGACAAGTTTGGACTAAAGGTAATTGTTCAAAAACTACTTGAGATTGTTTTCCTTGACCCACTTGGTGTCTTGTTGTAACTGGCATGAAAGAAAGACTCTTAGTGAGAAAATAACCTCATGAATCGCTAATTGTCAAACTAGGATAGTGAAAATATTCAATTGTCCAAAAAGAGATATGGTGAGATAGAAAGTTGACAAAAGGTATAAATCAACACTGCTACAATGGTGCATAACAATAGGATTCCAATATCCTAGCACATATGGATCAGGAGGATGATTGAACCAAAATATATTGAAATTGAATTTATATGAAAGTGGATTTGGACAAAAGAGTACTCAAACTCTCCAAGTGTGCAATCAAAGAATCTAAAGGTGAATCTTGTCAACAAGGATGGTTCCTAACTTACCAAAGACAAGAAATTTTTTTGGTAAAGTCAAAGATTACTAACTCAAGATATCTAGAGCCAAAAACCTAAGGCACAAACAAGCTTTCAATTGTAGGGTATAAAACTCATGAAAATCTAGTCAACTAAGGAAAGACTAAAAATTGCATGAATTAGGTAGACGGTAAAAAAATTTTGGGCGACAGTTTCTAGGCTAAGAGGGCAATAGTTTTAGACTAGATGATAGTTCATGTTAAGAAGGTGATACTTTCCAGGCAGCCCAGGTGATACTTTCCAGGCAAGCAGGGTGACAGTTCTCTAGGGGTGAACTATCACATGATATTTCCTAGGACAGAGAGCGATACTATTCTAGTGTCGTGCGATTCTTGACCAGTGAGTGTCAAATTCTCATTTTTTAAGGCAATTTTGGTCAAAATTTTAGTTTGAGGGTTGGTTTTTTCGATCTCAATCATAGTGACAATAATAAATTGACAGGTTTACAAATAGTAGGTGATCAAACATTTCTTCAAACACTTGAAACAAGGGCAAAAGAAACCTTGCCAAGATAAGCAATTGTGATATCAAAATTGAAAAACTTCTATGAGCATTACCAAGATGTTGAATATGCAAGAACATTTACATGGGTATATCACAATGAGAACACTTCAAGCACTTTTTAGCCTAAAAAGACAATGGCTCAATACTTAACAACTTGGACCACACTTGATGCTCCATTGCCTCACACAAAGTGGTTGCCCACAATAGATATTGGCTTTGTTGTGGAAGTGCCAATGACACAACCAAAGGAGCACAGATGGTGAGTAATCTTGGGGTGATTCAGGTTATTCCACTTGGATCAATCCTTGCACCAAGAAGCTAAGCGGTAAAATAGGGTGGCCTCTATCTATGGTTCTTAATAAGGGCTTTCATTCGTAATACCCCTCTTGCTCCCCAAAGGGACTCCTTACCTTGCGGAAAGTAACGGACCTTGTGACCACAAAAGTACCTTAAGTATTCTTGTTCAACATTTTCCTCATGGTCACAATCCCACAAGTACTCACATCAAGCGAAGACAAGTACTATGTCTACCAAGGTTTTGTGTCCTTGATAGCCTTGAGTTTATAGTGGGTTGGGATAGTTGGCAATAAGCTTTTCCCCACTTGGGTTGTTCCTCTTGATTGCTCAAGAGCATGCCTGCTAAAGGATTCTAAAGATCTAAACAAAGAATGGATCAACTTATGAGATTCAAGGATTTTGTTTCACCACAAGGGTGAAGAGAATACTCCCTTATCCCAAATCTTTCTCCCAAACACACCAAGCAAATGTTCAATTACCCTCTTACTTTCAAAATCCAAAGATGGGTCAAGATTTCCTGGTTCACCACATGGGTGAAGAGCATACTTCTCCTACCACCCAAGAATCCCTACAACAAGATATTATGTTCCTATGAAATGAAACAACTAGTAATTGCCACACTTGAAAATGAAATAAACAACAAGCACTTGATTGGGTTTTTATGCTTTGGGTAGCCCTACAAAAACCGTTAGTAGCCCTTGTGCATTTGAAGCTTTGACATGCATTCTTTTGAAAAAATCCAAATGATCACAACTTGTTAGTACCTACAAGCACAACTTGTTAGCCCCACAAGGTTAGAAAAACCAAAATCCAAATGAAATCTGCAAATTAAATCTATCTAACCACAACAAACTAAACCAACAAGCTAACTAGATCCAAATTCAACAAAAAAAGAACCAAGAAACAACTCACTGCTAGGTATAGGTGATGGTACAGTCACTAGAAATATCACTCAACACTTTACAATATACTGGGGTGACAATATTTTTCTGGGCGTTACTTCACTTTACTGCAGGCAACATATTTTCTCAAACAGGGTGACAGAGTTTGTCAAATGGGGTGATACTTTTAACTAGTAAAGTATCACATGACTACACATGAACTATCGTGCAATACTAGAAACTATTGCGTGATAATCTGAGACTGAAAAACCTGAGAGCCGAAAAATGAAGCTTAAAAATTGAGGAAAAATTTGATGGAAATGTAGAAAATTAAGGACAAAACAAAAATGCTCTGCCCCATGGTGGGCACCAAAAATGTACATACTCAAATGGTGCACTTCTCTAAGTCATTATATCCAAGGGAATCCATGAATAGGAAACCTTAGAAAGTGACCTAGAGCTCTCTATGCATGGAGTTGCAAGATTATTTGAAGTTTGCTCTTAGCTAGAGCTATTAAGCTAATGACCTTTCTAGTCAACCACACAATGAGAGATTCAAATGAAGACAAGGGAAAGAATGCCAATATCCCCAAGAATCACTATGAAATGCAAATGCAAACTAGATTAAGATGAATATGCAAGCTAGAAATGAGAGATGCAAGCTAAGCTATGGAAATGAAAGTGAAAGCTATGCAATGAAAAGGAAAGTACAAGCATTACCAAGCCTTCCTAGTTTAACTAGATGAGTTACTCTAAAGTTTGAAAGGAAATCTACACCAAGAAAGCATAAACATGAAGCTACTATGCATGAATGAAACTAAGAATGGAATGAAGATGCAAAAGCCAAGAATGCTCTGAATCTTCAAAAGCTCCAAAGTGACCTAGAAAACCTATAGCATAAAATTAGCATTAAAGATTGATATGCAAATGAGGAAGAGAGCTCTTCTTTTATAGGAAATGAGAAATAATCGACGATGGAGATTAAGAGGCAAAATATTTAATCAAGGGTGGATCTTGAAAGAGGAGCAATCCATCTGCACAAATATCATCCAATGAGAAAATAAGAGTTGACTTTTGTGTCCATATGAGACAAAAATTGCTTTTCTCCTTTTTATAAAATAAGAATAATGCTTTATTTGTGCAACTTAGGATAAGAGGAAAAGTGGGGGCTTTTTATTTAATAAAAGAGGAGGAAATATTCCTTTTAATAAATAAAGACTTTAGGATAAAATGGTTAGCCCAAGGCAAATAATCGAAAATGATAAAATAGGATTTGATCAAGGAAATTGATATAATTGATAAAATGCTGATTTTTGAAAATATTGATTTAGGGATTTGATAAATTGTTGAATGGGGGCCCAAAGTCTAGGTGACCATTTTAGGGTGCATACAATATGATGTGTGCAGCCACTATCTATGAGCCATGTATCATTTCTACTTACTTTAGAGATCAGTGTTGTCTCTTCATGTTTCTCTTCTTCCTCTGAATCATCCTTCATAGCAACAAATACTACTTCTATATCATCATCAGTGTCAGATTCAGATTCAAATTCTTTGGCTATGTAACATACATTTTCCCCTTTGTCATAGCTATCTCAATTGTCTCGGTTGTTGTGTTGATAGCCTCTGTTGGCTCTTTTCCCATAGCTTCCTTCGGATCTATCATCATATTTCTTATTCGGACATCTAGTAGTGATGTGGCCAGCTTCTTTACAATTAAAAAATGCTAGAGGTAACTTGCCTCTATATCTTCCCTTACCTTTGGGCAATCTTCTGGCCATAAGAGCTTCAAGCTCATCAAGTTCATCATCGGTATTACTATCACTATCATTATTCTTATCATTCTTGCTACTAGACTTACTAATCTTCAAAGAGGACATGAAAGAGGATTCAATAGAAGGTACAACATTGTTGTCAAAGTTATTCAATTCAAAGGTTGTAAGCTTACTGATCAAAGTGTCAAGGGTGAGGTTGGATGTAGCCCTTGTTTCATGAATTGCAAAGATCCTGATCGCATAAACTAGCAGCAAAGTTCTAAGAATCTTTCTTATTACTATTTCATCATCAATAACTCCACTAGATGCTCTAATAGCATGTACTACCTCTTTTAGTTTGTTTGTATATTGGACAATGTTCTCACCTTCTTTCATCTTTATATCATCAAATCAACCTCTTATGCTTTCTACTCTAGCTCTCTTAACATTCGCATCTCCACTATATATTAGAGTCATCTTGTCCCACATCTTCTTAGTAGTATCACATTCCTTGATGTCATCAAATTCAGCATCGGTACAAATAGCAACAAGTTCCATCATAGTAATATTGTGTTCATGCCTATCCTTCAATTGATCAAGAGTCAGGGGACCTAGTGTTGGTTCAATGTAGCCATTCTCCATCAGTTCTAGTGTAGAATTCCCAATTCCAGATATGTGCAACTTCATCTAGCTTTGCCATACTATGAAGTTATCTTTGTTCATCTTTCACACTTACCTCTTATACATCTTGAGACCTTTTCACTGAAGTCCTTAAAATTTTTCTCTAAGCAACCACAACTTGGATACCAATTGTTAGAATAACTAAGAGGGGGGTGAATCAGTTATCTAGTGTCCCAAATCAAAATGTATAATCCAAAACAATTCTACTACTTCTGTTACTCGGTAAACATAAAATACTTTCACTGTCTGTGTTTTTACCGATTGTCAATCTAAACTTTATAATAATTATCGACTAAATCTAACATATAATATGAAACGTATGATAACAAATAAATATCACAATCAACACATAACATGTGATTTAATGTGGAAACCCTGTGAAGGGAAAAACCACCTGGGACCGACAACCCAAAATTGTTCACTCTTCTGAAGTGAGGTCGGTGAAGACCCAACCCTATTAAAGGTTACAAACACACTGTTAGGTGTGACCTTGTTAGAGGATTTTAGACCAGAAGTTATCATCCAACCAATAGTCACTATGGGGTTGACAGGATAACAATGTTCACTCTATGAATGAAACATCAAAAGATTTTCATAGTCCACTTGGTTAAGAGATTTGTCTATGTACAATGGTTAAATATGTAATAGTAGATGATCTACCTTAAAAAAACTTTAGTTTGTAGTTTACAGATCAATGTTTAGCTCATTCAAATATTTTTTATCAATATAACACTTCAGATTCAATACTATATCAACTTACTATCCGTTGGTAATAACTCTCTATAGCTTGATAACTATTCTACAGCTCAGTTCTTATTAACCAGTATGATCAGAATGCATGAAAACTTCTCCATGCGATAATTTTGCAGTATCTTCTTCTTCCGGCATATGTTTCATAATGAAACCAATGTCTCTTATATAGATGAGTAAATCATTTTCTTTTCCTCCATCAGATTTTTTTGCTTAAACATATTCATAGATTTTTCCACTTTAAGCTCCCTCGCCTAATGTGTTAGTAACATGTTTCAATCTGCTCCATTAGATCCTTTTTTATTTATGTTAGTCATCAATCTTCATAACAAACATTATCTATTACCTCGATTTCATACACTTTATAGCTCATCACTTTATCGGCTAAACTAATCATTTAATTCCTTTGTATTTTTCATGGTTAACAAAGAAATGCATCGGTGAACACAAGCTTGATTAACACTGTGCTCGGTATACACTACACTTCGTTAGTGTATACTAAAATGCTTTATTTACCGACAACACTGCTTTGTATCTTTTAGAGCTATTCTTCATCATAGATGAATGCAACATAATAAAGTCAATTTCACCAAGTCATAGACTCATCAACAAGTTACTCAACGTGTTCCTTATCCTCATATGTCATATACATATTCTTTGTGTAGATATTTCCATTCTTCATCTCTTTCACCTTCCTTAAGATGTGTCGATATGGTAACTTACAAGATAAGTATTGTCAAGATAGTTGACATCAATGACAACATAATACATATTTAATCATCTTGCATATCTAATCATCAACTCCTCGGTAATCTAGAATTAGAGATTCTTCATTCAGGTTCTAAATCAGTTGTAGTACATCAATGTTCTTTCCTTAGCTTGTCCAATGCTTTCCTTTTTCTTTTGAAATGATTTGTTTCTTGGAGCAACTGTTGCTTCTCCTAACTGAGCCTTGCATCTAGGTGTGTCTCTAGGTATGGTGATGGTGGAAATTCAATGATAGGGCTGGATGAAGAAGCCACTGCAAGTCTATTAGCTATCATTAATTAGGGTGACCTATGATCCTATGGTCCTGACAATTCAACAATCAACTTGTCCTTTTGGATCAGCTCTATCTTAAGCTCATTATAGGACTTAAGAACAATTTCAAACTTAAGCCTTAGCTCTTCCTTCTCTTGTGCATCCTATTCTACCACCTTAACATTAAATTTGGTAGTCTCTAAAATGAGGTTTGAAGCCTCTACACTAGAAGTCTCACCTACTCGTTGCACTAACAAATTTTTGGCATACCCTGAAGAGAGAGCCTCTCTTTTTCCTTTGTTTTCTACCCTCTTAAGGGACCACATAACTAGGGCAGCATGATCATCTGAAAAAGCAATACCTCTAGCAATTTGTTGAGCTTGTTCTACATTGGTGAGGGTCTTTATCTTGCTCTTCCTAACTTGATAAAAAATTATTGCATCTGCAATATCCCATTCTGGAAGAATCAACACCCCTGCAATATGGACCATAGCCCTTCCCTCCTTAGGAGTAATCTTCTCAAATTGTTTTATCATTTCTCCCTTGGTTTTAGTTTCAATTTCTATTATGTCCCTATTAGGGAATTCTTCTTTCTTCTTTTCACAAATCTCTATAAACTAGTTTATCTTCATTCTCCATAAAAATTTGAAAAATGCCCTAGTCTTTACAAACTTGTCATCAGTGACAAAAGAATCATTAGCCTATTTCAAAATAGGGTCAATTTACTTACCCTCAAACTTTGCAATAGTTAAATCCATTGCCACCTCCTTAGGTTGCTCTGGCATTCCCTCCTATAATTCATTATTGGAAACAAAAATGTTCCCCTCATTCCTCATTTGTACTAACTATTCGGCTACCCCATGTTCATCTAAGTGTAAGGGGGATTGAGAAGGAGAATAAACATTTTGTTCTGGCCTTGATCCCTCCTATCTCTACCTCTTAGGAGAGGGTCCCTACATTGTTTGATCATCCATAGGGCTCTTTCCTCTTGAAGTCGAAGGAAGATCCTCACCTCTCTACTGTGATGGTAGAAGGACAGTATAACCACTTCTCTTTTGTATAGTGTAAATTCCCCTTGGGGTCAACTTTGTATATCCTGGTTGGCTTAAAATTTGCCTAGCTCTCTTAGGGTCTGTCTTTTTTACCACAACCCTTTTCTCATTAATTGCATGTGTGATCCCTTCAAAATGCTCCATAAGAGCCTCTACCTTTCTAGCTCATGGCTCAAAACCTTTCAATGGGATATAAGTTTTATCAAAATTCCTGATAAAATCTATAGTCTTTTTGTAGATCACCCACTTTTCCTTCTTAATTTCTTGAGTTTGGAGATCAAACTCAATCCTAATTATGTCCTCAGGAAAATAGAATTAGTTCTCCATAAGAGCGCACCTTATCTTGTCCCTAAACATTCCTGATAAGAAACCCTCATTGTCTGCACACCTAACCATAGCTATAGGCATCTTGTAGGGTTGCAAGACTTGGTTTAAATACACCCACCCTCCTTTAGTGATAACATACTCATGTGCAATTGTAATATCTAGGAAGAAAGTCCCTCTTCCTTTACCAGTGAGAGTAGTTTCCTGCAGATCACCAATTTGCCTTAAAATTTCTGCATATCCTATCTTTGGTGGGACTTGGCAGGGCCAAATGTATGGTGCCACCCTACAACCATATACCCTAAAGACTGTGGAAATAGGATAAAATATAATATCACCAAGATTATGAACTATGGTAATATCCTGATAGTATTCTTTTGGTCTAATCAATCTTAACAATTCCCTTGGAATTCTAGGATTGTCAAAAAATAATAATGTTCTAACCCTTGAGGAAAAATCTCTATCAAATGCAATAAAACTAGCATCAGTCCTATCCCATGAAAAGGTTGTGGTCCATAGCTGAATTGGGAGAGTTACGCCATTCCTCTGTTTGACAATGTTGACTGTTGAACTGAAAAACTGCTCAACTTTGTACAAGAACATATGCATGAGCATAGAGTACCACCCAAATGGCCTACTAACGTTCATATTTTTTAGTCCCATCAATCCCTCATGGATTAGGTCAACCAAATGAGAGGCAAAGTCAAAGATTAGTACCAACTGGGGATGTAGAGACTGCACCATCATAAACATATATGGAACAGGCATATGAGTGGCTTCATCATGCCCCAGGATTAGAGTTAGAGACTTATAAAAACTCTGTGCATGTTTAATAAATAGTTCCAACCTAAAAGGCTCTGGTGTACTTGAGCTAACAACACACATTGATCCAATTTGGTCCAGAAAATCCCTTAGAGGCCCTGTCCTCAAATAATCTTTTTGAGCTTCATATACCTCAGTGAACTCATTAAAATATATCTTTTCTGACACAACAGAAGGGTCATTTAATGAAAATACCTCCCTGATCTCATTTTCTATGATGCTAATTAAATCATTTCCATTCACATCCTTGATGCATTTAGTTACAGCATCATAACATTTAGCAATTTGGATCAACAATTCTGCATCCATAAATACTCCAGGGATGACCAATTTCCCTATATCAAATTGCCAAATATTACTAAGGGGGGCACACAAATTCCTCTATGAATACACTGACCTGAACAAAATGAGACCATTGTAATCCTCTCCCACCTTAGCATCCCTCATCTAGTTTCCTCTATCATGGAGCCCACTATTTACATAATCCCTAGGGTTTCTTGGGACCAATTCCTTCAGTCTAGGTGCCACATTATCTAAATGTGGGAGAAATTGCATCAAGTCCTCAAAAACATCCCTGTCTTTCTATTTGGTTTCCTAGACAACCCCCTCTTTAGTGGCATTTTAACTAGGGCTTTCAAAACAATGCACAAATTCCAGAGAAAACCCTAAATATTACCAGCTAGCAACACAATTCCCTTACAATTTTGTCATAGACTCAAGCAATTCTTCAATTCAAAAATATGACCTACCAGGCACCTGCAAAACTCTACTTGTTATCACTCTACAAAATAATCCAGCTTGCCAAGACGCTTATGAAAGAGGTAAAGAATGCAATAATCAAACTAGGGTATATAATGTCTTTCCAACTGTTTGCAATTCATTCACACAAAGCTCATTAAGTTTTCCATTACTGAGAACTAGTGGCCTCAACATTCATAGGATGCGAGCAACGTCACAGAGCAAAAATTCAAATTTGGACCGTTGATCTTCTTTTCTTTTCAGCGCATCAGTTAGTCAACAAAAATAGCCGTGCAACCCTCTTGTTATTTTCCCCAAACTAGTTCCCAACCAATGAGAAAAGCTCAATTTAATCTTGTGGGAAAAAGAAACAACTTAACCCAATTTTGATTGAAGTGGATAGGTGTCAACCTATCTCTTTAAAGTGTGGGCATAAGATCCAAACACCTTTCCTCAATAGTGTAACAACCGCCATAGATCTTTTCCCAACTTATCGCACATTTACCAATTCCCAAAATGATGACCCCACCTTTTTTTTCAAACCTTTCATTGAATCAACAAATGCCATGTTGGACAAACTAGCAAGTAGAAACCTAACTTTTTCCTCAGTGTCAAGCATACTAATAGCTGACAGGTCACCTCCTACTTTTGGCCAATAAAAAAAAAACATGTCAGCCTGAACTGGTGACTAAGGACCCACTTTTTGATCCACATCCTATAAACAAGATCAAACGGTCATCACTATATCATAGGCCTTAAAAATCATGCATGTTATCCTAGTGGTATACTAACAAGTGCGAGATCTATTCAAGCTTTAACTATCCAAGAAGGCCGACCCCACTTTAAAAATTCACTTAATTCTTCATCGAGTCAGAAGCTTCCACATTTACAAAAATAGGTGGGCGGTCCCTTCTCCTTTTCTTTCTTAGTCCCAAACACCCTGTTGACTACCAAATCACAACTTATTTCAACTAATAGAAAACAACCATATCATCATGACATGGAAATTTAGGTCCCACTTCATATCTCATCCTTCATACAGAATTGAATGGTTGTCGCTATACCGCAAAGCTTAAATACTTCAAAAATTTCTTCAATGGTATAATGACAACCATAAGATTAATCTATGCTTTATCCTTTGAAAAAATCCATCACCATAGCTACTATGTCACTTAAGACAAGTGTCAACTTGAGAGAAATGCCACGGAGACTAACAAGCCAGAACCTGCCTCTGTCAGCAAAACTTTGATCAGATGCCTGTCACTAAATCGTAAAGCTTAAAAAGAAGTCAACTTGACCCAACAGTATGATGACAACCATTAATGTATTCCTTTGTTTAATCAACATCAAGCTTTGAAGATGGGCCCGCTTGGATAGATGTCATTCTATCACTAATTCGCATGTCAAAAATTTTGACAATCGGGAACTCAAGATTCAATGACAGCCACAAGTTTCAAAAGGTTAGTCACTTGGAAATATTTAATGAGAAACTTATGCTTTGAAAGAAATATAAAAAGGGGGCCCTGTTCGACAACCTAGTGGTATAACATATAAAGTGGTCATCTTAAAGGGATCAATATTGCACATGTTTATTTGGAAATTTTAATGAGCCCAAAAAGTAATGCTCAAACATAACAATGCTAAGAATAGCTAGGGTTTAGAACAAACTAGGATTTTAGCCATAATAATACCTACTGCTAGGTCTTAAAACAAACATTTTTCAAAAATTTAGCATGAGGATGAAAAATTTCAGAATAGTGCTAAAAGTGGCTCATACTCGAGGACGTGTATCTCCTACAAATACAATGAGAAAATTGGAAGCTCCTAGAAGAGCAGACCAAAACTAAAAATTTGACTAGCAACATAGAATTGCACACAAAACCCTAAACCTAAACCTCTGCAGAGACTCAGAAAATCACTTAAGAGAAGTAAAATTTTAAGAATTGCCCATGAACTGGAAATTCCATGGGTCCACCTATCAAATTCTTCAATAGATATGAACCTGTTCCCCATTTCTCTTGAATGATATATGGACCTAACCGGATGGGATCAAACTTCCCATGCTTTCCTTTATCTTTTAATCTTGCATTCCACATCAAGACCAAGTTACCACTTGCAAAACTTCTCTAAGTAGTCCTTTTGTCAAACAAGACTTTGCACTGGGCCTATATCTTCTCATTTTTGGTATGTGCATCATTTCTTACCTCATTCAACTAGATTAGATCATTTATTCTGATAGTCATTTCATCTTTCATATCATCATCATAGGCTTGTATGAACTGATACATCTGTAACAAATTGTTCTGAGGCAATCTTGCATTAATCCCATAGACTAAGTCAAAAGGGGCACACCCTATTGCTTTCTTTATTGTAACCCTATTAGCCCATAAGGCTTGTAACAACTTAGAATCCTAGGCCCTTTTATTCTTATCTAATACTCTTTTTAATATTTTAATCAAACTCTTGTTACTGGACTCAGCCTAGCCATTGCCCTGTGGATGGTAGGGAGATGAGTATGAGATTTTAATACCATTGTCTTGACAAAAGTCAACAAACTCCTCTGACCTAAAGCACATTGCATTATCAACCACCATGGTCTCTGGGAAACCAAATCTTGTAAGGATATTCTGCATCATAAAATCTATTACCACCTTACTAGTTGCTTTCTTTGAAGGGATTGCTTCAACCCATTTAGTGAAGTAATCAGTTGCTACTAAGATATAAGAATGTCCTCCACTGGACTTGTTTGGGATTTCGCCAATGAAATCCATACCCCACTTTTGGAAAGGAGCTTGGATGCTAATAGGTTTGAGAGGCAAATTTCCACTAAATTTTAATTCTCTTGCAAATCTTTGACAAGGATCACACTTCTTTACAAACTGATGGGTATCTTTGAAAAGTGTTGGCCACCAAAAACTTGACCTGATGATCTTGTGAGCTGTAGTCTTTGCCAAATAGTGTCCCCCACAAATCCCATTGTGCATTTCATCCTTTAGGAGCTTGGCCTTATCCTGGTCTACACATCTAAGCAAGACACCTTCAATTCTCCTCCACCACAACTCACCACTTAAATTGCATATCTTATGGAATGAAGCTTAATAGTTCTTTTCTTTTTATCATCCAATTCAGGGGGTAGAATCATCTTTTGTAAGTATTTAACAATATCTTTATACCATTCACAAAAATCCATGTTACAAACAAAAGGTCTCTTATCTTCCTCCAACATGTTTATTTAGTTTGTAGTCAGATTTCTTTGAGCCATCAAATTTGATAGGCTCAACCCTCTTACCAACTTTGTAATATGAATGTCAATATTAAACTCTTGATTTTTATTCATCCATCTACATATTCTTTCTGAAACTTCTTACTGGACCAATATATCCTTGACTGCAACACTTGGAACATTTGGCAACCACTATGGCTCCAACTAGATAACACCTGAATGTTTCGATAGCCTTTACCAAGGCATAAGCTTGCTTCTCAATAATGTCATAGTTTAGTTCTGCTGCTTGTAAGGTCTTACTGAAAAAAGAAATAGGCTATTCAAAAACATCAACATTTTTCTATAATAGTACCACTGCAACAGTATGGGTAGATGCAAAGGAAAAGATCTGCATAGGTTTTCTATAATCTGGTGTTTTCAAAACTGGGGCATGCTTGATAGCCCTTTTAATGTCATCAAAAGCTTGCATTGCTTCAGCATTCCATTCAACTTTTGCTCCTTTCTTCAACATTCTTGATATGGGAATGCTAATCTTTGAAAAATTTGTAATAAATCTCCTCAAGAAATTGACTTGTCCTAAAAAGGACTGAATTCCTTTGATATTCTTTGGTAGAGATAACCTATCAATAGCTTCCACCCTTTCAGGGTCTATTCTACCTCCATCCTTTGAGACAATATGTCCTAAAATTTTTCCCTCTACTACACCAAAGGCACATTTCTTTGGATTCAAAGAAACCCCATACTGTAATGCTCTAATGAGAATCTTTTTTAGATGTTGGCAATGTTGTTCCTCCTTAGCTGAGTATGCTATTAGGTCATCTTGATACACCACCATGAACCTGTCAATAAAATCTGCAAAGTCTACATCCATGGCCCTTTGGAAAGTGGCACCAGCATTAGTCAACCCAAAAGGAATTCTCACATAAACATATGTCCCCCATGGGGTTGTAAATGTAGTTTTGAATTGCTCTATGTCTTTAACCATAACTTGATTATAACCAGAAAAACTATCCATCATGGACATCAATTCTGATCAAGTGACCTTCTGCAACATATTTTTCATCTTGGGTAGTCCATAATTATCTTTCAGAGAATTTATATTAAGGTTTCTAAAATGAACACAAAGCCTAATGTCACCATTCTACTTTCTAATAGGCACCAAATTTGAAA
The DNA here is from genome assembly GCA_027943335.1 of Chamaecyparis obtusa. NCBI lineage: Eukaryota > Viridiplantae > Streptophyta > Pinopsida > Cupressales > Cupressaceae > Chamaecyparis > Chamaecyparis obtusa. Next base: position 1,332,272 of record BSBK01003715.1, read on the forward strand.
CCCAAGTGGAGTGTCTAATAGGCTTGATTATTCCAGCATCCATCATCTTCGTGAGTTCTCCTTGCATTTTAGGTGCCAAAGTAGGGTTAACAGGTCTTAAATTTTTTCTGAAAGGTTTTGTACCTTATTTTAGTGGAATCTCATGTTGAAAGAGGTGCTCTCTATAAGCTTTAAGATCTTCATAGGACCAGGAAAAAATATTTCTAAACTTTCTAAGAAGATCAATCAAATTTTTTCTAGTTCTAGGGGACAAACACTTACCTATGTAAACCTTCTTGGGTACTATTTTTGTGCCCAAGTTTATTTCTTCAAGATCATTTGTTTTATTAGTATTGGCAAAGAAAGCTTTGTCTTTATTGTTAAATGCCCTTTCAAGAGCAACCAATCCTTTGGGAACTCTATTCAATTTCAACTACAAAACTTCCTTCCCAAAAATTACATCTTTGCCATTTATTGTATCAACATAAGTACTGAAATCCATTTCTCTATCACCAAAATGAGATTCACATTGGAGAAATCTTAATATATCCCGGTCATCAGAGAAAACCTACCAATTTTATACATTATCAGGGATGGAAAGCCTAGCTTGTACCTCAATATTCGATATATCTACAAATGTAACATCTTCTGGTCTAAGAGCTACATTAGCTAACAAGTCTGCCATTCTGTTTTGACTTCTTTCCATCCAAAAAATGTTAAAAGCACTGAAGCTTTCAATTTCATCCCATACTACATTTCTAATTTTTTGAAGCATACTTTGATCTAACTTGGGAGACAGCTAACTCAGAATCACCCACTACCTTCAAACACTTTAAACCATTTCTTGATGCTAACCTCAAACCTATCAATAGAGCTTCATATTTTGCAACATTATTTGTGCATGAGAATAACAAAGTAAAGGAGGATTTGAAAGTTTTACCATTTGGAGATATGAGCAATATTCTAGCTCCAGACCCTTCCTTGTTGTTGGCACCATCAACATACATGGTCCACAAACTGTCAAGATTAATCCATCCCTCCTGGCTCTCTGACTTATGTATATTTTCAACATTCTCCTCCACCTCATTATCTTGGACTTTGAAAGCATTGATGTCAGTGTCAAGAAAACAATTCATGGCATCTTCTTCTTCTTCAATCATATGTGGAGTTCTAAGTTCCCTAGAAATCTTAACATTCTATCTTTCAAAGTTAAAAGTAGCAAATGAAAAATCACACTATATGCTACCTCCCATAGAAGCACTCCACTTTCTTGATAGTAACATCCCATATTGGGAAGGAATATCCACTACCAAGATGCTCATGGTCAATTGTTTGCTAGGGTATGTATCCAGTCTGTAAGGTAGAGCCTTAATAGTACCCACAATTGGCACTTCCCTTGAATCCATTACTTGACATCTTCCATGAGGTGTGTCCACTTTTAACCCTAATGATTTCATGACCTCAGTAGGCATGATAGTGTTTGATGCTCCTGAATCAATCATACAATTTTTTAGCAACTTTCCATTTATCTACAAAGTCAAAAAGAAAGGATCAACTGTTCCTGCTGTAGTACTAACAACATTTGTATCCAAATAAATTTGGGGAATTTTAGAAACAATCTCCTCATTACAATTTTCATTTTCATCATTCATGGTTGTGACTTGTTTCTCAACCCTTTTTGTTTTTTGGGAATCTATGGACACCACACCATTCACCCAATTTAGGGATTTTTCCTTGTGTTCTTCTATTCTCATCATTTCCAGCAATGGAACTTTGATAGCAATCTATGAAAAAAATTTCTCATATCAATTGGAACATATTTTGAATCAGAGACATCTGGCTTCAAACTTACAACTTCTTTATCAGCATTTTGGATGGATATATTTACAAGTTCTTTAATCTGTACTCTATCGTCTTTCTACAAAGCTAGAACAACTTCAATTGTGAGTTTAGATTTTACTTTATAGACAATGTTGGGCTTCAAATTTTTCTTTTTTTTCATCTTATCAACAGCATCGACATCCTTTAACTTATTTTGGGATGTCTTTACATCTTTCTTTGTTTTCTTGATGAAAATACCAACATGCTTCTGATTTGGATTACAAACCACTCTATTTCTCAAGTTATAACTTGTTTTAGCTTGAGTAACCATATCAGCTATTATCAAGGCAATCTCCTCATCAGATGGCCTTCCCAAAACAACTATCTCCTTACCCTTCAAAACATTGCACTGAACATTATCAAGCTCACTATCCTCCTCTGAAAAGACTTGTTGATGGTATGATTCAATTTTGGTCTGAGAATTCAAGATATCCTGATTTTCATATTCTTTAGTAGAGTCAACTTCATCTTAGACATGGGAGGAAATCATTCCACATCCCTGGTCATCATAAGGCTACTCCTCATTACACTCCTGATCCTCTTGTGAAGAGACACTTTGGGATATGACACAATAATTAGGATCATGTGGTGATTGATAAACAATACACCACGGGACATCTTCCACCACATTCATTGAGTTAATTTGCAATGGATGAGGGGTCCTATCATTTGGTTTTTCTTTTCTCTCAGGAAGAATAGGCTTCCCATCTTTCCATCGAGTATTATAAGGATAGTTCTACATTCTTGGCAATTTGTTAAAATTATTAAAAGAAGACTTATCACCTCCTGCAACTTTATTATTTATGTTCTCACCAGGCTTTAATTCCTTTATTTCCTTCAAGATTTTCTTTAAGCTATCATCATCCTTTTGTTTTACACTCATAGGCTTTCCTGGATCTTTTCTGTTCAACAATTGTGGTTTGTTATCTTCCCTTCTTCCCAACATTCCTAAAATTTTGCGATTACTCTCTATGTTTACAGCTAGTTTATAAGCTTCAACAAGACTCCTTGGGTTCTTATCTCTCAAAAGATATCCCATCTTAGAATAAAAGGCATTTAAATAGGTGACAAGACATATTCTATCATCCAATCTGATGATTTGCAAGAGTTTTTGCATGGCCTTTTGGAATCTGACATTAAATTTAACAACATGCTCGTTGAAATTTTTCTTGATATTATTAAATTCATTTAATATAAAACCCTCATGTATTTTATCCCCATACTATTCTTTGAAATATTTTTTAAGATGATCCCATGAGCCTATGCTACCATGTGGCAAAGCCCTAAACCAATCTCTTGAATCTTCTATTAGGGATTGTACAAATAATTTCATGATAACATCATCAGGCACAATGTTATAATCATCAATCACATCAATAAACTTTTTTAGGTGCTCCTCACAAGTAACAACATTACTTCCAGTGAATTTGGGAAGTTTATTTCTAATTTCTTCAGGGATAGGGTTAGGATATCTAGGGATGCTAGTAAAAACCAACTATTTACATCTTTCATGAACAAGCCCTGTATTGAAAACACTAGCACCCTAGGATGTAGATGCATTAGTGTTTCTCCTAGTAGGAATCTTGAGCTCTCCTGGTGGGGGGACACCTGTTGTCTAATTAGCCATATTTGCAACATTTCCTCCTTATGTCATAGTAGAATTAGCAAAGTTAGTGGGTCCTGCTTACTGTCTAAGAAAGTCTATCTTCTTTCTCATTTCCAGTGATGAAGCTTCCAATTCTGCTTTTTCCAATTCTTTGGCTTGAAATTCCTATTCCCTCTTGGCATTCTCAAGGTCTAATCCTAACTTTAAAGCTAGATCTATGGGAAATTTAGGGCCTATAGGCTCATTAATTGAAATGCCCACTACTTTCTTCTTTCCTTTATCCCTAGGATTCCTTATTTCAAACACTTGTTGGAAAATGGGTTGTTCATTTGTCTATTTAGGAATGGGAACATAATTTATGGCTTCTAAATTTAGTATTTGTCTTTTTAACTGGTTAGCCGTTATCATGGCATGCCTAATTTTTTCTTCTCTTTCCTTTTCTCTCTTCTACTTAATAGTTGCTTTTTCACAAATTATTCTTTCTAATTCATATACTTCCTCAAAAATCTCCTCAGAATCAGGTAAAGTTGTTTCAAATTCAACCTACTATGTTTGAGGCTCCTCTTGTTGATCTTGAAATTCATGGAGGCCTTGGGGTAATGATGAACCAAGGGTGAAAGGGGGGACAAAATCCTATCCACTTCTACTTTTACTTCTAGATCTCCTCTCCCCTCCATAATATTTTTTAGGGATTATTCTCTTGTTGTGGGGTAACTTTTCACCCTCTCTTTCTATAGGGGAATAATAATCCTCATATTGATTTAGACCTATATCAACTACCTCCTCATATTCTAAGGCATTTACCTCTTGACTAGGAGGAGCAAGGCTTTCTTGTCTTGAGTTTCCTTTTTGCTTCCAAGTAAAAGACATGTCATTAGTACTCTTTTCTCTTCTAATTTGACCTCATCTCGATGTAGCTAGAAGTTTACCTTGCAAATTTTCTTCCAGGTGTTCCTTCCTCCATGACCTTGTATTTTTTAAACTCATTGTGATATAGTAACACCTTATTTAGTGCTAGTTACAAAGATATTTAGAGTCACCACCCAAGCCAAATGGGTTTTTCTATGATTTTAAACAAATAGGAAAGGTAGGCAAAACTTCAAAAAGGAATCAACTCTATTTTCAAAGGTAACCAATTGGCTTTTAAAATTAAGCAGGCCAAGAGTCCAGCTCAACATTTACCTACCTTATTTTACGCAAATCTTACAACATCCCCAGTAGAGTCACCATCTTATTGGTTCTTCAAAAGATGTTACACTCCATGAGATACCAATATACTTATGACTGATATTAAGGAGGGGTTAATTCCAAATGTGGGAAATCTATAAGTAATTGGACTAACTATAGGGACAAGACTGCCCTCTTCACTTCTAGCTCTACAAAACTAAGGTGTCTACACCTAATCTAATGAATACAACTCTATCATTTACTCAATATTGGATCATACAAAAGATAACAATGATAAAGTACTAAATAAGAACCTATTATTCATTGACTTTCCATCACTGGATAAAACAACTATATAAAGTAAATGACACTTTTAAAGACTGGTATTGATTATATGTTTAGGATTACAAAGATTTTGATCATTCCCCACAAAACAAAGATAGGAAAATACAGGCCAGTGCCTTATCCATTGGCCAAAATATCAGAAGATAGAATGAATACAAAGATGTTTTAACAATAACTGGCCTTTGCACATAAATACAGACACCCCAACTCTTTCCTACTTATAGAAAATCCTCAAATAAATTCACGAAACATGCATCCCACCTTGAGAAATATTTAATCCAACCCTAGATCAAAAATCAAAGCCAAATACATACATATAAATCTCTAAAGATTTAAAGATTCATAGAGTGAATACAAAGGAGAGACAAAGATTTGAGATTTGTATTAAGCATAACCTTGATCATCTGTATACATCATATTTCAAATATTAAGCTTGCAAGATAGTAGCAACAACCTATACTTCATCTCTATTGCTTGATAAAAATAATACAAAATGTTACAATCCTCGACTGAGGGTTAGGGTTTCAAAATTTCTATCTTCTCAACACCTGAACTCTCAATGCCTAGAATGATAATGGAAAAATGCTTTATATACAAGCAGATGCAACAAGCTACCGATCATTCTAGGGCTTACAAAACTTAAACCTAAAAAATTTACAACAACCCTACTAGGTTTACAATAAATGCATTGATCAAAATTGGTGAGATATTTGTAGATGAGCTGCCTTGCTTTATGTCTTCAATTTTGTCTTCGGCTTCTTTCAACAAATCTGATTGCCAAATTTTCGTTGTCATTCCTGCAATAAACACCTCTCTACATCTCAACAACCTTCATGACTCAAAAGGTTACTATCTTCATTTATCTTTAAGAGGTAGTTAGAGTATTTACTTTTTCTGCATGAGGTATGTACTGATACCTCCACCTGTTATACACATCTTCACTTGGGAACTCAAAATTTGCAAATTTTGCATTTTTGCTGGATAACTATTCCCACTTGTCCTCTAGTTGACTGATTTCTCACTGAATGAAATCAAACTTATACTTCGTAGAAATCAATATCTCAATAGTATGTATGAAAAATAAAGTATTTTCTAAAGTCAAAATGCTAGTCATTCTTGTAGAAAAGTCACCATCTATTTGTGCTCTCCAGTTGATCAAGTCCTTAAGTTCACCATTTTTCTTAAAAACTCCTAGGATCAAATCAGGGCTAGGGAGTGTTATTTATTTCCTCAGCAAATTTGATTTTCTCTCAAAATCACCCAAAATTATATCATGTTCTATAAGATTCTTCACATTCTGATGCAGTGGCTTGATCAATGGATCAGGATCATTTTGAGACTTGGACAACCATCTGAATAATCTCACATTATAAGATCTCTCAATCCATTTCTTGGAGATTGGTCCCAACTGAATCTTATGCTTATCTAATGATGTAAGCAATATCCTTAGCCTCCTATCATGGTCAAACAGAACTGTGGGATTTAGATTTGTAGCAAACTGCATCATAGCCTCTATTACCTTTTCTTCATACTTCTGCTCTAACAAGCTCTTGTCTTTCAAATGTTCTTCCCTCAGCTTGTCCAATTCTTTCCTTTTTCTTTTGAAATGATTTGTTTCTTCAAGAAACTATTGCTTCTCCCAGCTAAGCCTTGCATCTAGGTGTGTCTCTGGGTGTGGTGATGGTGGAAATTCAATGATAGGGCTAGATGAAGAAGCCACCACAGGTCTGTCAGCTATCATTAATTGGGGTGACTTGTGATCCTATGGTCCTGACAATTCATCACTCAACTTTTCATTTTGGATTAGCTCTATCTTAAGCTCATTATAGGACTTAAGCACAGTTTCAAACTTAAGCCTTAGCTCTTCCTTCTCGTGTGCATCCTTTTCTGCCACCTTAAAATTAAATTTGGTAGTCTCTAAAATGAGGTTTGAAGCCTCTACACTATAAGTCTCACCTACTCCTTGCACTAACAAATTTCTAGCATACTCTGAAGAGAGAGCCTCTCTTTTTCCTTTGTTTTCTACCCTCTTAAGGGACCACATAACTAGGGCAGCATGATCATCTAAAAAAGCAATACCTCTAGCAATTTGTTGAGCTTGTTCTACAGTGGTGAGGGTCTTTATCTTGCTCTTCCTGACTTGATAAAAAATTATTGCATCTGCAATATCCCATTCAGGAAGAATCAACACCCCTGCAATATGGACCATAGCCCTTCCCTCCTCAAGAGTAATCTTCTCAAATTGTTTTATCATTTCTCCCTTGGTTTCAATTTCAATTTCTATTATGTCCCTATCAGGGAACTCTTCTTTCTTCTTTTAACAAATCTCTTTAAATTGATTTATCTTTATTCTCCATAAAAATTGAAAACATGCCCTAGTCTTTACAAACTTGTCATCAGCAACAAAAGAATCACTAGCCTATTTCAAAATAGGGTCAATTTGCTTACCCTCAAACTTTGAAATAGTTAAATCCATTGCCACCTCCTTAGGTGCCTCTAGCATTCCCTCCTATAATTCATCATTAGAAACAAAAATGTTCCCCTTATTCCTCATTTGTCCTAACTATTCAGCTACCCCATGTTCATCTAAGTGTAAGGGGGATTGAGAAGGGGAATAAATATTTTGTTCTGGCCCTGATCCCTCCTATCTCTACCTCTGAGGAGAGCATCCCTACTTTTTTTGATCATCCATAGGCCTCTTTCCTCTTGTAGTAGAAGGAAGATCCTCACCTCTTTGCTATGTTGGTAGAAGAACAGTATAACCACTTCTCTTTTTTATAGTGTAAATTCCCCTTGGGGTCAACTTTGTATATCCTGGCTGGCTTAAAATTTGCCTAGCTCTCTCAGGGTCTGTCTTTCTTACCACAACCCTTTTCTCATTCATTGCATGCATGATCCCTTCAAAATGCTCCCTAAGAGCTTCTACCTTTCTAGCCCATGGCTCAAAACCTTTCAATGGGTCATAAGTTTTATCAAAATTCCTGATAAAATCTACAGTCTGTTTGTATATCACCCACTTTTCCTTCTTAATTTATTGAGTTTGGAGATCAAATTCATTCCTTATTATGTCCTCAAGAAACTAGAATTGGTGCTCCATAAGAGCACACCTTATCTTGTCCCTAAACATTCCTGATAAGAAACCCTCATTGTTTGCACACCTAACCGCAATTGTAGGCATCCTGTAGGGTTGCAAGACTTGGTTTAAATACAACCACCCTCCTTTAGTGATAACATACATATGTCCAATTGTAATATCTGGGAAGAAAGTCCCTTTTCCTTTACCAGTGAGAGTAGTTTCCTGTAGATCACCAATTTGCCTTAAAATTTCTACATATCCTATCTTCAGTGGGACTTGGTAGGGCCAAATGTATGGTGCCACCCTACAAAAATATACCCTAAAGACTATGGAAATAGGATTGTTGGTGTTTGAAAACTCTTATGCCACTTAGGGCTACCAATATGCCTTGAGACTGATGTTAGGACTGGTTAAATCCAAGTGTGAAAGCTCTGCAAGACAACTGGACCAACTATAGGGACAAGACTACCCTCTTCACTTCTATCTCTACAAAACCATGGCAAGTGCACCTAATCTACTAACTTATGGCATTTTAGGACTTTGGACTAGATTAAACAAAGCAGATGATAGCAAGAGACTACTAAATGTTAACCAGACATTCATTGAATCTCAATTGCTATTGGGTATAAAATGGCCTTGTGACCTCAAGACTATGAGAGATTACAGGATTAGAGATATTAAATATAATTGGGTTTCTTGCAGGATGTAGACAACCATGCAACACATTGCACCAACACAGGGATACTAGCTTAAGATCAGTGCCTTATCCATTGGGCATCATACCTGGAGTGAACATGGAACACAAGGACAACTACTAGATTCATCTGAGAATCCAAGCCATAAACATAGTTAAACATCTCTTACACTACTTAAAAGTATCCTCACTGATTGAACCAAATGAATCTATGATTCACTCAGAGACTTTTAACTTGATTCTAAATCAAGGCTGAGAGATGAAACATATACATAAGCAACCAAATGCAATGAGCTAGAAAACTCAGAATTCATTAAGAACAACTAAAGGAGAGATCCAACAATGAGAAACTATATTAAGTATGTGGATTCAAATCCCTATGTTACAAGTTGATTCAGAAAACACCATAGACAATATGCAAAAGATACATGAGGTTTTTTTGTAATGTTGATACAACTAGCATGAAAATGTCTACATGAAGAAACCGTTCATGGAACCAGAGATTGGAACCACTAGAACTGACAAAATTTAGAGCCCCCTCTAAGTCAAAAAAAGCTACAACTTATACTACTAGCTACCTTGGAAACCCAAAATAGGTTGCAACAAGCTATAGATAGGTAGGGCTAGGGTTACAATGGCTAACCATAGAAAAAAAAGATCAAAAAATTAGTGTAGGGGAAGAACAAGAAGCCACTAGGAGAAAGAGATCTTAGATAGATCTTCCATCATGAAAATTTGTGAGCCTATACAGAACACCATGGATAGCCATGAAAACTAGTCAAATCAAGCACCTGTAAATAGCTTCTTGAGCTAAAAAACACACTCCACTAGGTACAAAACAACCTCTGCAACTGACCACAGGAGCCCTGGATCACATCGCAACAACCAACGCCACCAAACCAGATCAAAAACTATCACAAAGTATTGAATTTTAGTACTTCCTATCACGAAAACCATTCTATAAATTTGAAATCTGGTAGCAATAGCTCGCTTAGCAAATTTTGAAATGCCACCATAGATCTCTTCCCCTTCTTGGCAAATCGGGCACTCATTCAATTCACAACAGTTGTGGGCCCCCTTTGGAAAGTCAATAGCCCCATCACCAGTCAGCAACCAATCAAAACCAAGTATGTTGGCAAGATCGGCACAGTGGACCCACCTTAACTCTGCAATCATGATGTCCAAGCAGTGGTTGCATGATCACATAGCTAGGAAATGGGCTATAAAAACATGCGACAAGTCTCCTCGTCACCTCATGTCACCATTCTAACAAAACTACCGCCACCGTTGCACAATGTGGCATCCTTGTCTCATGATCACATGGCTGAAAGATGACCCTTGCGATCATGTGACAAGGCCACAAGACTTCCACCTCATCCTCCCAGGCCACCAAAACACCAGCCCCACTTTATCTGGTGAACTAGCGACCGAAGAACTTTCGCCAGTTCGCAAAATACTTTTCACCATTGTTAAAAAACTTAGTGATCACATGACCACTATTCGTTGAATCGCCAAAATAATTGGGTAACCACCAAAATGTTACGTGAACTAGTGAATAGGAAGAAAACTTTTTAGGACCACCAAACCACTTAGACCCACACATGGGCCCACCTTTTTTGCCACATGTCACACCACCATTTGTTGTAGCTGCCAAGTCATAATAACACAAGACCCACTCACTATAAGCTCAAGATCGAATGATGGTCGCATGATCACATGGGAAAGAAAGATTACATGTGATCACATGACAACCACAGGATCAAGATTCTTTCCAAACAAACCAGGCCCATTTGCCATCTTGCCACCTCACCACCGCAGACACATGTTAAGTAGTCACATGATCACATAGCCAAAAACTAGGCTATGCAATCATGCGACAACCAACCAAAGGCCACCACATGACCACCAGTGGGACCATAGCCTTCCACCAATGGGCCCCATGTGCAAGGAAGGAAACTTGTCACATGATCGCGAGCCATGAAACTGGCCCTTGTGATTGTGAGACAAGGCCATATGACTGCCAAGCATTCAGAAATTACATGACAAACTACCTACCAGGTCGTTAGATGCTAGCTGATAACCACCAAACATGAAGAGATGATGCGACTACACAAATACATGATCTTTGAATAAAAGATGTAATCGCCAAAAGATTTCGAGAATCAGTTATACAACCAAGCAAGGACTGGGCCCCACACAAGAAATAGCTGATCGTATGGTCGCATGTCAGAAATCTCTGACATGCGATCATGTGACAACAAATCAATTTGAAACCTTTGAAGACTTAGGCCCACCAACAGGTCATAGCTACATAGATAGAAAACACCAACAAATAGGACAGGAGTGTGAGGTTGAAAACACACAGGGTTTTCAATGAAAGATAAAAAACACACGGAGTTTTCATGCAAACCAAAAGGTGGCAGGGAGACCGAAAACATCATGGATTTTCAAAAACATTGTGGGTTTTCAACACTGTGGCAGATTCTAAAATTTGTTTCCTGCAAACCTTAAAACTTTAATAACTCCCTGGATTTTGCGATTCAAGAGATGTGATTTGGACTAGAGCAAGGTGACAACATGAAGAACACAGGGCAGGACACTTTTACAAAAACATTTGCAGGGAAGAGGCCATTTTCATAGGATTTTGCTATGACTAGAAAATGGACTAATAGTGGCTCTAGGTGGGGACGATGGGTAACTTGTGCCAATGTGAGAATTCTAGATTTTTGGGAGAGCAGACCACCCACTAGACAAAAATAGGGAACTCAAAAACTGGCAACCGAACTAGGAAAGGAAACACACAGCAAAAAGGGAAGAATATTTACAAAATTTACAAGATCAGAACTTTACAAATTTACTTGATGGTCCCAGGCCACCAAAAGAAAATTAGAGACCCTCCTACATCAAAAATATGGTTTTCATCCACATATTGGACCCCAAGTGTGAAAATTTCTTCACCATTCTGCGGCAAACATATGTGAATAATTATGGGCTAAAAAATAAAAATGTACTGATCACTACCCATGCTTTTCCAGTCATGATTGTTACACTCAAATTCATATTCCAAGAAGTAGGGAACATCATCTACTTCTCCTTGATGACTAGAACAAATATAATTTTCATCTAGTAATGCATCAAAAAATAGAACATGTTGAGCATCATGCATTACCACAAAATTACCTGGCTGAAGAGGAATTGGATCCTCTGATTTACCTTCATGCATTGCGTTAGCCACTAAGCAACTTGGTTAAACCATGACATCTTCATTTGATGGATCATGAACCAAGTGAAGGTTATCTTCACTATCATATTTGGCAAACAGAGGAAAAGAGTATGAACAAGAAACTTGTTCACTAAAACAATCTTCATAATAGGACAACACACTATCATGGCCTTCAACCTCCTCTTCTTTAGGGTAACCACATGAGGAGAACTCTGATGAACATGAAACATCAAAACTATGAGCATCCTGCATCTTGTCAGCACTTGACAAACCCAAAATTTGCTGGTGGGTGGGAGGGGAAACATCAACACATTCATTAGGGATATCTACATCACTTGAGGTGGAAAAAATACTAATGACATCATCATCTGATATATCATACTGAACCTGGTTGTCATCTAGTAATGTGGGAGCAGTAAAAGAATCAAAGGCACACATGTCAAAGTCAAACCCTATTGACTCATGCTCTTGATCAAAATCAATGTGTGTTGGATGTAGGAACTCAGAGTCATCCCTCCCTGCATACCTGAGATATTCACAAGATAGGAGTTCTAAAATTTGTTCACTATGAAGTGAACAATTGTCCACAAGAACACCCTCCTCTGACATACAATCATTAGCAACATATTCATCAATCCAATCCTTTTCTTGATCTGATTGACTGCATAAACTTTCTACCCCATATTGAGAAAGAGCATCACTCTCATGATTGCAAGAAAGAGTGTCATCACTTGACACATCTCCTTCATAACTTCCATCATTCTCAATATTGGTACCAAAGAGCAAAACCCCAAGTGCATCCTCAGGCTCAAGACTATCATCACTATGTATCCAATCTCTGACACATATATAATACTCCTCCCACAAAGCATCTGACCAACTGGTTGACTCAGGAAAACAAAGCTCCAGGAATAAACTAATAAATTCAGATTCAGGAAACTCAATGTCATCTGGAAGCTCATCATATGCACCATAAAATCTATCATAAAAAAGAGATATGGATAGATCTTGTTTGCATCCCACCTTCAATCTTATCAATTTTATGCAATCTCTCTGGATGCCTTGGTCTAATAATGCAAGCTCATCCTCAAGCTTACCCATTATAACTTAATGTAATACTTCCATAAAATTTTGTAGAGATGCAACTGAAAACTTGAAGCATGCAAACCTCTACTCACACCTTATTCCTTTTTATTGTGCTTGGCCACTTAATAAGGAAACATTTCAACTCTTGAGAAATACTTGAATGTATTGGAGCAGCTACAAGAAATGTGTGATTTGGAATCACCTTCAAATCACCCTTAACACTTTGTAGAGCCGCCACCCCTTTGTAGAGGAAAGAAAAGAAATTCGAGACCTTCTTCAAATCAGCAACTCACAATACATCCCACATAGAGTCCTCTTTTGATTCCTCTCTTGACTTAACACTATAAGTCACAGGAGCCCAAATGTCTGCTGCCTCTGTCACTGCAAGTCCACCTCTTTCTTTGTAGCCTTCCTTCAAATATGCACACTGGTGCAAATCAGAGAAATCAGAGTCACCACTTACCAAATGTTAGAAATTAATGAAAATTAATTTAGGAACTAGGACTTTCAGACTTAACAATGACAGGCAAAATAGACTTGACTCACTTTGCAAAACATGAGGAATGTCTTCTTTACCAACCATGACTCTATACCATGGCTCCCCAGTAGAGTCACCATCTTGTTGGTGTTTGAAAACTCTTATGCCACTTAGGGCTGCCAATATGCCTTGAGACTGATGTTAGGACTGGTTAAATCCAAGTGTGAAAGCTCTGCAAGACAATTGGACCAACTATAGGGACAAGACTAACCTCTTCACTTCTGGCTCTACAAAACTATGGTGGGTGCATCTAATCCAGTAACTTATGGCATTTTAGGACTTTGGACTGGATTAAACAAAGCAGATGATAGCAAGAGACTACTAAATGTTAACTAGACATTCATTGAATCTCAATTGCTATTGGGTATAAAATGGCCTTGTGACCTCAAGACTATGAGGGATTGCAGGATTTGAGATATTAAATATAATTGGGTTTCTTGCAGGATGCATACAACCATGCAACACATTGCACCAGCACATGGATACTAGCTTAAGATTAGTGCCTTATCCATTGGGCATCATACTTGGAGCGATTATGGAACACAAGGAAAACTACTAGACTCATCTAAGAATCCAAGCCATAAACATAGTTAAACATCTCTTACACTACTTAAAAGTATCCTCACTGATTGAACCAAATGAATCTATGCTTCACTTAGAGACTTTTAACTTGATTCTAAATCAAGACTGAGAGATGAAACATATACATAAGCAACCAAATGCAATGAGCCAGAAAACTCAGAATTTATTAAGAACAACTAAAGGAGAGATCCAAGAATGAGAAACTATATTAAGTATGTGGATTCAAATCCCTGTGTTACAAGTTGATTCAGAAAACACCATAGACAATATGCAAAAGATACATGAGGTTTTTCCCTAATGTTGATACAACCAGCATGAAAATGTCTACATGAAGAAACCGCTCATGGAACCAGAGATTGGAACCACTAGAACTGACAAAATTTAGAACCCCCTCTAAGTCAAAAAAGCTACAACTTATACCACTAGCTACCTTGGAAACCCAAAATAGGTTGCAAAAAGCTATGGATAGCTAGGCCTAGGGTTACAATGGCTAACCATAGAAAAAAAAGATCAAAAACTTATTGTAGGGGAAGAACAAGAAGCCACTAGGAGAAAGAGATCTTAGACAGATCTTCCATCATGAAAATCTACGAGCCAGTACAGAACACCAGGGATAGCCATGAAAACCAGTCAAATCGGCCACCTGCAAATAGCTTCTCGAGCTCAAAAACACACTCCACTAGGTACAAAATAACCTCTACAATTGACCACAGGAGCCCTGGATCACATCGCAACAACCAACACCACCAAACCAAAACAAAAAATATCACAAAGTATTGAATTTCAGTACTTCCTATCGTGAAAACACTTCTGCAAATTTTAAATCTAGTAGCAATGGCTAGCTTAGCAAATTTTGAAACACCACCGTAGATCTCTTCCCCTTCCTAGTAAATCAGGCACTCATATTCAATTCACAATAGTTGTGGGCCCCCTTTGGAAAGTCAATAACCCCGTCACTAGTCAGAAACTAATCAAAACTAACCACGTTGGTAAGATCGGCATAGTGGACCCACCTTAACTCCACAACCGCGATGTCCAAACAGTGGTCGCATGATCACATAGCTAGGAAATGGGCTATGCGAACATGTGACAAGCCTCCTCATCACCCCATGTCACTTTTCTAACAAAACCGCCACCACCACTGTACAACATGGCACCCTTATCGCATGATTGCATGGCTGAAAGATGACCCTTGTGATCATGTGACAAGGCCACAAGACTGCCACCTCATCCTCCCAGGCCAGCAAAACACCTACCCCACTTTATCTGGCAAACTAGCAACTAAAGAACTTTCACCAGTTTGCAAAATACTTTCCACCATTGTTAAAAAATTAGTGATCACACGACCACTGTTCACTGAATTGCCAAAATAATTGGGTAACTGCCAAAATGTTAAGCGAACCAGTGAATAGGAAGAAAATTTTTCAGGACCACCAAACTGCTTAGACCCACACACGGGCCCACCTTTTTTACCACATGTCACACCACCATTCGTTGCAGCTGCCAAGTCATAATAACACAAGACCCACTCACTATAAGCTCAAGATCAAACGGTGGTCACATGATCACATGGGCTAGAAAGATTCCATGCAATCACATGATAACCACAGGATCAAAAATATTTCCAAACAAATCGAGCCCATCTGCCATCCTGCCACCTCACCACTGCAGACACATGTCAACTAGTCACATGATCACATACCCAAAAATTGGGCTATGTGATCATGTGACAGCCAACCAAAGGCCGCCACATGACCACCGGTGGGACCACAACCCTTCTGCCAATGGGCCCCACGTGCAAGGAAGGAAACTTGTCGCATGATCATGAGCCATGGAACTAGCCCTTGCGATCGTGCGACAAGGCCATATGATTGCCAAGCATTTAGAGATTATGTGACAAATTGCCCGCCAGGTCATTAGATGGTAGCCGATAACCACCAAACATGAAGAGATTATGTGACTACATAATTGTGTGATCTCCAAATAAAAGATGTAACCTCCAAAAGATTTGGATAATTGGTGACACAACCGAGCAAGGATTGGGCCCCACACTAGAAATAGTCGATCGCATGGTCACATGTCAAAAATCTCTGACATGTGATCATGTGACAACCAATCAATTTGAAACCTTTGAAGACCCAGACCCACCAACAGGTCACAACTACGCAGATAGCAAACACCAACAAACAGGGCAGGAGTGCGAGGTTGAAAACACATAGGGTTTTCGGTGAAAGATCAGAAACACACGGGGTTTTCATGCAGACCAAAAGGTGGCAGGGACACCGAAAACATCATGGATTTTCAAAAATATTGTGGGTTTTGGACAGTATGGCAGATTCTAAAATTTGTTTCCTGTAGACCTTAAAACTTTAATAACTCCATGGGTTTTGCAATTCAGGAGATGCGATTTAGACTAGAGCAAGGTGACAACATGAAGAACACAGGGCAGGACACTTTTACAAAAACATTTGCAGGGAAGAGGCCATTTTCATAGGATTTTTCTATGACTGGAAAATGGACTAACAAGGATAAAATATAATATCACCAAAATCATGAACTATAGTAATATCCTAACAGTATTCTTTTGGCCTAATCAATCTTAACAATTCCCTTGGAATTCTAGGATTGTCAGAAAACAATAATGTTCTAAGCCTTGAGGCAAAATCTTTGTCAAATGCAATAAAACTAGCATCATTCTTATCCCATGACAAGGTTGTGGTCCATAGCTGAACTGGGAGAGTTTCCTTATTCCTCTCTTTCACAATGTTTACTATTGAACTAAAAAACTGCTCACCTTTGTACAAGAACATATTCATGAGCATAGAGCACCACCCAAAGGGCCTACTAACCTTCATCTTTTTTACTCCCATCAATCCCTCATGGATTAGGTCAGCCAAATGAGAGGCAAAGTAAAAGATTAGTGCCAACTGGGGATGTAGAGACTACACCATCATAAACATATATGGAACAGGCATATGAGTGGCTTCATCATGCCCCAGGATTAGAGTTAGAGACTTATAAAAGCCTGGTGCACATTTACTGAATAGATCCAACCTAAAAGGCTCTGGTGTACTTGAGCTAACAACACACATTGATCCAATTTGGTCCAGAAAATCCCTTATAGGTCTTGTCCTCAAATAATCTTTCTAAGCTTCATATACCTCAGTAAACTCATTAAAATCTATCTTTCCTAACCCAACGAAAGCATCATTTAATGAAAATACCTCCCTAATCTCATCTTCTGTGATGCTAATTAAATCATTTCCATTCACATCCTTGACACATTTAGTTATAGGATCATAACATTTAGCAATTTGGATCAACAATTCTGCATCCATAAATACTCCAGGGATGACCAATTTCCCTATATCAAATTGCCAAATATTACTAAGGGGGCACACAAATTCCTTTGTGAATACGCTCACCTAAACAAAATGAGACCATTATGATCCTCTCCCACCTTACCATCCCTCATCTAGTTTCCTCTGTCATGGAGCCCACTATTTACATAATCCCTAGGGTTTCTTGGGACCAATTCCTTTAGTCTAGGTGCCCCATTATCTGAATGTGGGAGCAATTGCTTCAAGTCCTCAAAAACACCCCTATCTTTATACTCTATTTTTCTAGACAACCCCCTCTTTGGAGGCATTTTAACTAGGGCTTTCAAAACAATTCACAAATACCAGAGAAAACCCTAAATATTACCAGCTAGCAACATAATTCGCTTACAATTTCCTCACAGACTCAAACAATTCTTGAATTTAGAAATATGACCTACCAGGTGCCTGCAAAACTGTACTTGTTATCACTCCAGAAAATAATCCAGCTTGCCAAGACACTTATGAAAGAGGTAAAGAATGCAATAATCAAATTGGGGTATATAATTTCTTGCCAACCATTTGCAATTCATACACAGGGAGCTCATTAAGTTCACCATTACTAAGAACTGGTGGCCTCAACATTCAGAGGACACAAGCAACATCACAGAGTAGAAATTCAAATTTGGACCATTGATCTTCTTTTATTTTTGGCACATCTAACGGTCAAAAAAAATAGCCGGGCAACCCTCTTGTTATTTTCCCCAAACTAGTTCCCAACCAATGAGAAAAGCTCAATTTAATCATGTGGGAAAAAGAAACAACTTAACCCAATTTTGATCAGAGTGCATAGGTGTTAACATGTCACTAAAGTGTAGGCATAAGATCCAAACACCTTTGCTTAGCGATGTTAACGACCGCCGTAGATCTTTTCCCAACATATCATGCATTTACCAATTCCCAAAATGATGACCCCACCTTTCTTTTCGAACCTTTCATCAAATCAAAAAATGTCACGTTAGACAATCTAGTAGGTAGAAACCTAACTTTTTCCTCGATGTCAAACATACTGACAGCTGATAGGTCACCTCCTGCTTTTAGCCAATCAAAAACAAACATGTCAGCATGAACTAGTGACTAAGGACCCACTTTTTGGTCCAAATTCTATAAACAAGATCAAACAGTCGTCGCTATACCACAGGCCTTAAAAATCATGCATGTTATCCTAGGGGTATACCAACAACTGTGAGATCTATTCAAGCTTTAACTATCTGAGAAGGCTGCCGCCACTTTAATACTTCACTTAATTCTTCATCAAGTCAAAAGCTGCCACATTTACAAAAATAGGTGGGTGGGCCCTTCTCCTTTTCTTTCTTAGTACCAAACACCCTATCAACTTCCACATCACAACTTATTTCAACCAATAGAAAACAACCATATCATCGTGACATGGCAATTTAGGGCCCACTTCATATCTCATCCTTCATACAAAATCAAATAGTCATCGCTAAACCACAAAGCTTAAATACTTCACAAGTTTCATCAATGGTATAACAACAACCATAAGATTAATCCATGCTTTATCCTTTGAAAAAGTTTGACACCACAATTACTATGTCACTTAAGACAAGTGTCAACCTGAGAGAAATGCCATGGAGACTAACAAGCCAGAACTTGCCTCTATCAACAAAACTTTGATCGGACACTTGTCGCTAAACCGCAAAGCTTAAAAAGAAGTCAACTTGACCCAATGGTATGATGACAGGTGTTGATGCATTCCTTTTTTTAATTGACAATAGGCTTTGAAGATGGGCCCACTTGGACAGATGTCATTATGTCGCTAATTTGCATGTCAGAAATTTTGACAACTGGGAACTCAAGATTCAATGATAGCCACAAGTTTCAAAAGGTTAGTCACTTGGAAATATTTAATGGGAAACTTAGGCTTTGAAAGAAATATAAAAAGGGGACCCCGTTCGAAAACCTAGCAGTATAACATATAAAGTGGTCATCTTAAAAAGGGATCAATTTGCACATGTTTATTTGGAAATTTTAATGAGCTAAAAAAGTAACGCTCAAACATAACAATGCTAAGACCAGCTAGGGTTTAGATCAAACTAGGGTTTTAGCCATAATAATACCTACTGCTAGGTCTTAAAACAAACTTTTTTCAAAAATTTAGCATGAGGATGAAAAATTTTAGAATAGTGCTAACAGGGTTCTAGGAGCACTTAGTTGTCTCTTTATCCCATGTTCTTCACAATACTCATAAAATCTATCAGAGGTGAATTATCCTCCTCTATCTGATCTAAGACATTTTATCTTCAATCCAGACTCATTTTCAACCTTAGCTTTGAATATTTTGAACTTCTCAAATGCTTCTGAGTCCTCTTTTAAGAACTCAACACACATCATCTTAGAATAATCATCAAAAAACAAAATAAAGTACCTTTCACCATAGTATGTTCTTGTTTGAGTTGGTCCACATAAGTCTGTATGTATTAGATCCAATTTGTTCTCTGCTAAATTATGCTTTCTTTTGAATTAATTCCTCACATGCTTTCCCATCAGACATTCCCTACATATTGTAGCAATTGGCCTTGCAATGCTAGGAAGGTCTCTTACTACCTTTACATTACTTATCTTTACTATGTTGTCAAAATTGATGTGACATAGTCTTTTGTGCCATAACCAATTGTCATCTACTTTAGCAACAAAACAACTTGCTTTAGGATTAAGCTGAAAAACATTACCTTTAGTATTTGAACCCGATGAAATCATCTCTCCTTCTTTGTTATGAATGAGTCACTTGTTGTCTTTTAATTCCAACTAATATCCTTTGTCAAGAAATTGTCCAACACTTAGTAAGTTATGTTGCAAACCATCAACATAAAGAACATCATCAGTGTTTCTCTTTCCATCCAAGGTGATAGCTCCTCTACCTATGATAGGTTTAGGAGTGTTGTCACAAAATCTAACCATGCCACCTTTGTATCTATCTAGATGTACAAATCTATCCTTGTCTCTTGTCATGTGATGTGAGCAACCACTGCTAATGATCCAATCTATCCTGATGTTAGCTTGTGAAATTAGTGCTAACTCTTGTGCTTTATTTTCATCTTCAATGTCCATTTCCTCAAACATTTTCTCCATGTCTTCAAGAGAAATTAATCCAATTTCATCTTTTGTTGAGTCTTCATCTGATACTCAATCACTAGCATAGTAACATTCTTTTGTATACTTAGGCTTGTAATTAGTTTTGAATTTCTTGACTCTTGTAGGACACTTACAAGCAAAGTGACCAATATTATTACATGAAAAGCATTTGAATGGTAACTAACCTTCATATTTCCCTTTTCCTTTCCTTTCCTTTCTTTCTTAGCAATCAAAGCAATGAAATCATCTAGTTCTTTTGCATCATCATCATCATCATCAAAATTACCAGAAGTGTTCAAGGATTTCTTACCATGGACTAAAGCTTTGAAGGTTGTCTCACTTTTAGGCTCTGTCTTCAAAATTGATATCTCAAAAGCTAAAATCTTTCTGATTAAGGTATCTCTATTAAAGTCTTTTGAAAATTGCACAGTCTCATCTAGGATGTTTATCTTGCTCTCATATTATGGTGTTAAAGTAGTCATCAACTTATCCATTATGTTTTCTTCAGAAATCTCTCCACCATTGTTTTTGATTCCTGCAACTGCTTCATTAATCCTTTTATTATAGACTCTAATGTTCTCTATAGGTAGCATCTCCAATGTATTGTAATTTTTCTTTCATGTCTTTTTGCCCACATTTTTGGCTTGGATGTCTCCTTCAAACATGTCTTCTAGATACTTCCATATCTTGTAGGCTTCATCAACTTTCTTGATCTCTAAAAACTCACTGCCAGATAATGCGCTAATAAGGGCTTCTTTGGAAATAGCATTTTGAGTGAACATATCCTTCTGCTTACTAGTTTCATCTTCCTTTGCAAGATCTTCTAAAGAGGGAACTTGAACTTCTTTGGTAGTTACTTAAAAAATATCAAAGGCAATGCACTACAAGTGTGTCATCATTTTGTTCTTCCAATCTAGATAGTTCTCTCCATCAAACTCAGGAATTTATTTTCTAAAGAATGCCATTTGATCAAGCTCAAGATGTTAAAATTTCTCTCTGAGGCACTTGGCTCTGATACCAATTATTAGGAATAGTCCCAAGAGATAACTGAGAGGGGGGGTGGGGGGGTGGGTGAATTAGTTATCTACAAGATTAAATTCTTTATACAATTAAGTACAGAAGAAAATTAAGCATAAACACAACATAAGAACACTTAAAAAAACACCACAATTTTTATTTTGGGGAAACCAAAATAGGTAAAAACCCCAGTGGGAATTAGCACCCACTATAAACTACACTAGAGTATTATGATCCTTGTTAGAAGATCTTATAACCCTACTAGGAGTTGATCTTTACAATTCATTAAGTATAGTGACCTGGTCAAGGGTCAGACCCTATTAGGAGTCTTTTAAAATTAACCCTGTTAGGGATGAGGATGCACTATCCAAGAGCTCACTTCTCAAATTGTGAAGGCTGCAACCTTCTGAATAATAGATACACACTATATCTAGATATTGGTAAACTGCAAGGTAAACCTACTATCTTGATGAGTTCCAATGAGTAGCATATACTTTCTTCTTAATCACATAGACCTTCTATTGATGGATCAACACTTCACACCTTCTACTCTACTCTTGTCTTTCAACTATTTTCCATACTTAGCAATCATAAATGACTTCCTATAAATATATTTCCTCTAAATTATATAATCAATTCGATCTGTTAGAACCATCTTGAAATCATATTAGAGAAATAATACAACTCTCCAATAACATCTCAGTCGGTTGTACTAAGCACAGAACACAAATAAGGACCACACAACTCCATATGAGTAGATATGTCACTTCACATTGTCGCCTCTACTAAATTAACTGATACTTTCTTCTCATGCTAAATTATGTCATGCACTCTTAATCAAACATTCTTAACTTTTCTTCAACCACTAATCCAAGAATTCATATCAAACTGGTAGGCACAACTACTACAACAACAAAAACAATATCGACTCCATCTAATAAACTCAAGAAACTGTAATTGACTATTGGAGACTTCATAACTCAACTTATACTACATAAAAGACTCTGTGTCCATGAACATAGCATCGTACATATGTCTACAACATAAATATAAATGTGCAAGGCTTCATTACAACCATATTGTAAATCACATACAGAACTCTTCCTAGGACCTGTCAGGAACACTCACTGATATAGACTACTGTATTATTGTTTTCACTTAGAATCAACCTCTGCGTCTATGATATCACACTAATAACATATCTAGGAAACATATACTCAAGGCTCTCTCCATTAGGCTTCCATGCATGATGCTTACCATATGTTGTCATCAATGACCAACATACAGTTAGCACCAACTTGCTAGAAAATCTCCAAGAGGGTCATTCCCAAGAGCTTTTTACCTCAATCGGCAAGCCCTCTAAAGGTTTAATTTAATGTGAGGTTAGGGACCATAGGGTCTAGGTTTCTAATTCTCTTTAAAAGAGAAGAGAATAATCCCCTAACCTTGTCCTTTTCCCTATCCAAAACACACAAAACAAAGTTAATCTAGATACAATACGTACATTGCCAGGGGGGAGATACATTATGGGTTTCTGATTCTTTGAAAAGAGAAGAGCATAATCCCCTCAATATCTACCATAATGTCAATATGCCGCACATAATTAATTAAGTATGTGCCTATGAAAAAGATATTTTATCCAAACATAATATTTTCTCAATGAAGATTTGGCAACCTACAAAACCACAAGTTAGAAATTTCAAGTTGATTGAGTGTTCTTTGACAAGCGATATTTGGTAGGTTTCCTGCAAACAAGGGCTTAGAATTGAAGCCAAGAATAGGCCAAGAGTAGTCAAGTTTTCAATGCTCAATTCTTCTCCACATGTCCTACAAAAAGAATTAGGTTGTCTAAAAACAATCATGCACTAGAAAACAACAGAGGTTAGGATTAGTATTAATCAAATTTTAGGGCAAAACCTTAAAAAGTGATCACAAAAACCTATACGATTATTGAAATACTTATGCTGAGTGTCATACAACAATGTATACCTACCCACATGACAAAGTTAGGTTGATACGAAAATGGGTTTTCTCCGACACGACAATGTAAAAATGTACGATAGATAGAATATTGTGAAATGGAAATCCAAAGTGTTGTACAATATTTCCTAGAAATTGTATGGAAAATCTCCAAATTCTGAAAATAAGATGAAAAATGATCAGAAAAATGATGAAAAATGAAATGGAAACCCAATATCAGGCCCCATGGTGGGCGCTAGAAATGTGTGTGAAAATTTTATCTGTTAACAAGTCACAACACTTCAATAAAACATTATAGATAAATGAAAAATAAGTAGATAATCAATGAATCTATCATAAATCAGGTGATCTATTGCCTCCTATGAGACATGAGTATGGTAATCTCAGATTTGACTGAGATCAGTGACAATGCAACATCTAAATGAAGGATTTGAATTCTTAAAGAAATTGAAATGAGTGCAAGATTTAATCTATGTTTTTATGATTTTCAATGCAATAATGACAATTAATCTATATGAAAAATGATCTAAACTTGGTAAGAATGAAATTAAATTAAGCTATGAATGAAAAAAATAAGAAAATGATGAATAGAAATTGATCTAAAAAATGGCACAATCTCTCAAGAACTCGACAGTATATAGTGTTGTTGTTTAGAACTGAGGGTCATTTATATATAAATTCCAAGATTTGCTAACTCATGGAAAATCCAAAAATCACTCATTGATTGACTTGGATTGATTGGCAAGTCATCAGAGAATTAGAAACAATTAACTTTTGATAATAATGCAAAATCAACTTTATGAATCACAATTAGATGTTGACATCATGCAAATCCGTTTTATGACTTACAATTAGATGTTGAGATCATGCAAATCAATTTTATGACTCACAATCACATGTTGAGTTTAAAAACTTAACAAAATGAGTTAAAAGTTGATTTTGAGTTAACTGAACCTTCTAATTTTTGTGTAGGATAAATATTGATTTATTTAATTTCCATGTTTTTTATTCTCAACCCATTTGATTTATTTAAATAACTGATTTGTGGGTTAATCAATTATTAAATGAAAACTTATTCAAAATCATATTATCAACTTGACAATATAAATTAATCAATTAAATAAATATTCAATCAATTATTTTAGAATTTTTTATTATTTGTCAAATAAATAATAATATTAAGAATAATTTAATTAAATCTAATTAAAATGTTTAAGTAGTTGAATGAAGTTTAATTAATTAAATATTCAACATATTCAATCAATCGCACATAGGATAAATAACATAAAAATTATTTATGTTAACATAGGCTAAGAAGGAAGTGGACAAAACTCACAAGGTGTTTGCATAGTTTGTTTTGGGTCCAGGGGTTGTTCTATTTTTAGGTTTGATTGGTTGCTGGTGGTTGTTTTGGTGTCTAGTTTTTTTGGCTTTTTTTGCTGGATTTGATTCTGATGGATTGGTTCCTAGTCCTGCTTCTTTTCAGTATGTTTAACGATGTAATCTTTTGATCTCAATTTGTACGGGTTTTCAGGTCCGCTTTAAAACCTATTTTTTCCTGCAGTAAAAAACATAAAAATTATTTATTGCCAAATAATATTTAATTAGAGATAATTAAGATAAATTAGGAATATTTAGGAATATTCCCCGATGTATATTTATGATAAAATTGATTAGGGTTTTAATGGCTTGATGTCCAGATGTGCCTTGGATTAGGACTTTAGGGTCGATTTTGATCGATTTGTCGATGTAGGAGGTTAATGGTACTAAAGCCCATTTTTTGCATATTATAGTAGCAAGACGTAAGTTATCTTGGATCTCTTTTAAAGGAAGCCCTTGAGGGTAGACTTAGTCAACATGAAAAGAATTAGGTTTTGTGTTTAATAAAGGACCTTTGGATAGCTTAGATGCTCTAGAAGGTGATTGGATGTTGGAAGAAGTACAAGTTACATGATAACCATTACTAGACATAGGTTCATGATGTTGATCAAGCTTGAGAGTAGTATCTTCATTAGATAATTCTTTAAGATTTTCAATTTCAATTATGTCATCATCAATTAGAACTTGGATTTTATGCTTTTACCTCATGCAATATAAAGTTTTATGCTCACTATTTCTATGATAGGAATAATAGGTACTCACAAATGAGATTCCACATGATGGGGATTGAGGTAGAATGATGAGATTATTTTCAAGAAGCTCTTCCAAGGCTGATTTGTAAGATTGTCCCAAATGGGTGAATGATCTATCCGCTCAACTTGTAGAGATGTTAGATTGAAGATTATGGGGATTTGATTTATTGTTATCATAAGAATAATATAAAATGATTTCAACTAAATGTGATGTAACGTCTTCTTCAAGCTCTTGATCATAGATTGGAGTATCATAAATTTGTAGAAAATATTCTTGATAAAAAATTAGATTCTCTTGAGATTGTGAAGTAGGCTCTTGATCAAAGATAAGATTGATGTGAGATTGTGAAGTAGCATTTTTATTTGAGGAATATGAAGATATGGATGACTCATGATCATAGAAGGAAGGGAAAATTGATCTCAATGGGGATTTGGTGAAAGATGTATCATTTTTTTCCTTTAGGTCTTGAATTTAAGATCTCAAAGATTGGATCTATTTTGATAGGGCTTCTATAAAAATATCTTCTTCCTTGTTGCTAAGAATGTAATATTTATCCCAATTTTTTTCAGCCATTGTGAGATTATTTTTCTTCTTTCTCTCTTTAGAGTGTCTATGAGAGCTTCTAGTCTGGATAGGCATGAAAGATTGATGTGATTGATAACTTAAGAGTGATAAGGTATGATAATAAAATCCAAGAAGAGTAAGTTACTTTGTCTTGAAAGATGAATGGAAGATGAGATTGACATTTGATTGCTAATAAAGCTAATAAGATATGATGATAAACTAGGTATGATGTATCAAAGTCAAGGCTAAGCCACCTAACTAGGTGACACTTGTGACTCAAGTTTGGACAATAGGATTGATACAATATTAATGTTGATTGGATGGAAGATGAGATTTAAGTTCTCTCATATATTAGGAAAAGGATAAAAAAATCAAGTAGATATGCTTATCAAATCATGAAAATTGATGTATGGAAACTAGGTATAAGTTCTTTGAAAGTTTAGTATACTAACACATGACTGATCAGGAAATATTCACGCAAGTCTCAAGATGATAAATCAAGTAAATGTTAGAAAGTAAAGACCGCCAAGATAACTGAGAGGGGGGGGTTGAATTAGTTATCTGATAATTAAACCATTTATCATCATTAACTTCAATATCAACTTCAAAAACTTTAAACCATATAATTAATGTAGTAACCAACCATAGAAGGATAATCATACACTAACATAATAACACAAGATATGTTAACTAGGGAACCTCTTGATCAAAGAGTAAACCCCGGTGGGAATGATGCCCAAAAAATGATGTACTAATATGAAAGTTCCTTATTAGAGGATGGACCCTGTTAGGAGTCTTATGAAATACATTCAGTACATATGAATCTTTGTTAGGAGATTTTGAATCCCTGTTACAAGATTCTAACCCTGTTAGGAGTTATGGAAGACAGAAGGACCCACTGCCCAAACAGCTTCAAGGCAAGATCTCAGAACTCACTGTCCAACAGATCTTAAGATTATTCAATAGAATAATATGAAATATGTTACCTCCTTCACATTGTGACAAAACTACTCTCTCTACTACACAAGATCACAAATCTAGATCTCTGTACTTTGCAAGTCTTCCTTCATCACTGAATTAGCTCTTTTCTTCACTTCATGCATACATTCTCATCACAACTTTCATAATTTCATATCACAACTTTCATAATTTCATATCACAACTATTAAAATCCTCTTATAACAAGGAAAAAATTCCTTCCTTTATACCACACTCAAATAATTACAAATGAGTCGGCATGCAAATACAAATTAATAATTTCAACACACTACATCAGAATTACATAAAACTGTCGGCTTCCAGATATAATAACTTCCCAATCATGTGACCTCAAAGTTTGCACCGTGAACCACATCATCAACAATGAGTCTCAAAATTCCCTTTAACTATGTAGAATCAGATTCCATCCCGATTAGGAGATATCCTCCGATTACCAAAAATAGCTACATAGGAATACTGCCAGAACACTGCTTCCACCAAAATGCTTATAACTTTCATGAATAAATGAATTTATTTTTGCACTCTTAACCATAGTCTAATAACACACCAAAGAACATATCATCAATTGTGCATAACTCAATCTACAATATAACATGTGCGCAAAACAAAACTGTGCCTGCTTCTCTGCTAAACTCCAGAATATCATTGTGTTGACATCAATGACAATCATAGTCATGAATGCAACAACCACTGCTATAGAATGATTGCCAAAAGGCTTCAGCATTCATTCCTAACAATCTCCCCCATTGGCATTGATGGCAACATAGATGAAAAACATCCAATGTTCCAAAAATCCAATCACTGCTGCTCAACTGCATTGGTACTCATCATCAATCAAATCTTGCTTCATTATCCTATTCAATCTCTGAACAAATGTAGTTCCTCAATGTTTCCTCTATTTTTTTCATGATTATCTTCCCCATTGACATCAATGACATAAATTCTATCACTATGTCAAACAATAGCTCAACATAGAGGAAGTACCAACATCCAATCCATAAAATAGATAGGGCCATAAACCACTGGATGGATACAACCAACTGCATCATTACTCAAAATTAGGTTGGCGTATAACCCCAAGAATACCTCTTAGATACTCAAATGTATCCTTAGGAAAAGGCTTAGTAAATATATCTTCTATCTTCTCCTTTGTGCTTATGTACTCTAGTCTGACTTCTTTAGCTGCAACTTTCTCTCTTACAACATGATACTTGATCTCTATATGCTTTGTTTTAGAATGTAAAACTAGATTGTTAGACATACTAACTGTACTTGTATTGTCACAACATATGACAATAGGCTCATCAAACTTGATTCCAATGTCCATCAACATCTACTTCATTCATATTATCTAATCACAATTGTTTGCTATTGCTACATATTTTGCTTCTTTTGTACTCTGTGAGATACAATTCTACTTTTTGCTCAACCAAAAAACTAATCTTCCTCGAAGAAAAAAAGCTCCACCACTGGTGCTTTTCTTGTCATCAATGCTGCCTCCCCAATCAACATCAGTATATGTACATAGGGTAAAATCATCAGAATTTTCATACCACAGTCCATAGTCCATTGTGCCTCTAAGATATCTCAATATCCTTTTTACTGCTACATAATGTGACTCTCTAGGTTCAACTTGAAATCTTGCTACCATCCCAACTGAATGTTCTATATCTGGTCTAGTGTGTGTCAAGTACTGCAATCCACCAATCATAGATCTATATTTCTTTTTCTCAACTTCTGGTGTCTCATCTTTACTAGATAGTTTATGTCCTGTAACCATAGGTGTTCCAACTGGTTTACAATTCTCCATACCGAATCTTTTCAAAAAATCATTCAAGTACTTTGTCTAACTTATAAAGATACCATCTTTGTTTTGTGTTATTTGTAATCCCAAAAAGTATTTCATTTCTCCAATCATACTCATTTCAAATTATGTCTTCATTTCATCAACAAATTTGTCACTAGCTTCATCTTCTACTTCAAAAATAATGTCATCAACAAAAATAACCAAAACTAACAATCCATTCTCAATTTCTTTTATGTATAAGTTACTATCAACTATTCCTTTTGTAAATCCCAATTTTAACAAATATTTATCTAATCTAGCATACCAAGTTCTAGATGCTTCCTTTAGTACATACAATGCTTTCTTTAGTTTACATACCACGTCTCCTTCTTGAGTCAAAGGAAAACCTTTAGGCTGCTCAATGTAGACTTCTTCCTCTAATTCACCATTTAGAAATGTTGACTTCACATCCATCTGATACACTTTGAATTTCTTAAATGCTGCATAAGCCAAAAATATTCTTACTGCTTCAAGTCTTGCCATAGGGGTAAAAGTCTCTTCATAGTCAATTCCTTCTTTCTATGAGTATCCCTTACATACCAATCTTGCTTTGTTTCTAATTACTTCTCTTTGTTCATTCATCTTGCTCCTGAATACCCATTTAGTTCCAATCACATTTTTGTCTTTAGGTCTAGGGACCAATTCCCATGTCTTGTTCTTTTGAATCTGATCCAATTCTTCTTTCATAGCTTTAATCCAATGTTCATCTTCACAAGCTTCATTAGTAGACTTAGGTTCAATTTGAGAAATCAAACATAAATGTACCTTCTTTCTAGTCATAACTCCTCTATCCAAACTTCCAATAACTTGCTCAACAGGATGATGTCTTGATATATACCTGTTAGGTGTCATAGTCACTGATCTTTCTTCAACTATAGATTCTTCTCTAGATTCTTCTCTATTTTCTTCAGCATGACTTTCATTCAATAATTCACTGTCAGTCTCAAAAAATTGTTCAGTAGTTTCAATGTTAGGCTGAGGGTTAGTTCCTTCATCAGATTCATAATCAAGCATTCTTTCCTGAATTTTAAACTTCTCATCAACTTTTACATTTTCACTTTCAACAATAGTTTTAGTTCTCTTATTGTAACATCTATATGCTTTTCTTTTCAAATAATATCCAAGAAAAATTCCTTCATCGCTTCTAGGATCAAACTTTCCTATATCATCATCTCTCTTAATATAACATTTGCTTCCAAAAATTCTAAAATACTTAACTAAGGGTGCATGTCCAAACCATAATTCATAAGGTGTCTTGTCTATGTCTACTTTGATTTGTACTTTGTTCATTGTATATACTACTGTATTCACTACTTCTCTCCAAAATGTCTTTGCCAAATCACCTTCAAATAACAAAGCTCTAGCTGCTTCAGTTACTGATCTGTTCCTCCTTTTTGCAATACCATTTTGTTTAGTTGTTCTAGGGGCTAGTAACTATCTCTTAATACCATTCACTTGACAAAAAGTGTTAAACTCTTTAGATATAAATTCTCCACCTCTATCGGATCTCAAACATTTAATCCTCATTCCTGATTCATTCTCAAGTTTATTCTTCATGACCTTAAACTTATCAAATGCTTCAAATTTTTCTTTCAAAAATGTAATCCACATCATTCTTGTAAAATCATCAACAAGAATCATAAAATACTTTTCTCCATAAAATCCTCTAGTCCTAGTAGGACCACTCAAGTCTGTATGAACAATCTCCAACTTTTTTGTAGATGTGAACTTCTTACTAGGAAATGAACTCCTTTTCTGCTTAGCCATCACACATTCCTTGAAAATCATGTTAGTAGGCTTCATAATCTTAGGTAAGTCTCTTACTGCAAGTGTAGAACTCACTTTCACAATATTATCAAAGTTTATATGACAAAACCTTCTATGCCATAACCAACTATCATCAATCTTAGTCATCAAGCATGTCATCTCAGTAGGGTTCAACTGAAATACATTACCTCTGGTTCTAGATCCAGTTCCAATTAGATTTCCATCTTTATCCTTAATCACACAAGTTTTCTTAGTAAACCAAACTTGATATCCTTTATCCACTAACTGTCCAACACTCAAAAGATTATGTTTCAATCCATCAACAAAGTAAACATCATCAATATTAGTCTTTCCATCAAGAGTAATAGATCCTATACCTTTAATCAAACAAGGTGCATTGTTACCAACTCTAACAACTCCTCCATCATAATTGTTAAACTTTATGATTTTTCCTTTATCACCAGTCATATGATGTGAACAACCACTATCTATAATCCAATCAGCTTTCTTTTCAACTTAGGAAACTAAAGCTTTTTCTTCTTTAATATCGTATTCATAATTTTCTTCCTTAATTGCTACAAATCCTATGTCATCAAAGTTATCATTATCACTATCACTCAAATGTATTTCAATTCTTGCTTCAATTTCTTCATCATTTGCATAATAACATTCTTTAGATCTTCTAGGCTTAAAATTGTTCCTATACTTCTTAACTCTCTTAGGACACTTAGATGCAAAATGACCATATTCTTGACATGTCCAACATTTAAAATTTTATTTACCATCTGGTTCTCTTTTCACAAGCAAGGCAATACCTTCTTCAATCTTCTTATCTTCTACAGATTTGGATTTGCTACTGCTGGCATAATCTCCATTCACACTTGTACTAATAGACAAAGTCAGTCTGATGCTAAGAGGACTGAATGATGTCTCCACTCTAGGTAGTTCTCCTGATAATCTCAAATTCATCTCTACTGCTTCCAATCTTCCCAGAAGAGTCTCTCTTGAAAAGTTTGGTGTACAAGGTATCACTTGTTCAATCATTTGTGTAGTCTACCTGAATACCGGTGTCAATGTTCTCAAAATCTTCCATCTTACTTCATTCTTTGTCTTTTCACCTCCACAAGACTTTATTCCTACAACAATTTCTGACATCCTACAATAGAGCTTCTAACATATTCATCTTCCATCATTCTTATGTCTTCTAATGCACAAATCCAATTATGTAACCTAGCTTTCTTTGGATGTTCATCACCTTCAAAAGTAGAATGTAAAGCTTTCCAAATATCATGAGATTTAGTTAAACCTTTTACCTGACTGTATTCATTCTCTGGAAGTGCTGATAAAAGTGCTTCTCTTTCAAGTATATTACACATAAATAGATCTACCTTATCTGTAGAACTTGTTTCAAGATTGTCTTCTTCAATTATAGTCCTTTCATTTTTTGTAATCAACCAATAACCTGGTCCTAAACACAAGAGATGTGTCTTCATCTTTTCTTTCTAGCTGTCAAAATTTACTCCATGAAACTTAGGGCTTTCTTTCCTAAAATTTTCCATGGATCTCCTTAAGTTGTTAAACTTCTCTTTCAAGGACCTGCAGCTTAGGTACCAATTGTTAGAAAGTAAAGACCACCAAGATAACTGAGAGGGGGCAGGGTGAATCAGTTATCTGATAATTAAACCATTTATCATCATTAACTTCAATATCAACTTCAATAGCTTTAAACCATATAATGAATGCAATAACCAAGCATAGAAGGATAATTATACACAATGACACAATAACACAAGATATATTAACTAGAGAACCTCTTGATCAAAGAGTGAACCCCGGTGGGAATGATGCCCAAAAAATGATGTACTAATATGAAAGTTTCTTGTTAGAGGATGGACCCTATTAGGAGTCTTATGAAATACATTCAGTACATATGAATCTCATTTAGGAGATTTTGAATCCCTATTAAAAGATTCTAACCCTGTTAGGAGTTATGGAAGACAGAAGGACCCACTACCCAAACAACTTCAAGGCAAGATCTCTGAACTCACTGTCCAATAGATCTTAGGATTATTCAATAGAATAATATGAAATATGTTACCTCCTTCACACTATGCCTAAACTACACTTTCTTCTACACAAGATCACAAATCTAGATCTCTGTACTTTGCAACTCTTCCTTCATCACTGAATTAGCTCTTTTCTTCACTTCATGCATACATTCGCATCACAACTTTCATAATTTCATATCACAACTATTAAAATCCTCTTATAATAAGGAAAAAATTCATTCCTTTATACCACACTCAAATAATTACAAATGATTTAGCATGCAAATACAAAATAATAATTTCAACACACTACATCAGAATTACATAAAACTGTCAGCTTCCAGATACAATAACTTCCCAATCGTGTCACCTCAAAATTTGCACTATGAACCACATCACCAACAATGAGTGTCAAACTTCCCTTTAACTACATAGAATCAGATTCCATCCTGGTTAGGAGATATCCTGCGATTACCAAAAACCACTACACAGGAATACTGCCAGAACACTGCTTCCACCAAAATGCTTATAACTTTCATGAATAAATGAATTTCTTTTTGTGCTCTTAACCATAGTCTAATAACACACCAAAGAACATATCATCAACTGTGCATAAATCAATCTGCAATATAACATGTGTGCAAAACAAAACTATGCCTGCTTCTCTGCTAAACTCTAGAATATCATTGTGTTGACATCAATGATAATCATAGTCATGAATGCAACAACCACTTCTATAGAATGACTACCAAAAGGCTTCAGCATTCATTCCTAATAGTAAATACTTTTGTCTAGTCTCAAAAATACATATGACCATATGACTAAACACAAGCTCATTTGAAAAAGAAGCAAGTACCAGATGAAAAACTAGAATACCCATACAAGACAATGCCGGCAATATAAAAATGGGCAGTACCTCATATGACCTAAAACTAGGTAACGAATGATAATATGTATGAAAATAGGTTTTTCCATTGATTTTGCATTATTTAAACCATTTTGAGTTTCCAAGTTTCAAGTTTTGAAATCTTGTGTTGGTTTCAATAGCTTTTGGTCTGTTTGTCAAGTGATTGCATAATTAAACAAGCACAACAAACACACACTATAAAGTGGAATTTAAACACAAGATAACCTAAGGAATTTGGCATAGGAATAAAACATTTTCTTATTGACTTAGGTACACACCGAATAGCTAGTTAGAATATAGCTATTGGAAAGTTTATTAGGGGGGTTACTATCTATTACCACCTTTTCTTGCTCATTATTTATTGTCTTCTTTGTTTTTCTTTATTTTGAGTTATGTGATGTAAGCGACATGTATTGCAAAGTCGGTCCTCGCATTAATCTACAAATAGTTCAAAGTTCAAGGTTCAACCATCTGATGTAAATTGTAACAAGCCTTGGGTGGTAGCCAGTCCATGCATTTTTATTATACTTCATTTCTTTTCAAATGTACTAAGGGGAAGTGCTTCAATTTCAAGCATTTTAGAATGATTCAAGTTGAGGTTCAGATTTCAAAAGTTGTAGAAGTTTGGCAATCTAGTTTAATGGAAGGAATAGACACATGCTTTTTAATGAAAACACATGGTTTGATGATTATGAATCATCCAAAGTGATGACTATAGATATAAATACCTTATTAATGATTATTTTAATGGATAATTCAATTCCATTTATGCTCAGCATTGATAAATAAGCCAAATGAAAGAATGTAAGAGAAGAGAAGATAAGAAATCTGATTTTTTGCAGTTTTATATACCTATACTCAGATATGTGTAACGTCCAGATTCGGTATAATTTTCTCAATTGCTCTAGTCAGAATTCCGATAACTAGGTTTCAGACCACATATCTGAAAATGAGTGCAATCCAATAGTGGAGTAAAAAGATATGCCCCCTGCATGGAGACCCTATTTTTTTGTAAGAGATATTTTTAGTCCACCTAGCATAACAAATATTTTTATTCTTGATTAACATAATCAAATGCCACTTGTCTAAATTTCATTTTAAATGTTAAGTTATATCATTATAAACTTCAAAATCAATAGTTTATAATGATATCAAATTATCGAAAGAAAAATATTAGAAGTGAAGGGAAAATTAAACTCAAGAATCAGTTATTGAAATAGTTGCGGGGCTAAAGATTTTTTATAATAAGGTTTTCAAGGAAAAGGGGTATTCTTCTTTCAGGAGGGTTCTGTTGGTTGAGGGGAGAAAGAAATTTTATGAGTTCTGTATCTTCAATAGAGAAATAGATGGGGGTTATATTAATTTTGCAGGCTTGTTAATGTAGTAGGGAAAAAGATGATCAATTGGTCATTTTATCAAATGTTTAAAGATAAAGGGGAAATTGTATATTTGATCTATGGGTTTGATGCATGATTTCATGATTGAAATAGATCTGAAGATGATTTCAATCATTTTAAAATGTTGTTCTACTCTACTTTTTCAATTTTATGTACGTGTTATAAAGTCAGTAGGCTTCATGCCTCATACATTTTGTAAAATAAGATGTTAAATCTTTCCTTTGTTTCTCTGTGTTGGGAAGGTTAGATCAATGGCATGTTGGCCATTCATTTGTATATTTCTTATTCTCTAATTAATATTCACATTTACTTGATGTTGATGGGTAAATGTTTGTTCGCCTTTATGTCTTCTGGTTAAAGACATGCTGAGGTTTTTTTAAAATTCATTATAAATCTTAAGAGGGAGTTGTACCTCTCAATTTAGAGGAAGATTATCAATTCAATGATAATCTATCCAACTGTTAGCTAAATTTGTTCTTCATTTGGGGCATTTTGAGTTATTCTTTATCATTCTTTCTGAAGGACAAATCTGTTTACTAACATATTTTTGGCAACTCCGCTAGGAAATGGAAATGAAAGATCAGTATTTTCTTTTTTCTCAGTAAAACTTCATTATTATCTCAGTGTAAAAGAGATTGGCGACTCTGTATTATAATTTTAAGAATCTTTTGTTTAAAAAGAGTCTAGTGTTTATTATGGATTTGGTTGCAGCCCAGCCATGGAGACCCCAGTTTGGGCCTCTTGCTCTGTCATTACATTCAGCCCTACATAAAAGGCCAAAAGAGTATATTCCTACATTTGTTGGAGATAAAAATAAATGCCTACAAGATCACATTAAAGCATTCAGTGTTGCATGTAGTATTCTTGGTGTACTAGAGGAAAATGTCTATGTGAGATTATTTGTTGAAAGCCTGATTGGTGAAGCTGCAGATTGGTTTCAGAATTTACAAAATGGATGCATTACCTATTTGAGCGATCTGGAGGTAAAGTTCCTTGATAGATTTGGATCTACAGTTGATATAGGTGAATTATTAGTAAATTTTGTTCAAATCAAGATAGAGGAAAATAAATCTATGAGAAGTTTCATTGACAGATTTAATAGATGTGTTAGTAAAATGCCTCAAGCAAGTCAACCAACTGAAAATAATCAGTTATCTATTTTTATTGTTGCATTGCAAATTGAGATCAAATTTTTGTTGAGGTAAAAGAAATTACAAAATTTAAAAGATGCTCAAAGGGAAGCTTTCCAAATAGATGATTGTATGACTTTGAGTGGATTAAAGTGTTTGGATAGATATGCTACAAATATATCTCAATCTAAAATTTATCTTTGTGATCAAAATGTGTATCCAAAGAAAAGCCCTTTACAAATGAAACCTTTCATGAAAGCAGTGCAGCCAACACAATCTATTTCTTGTTTCCAAAACATGACTATTTTTAATGATCAAGACTTCCAATCAGCTCCCATGATTGAAAATAATCCTTCTAGTGTTACTAGAATACATTATTTACATGTTGAGCATGAGGATGCAATAAAAAATGTGTATGACCATACTACACTATCAGGAAACTCATTAACACACCCACAATCACCGTCCATTGAGAAAAGATCCAATGATGGAATATTGTATGAAAGCTTGCTTGAAAGCATTTCCTTTTTAGAGTTTGAACCTTTTACATTTGATGTCATTAATAATTTTCCAACAAGTAATGATGATCAGATTGATATGATGGAGAAACAAAAGAAAGTAATTGGAAACAAAAATTTAGACGAAAGAATTATGAAAAAATGTTTCTTTTTCTGAATTTGATTCTTTTGCATTTGAAGTATCTAATGCAGTTCCAATGAGTGGTCTTGATCAGATAGATACAAAAAATCAGCATGAGAAAGAAAATTGTAGTGGTGAAAAACTAAATGATTTTTCTTATCCTAATATAGAAACAGATTATGAGTCTTTCCAATTTGAACATGTGAAAGATAATGATGAATATTTGCAGCCCAAATCATTAGAAGATCATGGTAGAAATGATAACTTGTTTACCTCTATTTTAATATCACATATACAAGTTGTATTAGAGGTATTCAAATTTGATTGTGAAAATGAGTTATTTGATACTCATCCCATTTGGAATCTTTTGGTCTTGAAGATAATGATAGTGATGCATCTTTTGAAAGTAAAATTCTTGTAGATCCAAATATAAATTTAAACATGGAATTTGTTACTAATCATACTCACAATTTGGAAGAAGGCTGGACTACCAAGACTCTTATTCATTTTTCAAAGAGTCACATGGAAGATACTGGTATTCCTTATGCTGATCAATTTATTCAACATGTGTTAACACATTGCAGCTAGAAGTTTACAATGTGGAGTGGATTTTTGAGCCTGACATTCTATTTAAGAGTCTTGCATATTTTATTGTTGGGCCTTTTCTCACAATGGTTGCAATATGGCTATTAGGAATGGTACTTCTTACATTTCAACCACTTTTCTGGATTGACAAGTACTTCTCTCAACAGGTAAATGGATTCACTTGAGAAACACATGCATCTATGAAGGTATGGGAAGCTTGCCTATCTGTTGTAAATAATTTTTGTTGTGCTTTAGATTTAGGTGTCTTGGTGTGTTTTCTTTTCTGCTACTTTAGTTTTGGCTTATTGTGTTTTTCCCTGCTCACTTCCACCCTCTATAAGAAGCTCCTTGTTATCGACTTTGACTCCATTTCCCAATGGCTAGGCACTACTCTTTCTTCACCAAAAATGATAGATTTCTTCATCCTCAAGATTCCTTGTCCCCAGTCAGAGCCATTGTTACCACCTTTTCGTGCTCATTATTTATTGGCTTATGTGTTTTTCTTTCTTTTGAGTTATGTGATGTAAGCAACATGTGTTGCAAAGTTGGTCCTCCCATTGAACTACAAATAGTTCAAAGTTCAAGGTTCAACCGTCGGATGTAAATTGTAACAAGCCTTGGGTGGTAGCCAGTCCATGCATTTTTATGATACTTCATTTCTTTTCAAATGTACTAAGGGACAGTGCTTCAATTTCAAGCATTTCAGAATGATTCAAGTTGAGTTTCACATTTCAAAAGTTGCAGAAGTTTGGCAATTCAGTTTACTGGAAGGAATAGATGCATGCTTTTTAATGCAAACACATGGTTTGATGATTATGAATCATCCAAAGTGGTGACTATAGATATAAATACATTATTAATGATTATTTTAATGAATAATTCAATTCCATTTATGCTCAACTTTGATAGATAAGCCAAATGAAAGAATGCAATAGAAGATGAAGAAATCTCATTTGCTACAGTTTTATATACCTATACTCAGATATGTGTAACTTCCAGATCTTGTATAATTTTCTTAATCACTCCTATAAAAATTTAGTTAACTAGGTTTCAAACCACATATCTAAAAATGAGCTCGATCCAACGATGGCGTAAAAAGATATGCCCCCCGCATGGAGACCCTATTTTTCTATTAGAGATATTTTTAGTCCACCCAGCATAACAAATATTTGTATTCTTGATTAACATAATCAAATGCCACTTGTCTAAATTTCATTTGAAATGTTAAGTTATATCATTATAAACTTCAAAA
This sequence comes from Chamaecyparis obtusa, assembly GCA_027943335.1. Taxonomy (NCBI): domain Eukaryota; kingdom Viridiplantae; phylum Streptophyta; class Pinopsida; order Cupressales; family Cupressaceae; genus Chamaecyparis; species Chamaecyparis obtusa. The sequence continues at coordinate 1,371,186 of BSBK01003715.1, forward strand.
TCAATAGTTTATAATGATATCAAATTATCAAAAGAAAAACATTAGAAGTGAAGGGAAAATTAAACTCAAGAATAAGTTATTGAAATGGTTGCGGGGCTGAAGATTTTTTATAATAAGTTTTTCAAGAAAAAAGGGGTATTCTTATTTTGGGAGGGTTTTGTTGGTTGAGGGGAGGAAGAAATTTTATGAGTTTTGTATCTTTAGCAGAGAAATAGATGGGGGTTATATTTATGTTGTAGGCTTGTTAATGTAGTAGGGAAAAAGATGATTAGTTGGTCATTTTATCAAATGTTTAAGGATAAAGGGGAAATTGTATATTTGATCTATGGGTTTGATACATGATTTCATAATTGAAATAGATCTGTAGATGAATTCAATCATTTTTAAATGTTTTTCTGCTCCACTTTTTCAAGTTTATGTACATGTTATAAAGTCAGTAGGCTTCATGACTCATACATTTTGTAAAATAAGATGTTAAATCTTTCCTTTGTTTCTCTATGTTGGGAAGGTTAGATCAATGGCATGTTGGCCATTCATTTGTATATTTCTCAGTCTCTAATTTATATTCACATTTACTTCATGTTGATGGGTAAATGTCTGTTCACCTTTATGTCTTCTAGTTAAAGACATACTTGTGTGTGTGAAAATTGTACCTGATTTGTACACACAACACTCAGTAAAACATTAGAGGTTAGTGATAATCAAAATCGTGCAAAATTGAAAGCTATCTAACCAAGCGATTTACTGCCTTCTAATAGGTGCGAGATTGATGTTCTCAGATTGTAATCGAGATCAGTGACCTAGACGACACCTAAATGAAGGATTTGAATGCAAAAGATGGATATGAAATATGAATGCAATTAAGCTATTTTTTTAAATTTTTCTATGCAATAAGAATGAATGAAAAACTGATATGAAATTAATCTATATGAAAACTGATATGCTATGCTAATCTAACAATGATATGAAATATGAATGCAAAAATAAGATTGATCTCACAAAGATGTCGATTCGCAAGAGCTTTGATTCTTCAATTCCAATTCTCCAACGTGATTGTGCAAAATATGAGATGAGATATGAAGAGCTGAAGCCTTTAATTTATAGAAATCCAGGGCTTTGGAGGTGCATGGGAAAAGCCATAAATCACTCAAATTAACTCATCTTGATTTTTGAGTTATCTGATCATGAAAGATAGTTAATTCTCAAAATCATGCAAAAACATGCAAAAATAGCTTTTTAACTCAAATTAGAGTTTAGATCAGCTTTTTGAACTCCAAAAGGATGTTGAGTTCCAAAAAGTCAATAACTTGCATTGATTTTCTGATTTGGAGTTTAACTGTTTCTTTTGAATATGCATAATAATTAAGAATTAAATAAATAAATAAAGTGATTTATCCTCAACTCAACTGATTTTTGAAATAAAATAATTAATTTATGGGTTAGTTAAATATTTTACCAAATTTTTATTAAAAATTATATTATTAAATAATGACATGTTTTAATTAATTAAATAAGAATTTAATCAATTAAAGATAGGAATTTTGATCTATTGTCAAAATTAAATAATACAATTAATAATAGATAGAATTAAATTTAATTAAACAATTAAGTGGCAAATATTAAATCTAATTAATTAAATATGAAAATATTCAATTAATCAAACTTAGGATAAATGTGATTTATTGCCAAATAATCATTAAATTAAAGATAATTAAGATGATTAGGAATATTACTAGGAATATTCTCCGATGAAGAATTTAAGATAATCAATTATGATTCGATGATGTTAGATGTGCCTTAGGTTAGGACTTTGATGTTGATTTTGTTCGATTTGTCGATGTAGGAGGTTAATGAACTTATAGCCCATTTTTGGGGTATTACATTTTTCCCCTCTTTGAATTACTGTGCGAAGCGCAGTGGTTCAAATATAGTCTGTGTTTGATAAAGATATGAAACTGATTCAAAAGATAAACCGATCTCAAGATAGAAACCGATTGAAAGATATTGAGATAGGAGTTGATTGATATTGAATTAAGATGGAGATAATAGGTCTTGAATGACCAAAGATAATGTTCACTGTAGCAGCAAATGAACCTATGATTGCAAAAAAGTGTCAAAATGCCTGATTCTAAACCTTAGGATTGATAAGAAGTGAGTGACCCGTTCTAGACTCGATTGTCTTAGCAGAACTAGCAAGTATCACATCTGAATCCTTCAGTTTCCGAAGAACCAAGGAAAGAACACTATGATCCGATGGTTGCAAAAACTGATACAGTTTACAAGATTAGGAAAATACCAGATTGATATGGATCGATGAATCTGATATGCCCCAAGTGATGATAGATTTGCCCCGAGCGATGAGGACTTTTGATGAATCAACGACTAGACGTGATTGTTTGTCTTGATCAGTGATGAAAGATATGATTTCCATAAAGATATGATTTCAAATTTGATTACAGACTTTGAATGATATGCAATACCATGCCCCCTTTGAGATTAAAATTGAAATTTGACAAGAGAAGTCAGCGTTATAGTTTAGAAGCATGTTAATTGATTTGAGAAGTGGTTAAAACACGTTCAAGAACACATTCTACATCGTTGGAAGGTCCCAAAAGACCAAGTTTGACTAGGTTTGACCATGAGTTGACCATGGTTGACCAAGTTGAAATTTTGATAGTTTGATGAAAGATAATCAGTTGAGTTGAATACTAGATTTCTGTGATGATTGAAGGTCGAATATGCAAGTAGTTAATAATATGAATGATCTCAGATTTGAATTTTGATCCCAAAAAAAGATTCTACTTGCTATTTCATTGGAGGAACCTTCATGTGAGATTCAACTCTTGTTAGACTAGAAGATGTGATTTGAAGAATCATTTAAGTATTGAAGTTCATTTAATCATTGTGAGATCATGCAAACATGCAAAATGCAATGAGACATGCAAAATGAAATGCAACCTAAGACCTAGGACCTAGTCACTGATCGTATGTCGATTTGTTATCATCATTGAACTTTTAGGTAACCGGATAAATCAATACAATGCCCACTAGCCATGAAACCATAGACATATGAATATCGATTTGTATGTGCAAGAATCAATACAATACTGAGTTTTTTTTAAAATTCATTATATATCTTAAGAGGGAGCTGTACCCCTCAATTCAGAGGAAGATTATCAATTCAATGATAATCTATGCAACTATTAGTTGAATTTGTTCTTCATTTAGGGCATTCTAAGTCATTCTTTATCATTCTTTATGAAGGACAAATTTTTTTACTAACACTATCTCCCTTGTACAAGTATTATCAACCTTTTAGAGGTGATCAGGGTAGCTTCTAGTCCTAGGGTTCATAGTAAGGGCATCCATTCATAGCTATCCCCCTAAGTCCCACAAGAAGGATTAAGGCCTGCAGCCTACGAGTACTCAAATAACACAATCCTGAAAATAGGATTGAGGCCTATCATTCATACACATATCAAATTATATTCCACTTGTAGTGTTGTAAACAATATTGACACAAAAAAACCCTACAAGCACTTAGATCACATAGTCCTACAAGTAGGATTGAGGCTTCTCAGCCCAATGAATATCAAAGCATGTGAAATAGAAATAACCACATCCTCCAAGACTTTAATCTCAAGGAGAAATTTAGTTATAGTGGGTCAAAAGGGTCAAATTCACCTATTCCCACTTGTGTCGTTCTCATGATATTTTTCCCTCAATGATAGGCTTGCTAAAAGGTACACATGCAACAAATAGAAAAGTTTCAAGGGTATGAACTTTTGATTGTCTATACAAGTGTAATCACCTAAAAATGGACAAAGATCATATCAAAGAAAATCAAAGATAAAATCAAAGAAAAGAAAGGAAAAAATTGATGTAATTGAATCACAATGCATAATTAGCCAATCAAAATTAAAATCAAGTACTAATTCGAGATCAATCAAAATTGAGAGCTTTTTCATCAAGTGCAATCAAATCAAAATATAATTAAATCAAATAATTGTATAGTCTTGGATTAAATTAAATTCAACCCATTCAAGGGGTACATGGATAAAATAAATCAATTAAATTAACTAATAAATCTCAATTACTCTCAACAACCCAAAAGGAGAGGAAATTCAATCAACCAATGAGATTTAAGGAAAGGCATTCACATGGATCAAGTCAAATTCAATCTCAATCACTCAAAATGAAAGAGAATCTTGTCCATTGATCTTGTCTACTTGTCCCAATATTTGAGGGCACAAACTTTGCATTGTCTTCAAAGGGTGGAACCAAGGACTCAACCAAGGCTTAATCATGATCAAACACAACTACACCCCCTACCATTGGAAAATCTATAAAAGAAAGACTAAATTCCTTCATAATTCATAACCACACATCTGAGAATTGCATTGAACCTCTTGCAATTTGAGTTTAGAAAGGCATTTGAGAGCTTAATTAGCATTTACTTTGATATAATTGTTAGCTTAACTTGTTTATCTTATCATTCTCATTCTAGGACTGTCATTAATGGGAGCTTGCAGAGAGCTTTGCATTAACAATCTTAGTTAGAGAGCCATAGGATGCTCAATTGATCATTAATTTGCTAAATAATTGCTCTATTCTAGTTTATTTAGTTACTATTTCATTTATTATTGATGATTAACCTTAATTCTATGAAGATACTTTCCTTAGTATACAAAATGGTGCCCACCGTGGGGCCCTAAGCCTCATTTCATCATTTTCATCATATTTTGTGTGCTTGTATTTTCACTTTTTCGTGAGTTTTTTATAGAAAATAGGTGAAGTCATGCATACAAACAATTCAGTCATGCCTATAGTCATTGTGATGATGCTTGAGATCACTGTTCTGACGCCTACTAGCTGATAACTCACACCTGGTCGATCACTTCTCTTTGGTCTTAAATTCTTTCTAGTCACTTGCAAGATGGATGCTCATGCTTATGAGATAAATTGTTCTACCTTTGTGTGTAAAGTCATGCTTGTGACTTAAGAAGTGTCACTTATCCACTATTTGTCACCGCCTATGACAGACCTTTACTAAGAACTTTACAGACAAAGTCATGTGTAGTATCTTCTATTTTACACTTAGTATTGTTAAATTATCACTTCAGATAAATCATTTTACACAATTTTAAATACTGTTTATGCTTAGCAATAAATTGTTCATGCTTGATTAACTTTCAGTGTCGCCTGTTTCACTAGAAAGTGATGCTTGTTGTCATTAAAGTTACACCTACTAACAATTTGATCTCGCGTATTAGCTGGACAATGTCGCTTTCTATCTATTGTCTTAATTTTCTGTTAGATTGATCAATTCAATTATCTAACTCTTTGTTTTGTATGTTTGGACTGTAAATGAGTAGGCATAGAAAGTGTTAAAGTATTGTTCGTTCGTGTTTAATAAATGACGAGACAATCATGATATGCATATAAATATATATATATATATATATATATATATATATATATATATATATATATATATATATATATATATATATATATATATATATATATATATATATATATATATATATATATATATATATATATATATATATATATATATATATATATATATATATATATATATATATTTATATATATGTACTATATAATAAAATTGAAAAGTAAGTATATATTAATATGCATATGTGTGTGTGTGTGTGTGTGTGTGTGTATATATACATATATATATATATATATATATACATACATATATATATATATATATATATATATATATATATATATGTATGTATATATATATATATGTATATATATATATGTATGTATATATATATATATATGTATATATATATATATATACATATATCTATATATATAAATACATATATACATATATATATACATATATCTATATATACATATATCTATACATATATATATATATATATATATATATATATATATATATATATATATATATATATATATATATATATATATATATATATATATATATATATATATATATATAATACAAACTATGAATAAACTATTGGTTAAGATATGTTAACTAATAGTTATGTAATGAAGTGACATGACCATAAGTATATACGGTCATGTCTATTCATTACATGACTATTCAATATATATAAGGTCCAAAAGCCAAAGAGCAGGTTTAATCAAGAAGAAAAGGCATTGGCTAAGAGGATCAAGAAGGAAAACGTTGCACACATCAAGGCTATTCTTGAGACATCATAAGAGGAAGAAAACTAGGTATATCAAAACTATCTTGCAATTATTGGAGCTTACAAAATAAAATATGTTTCTCTTAATTGGATTTTTACTCCTTAGTTCAAGTTTTTCCTTAAAAAATTGCAAATAAGGTGCTTAAGGTTCAATACATAATTCTTTTCTTCATCAATTTCAATTTGGTTTCCCCTCATTGTGATTGTTGGTGTTGACTAACTTTTTGGTGGAAAAGCACATTGGTAAGGAGCTATTGCCAAGGTAAGGATAAAAGCAATGAAATCACTCAAAAATCCCCCTAACTTCGGTTAGCTACAAGGAAAAGGTAAGCCTTAATTAGTCAATATTTTCCCTTAAATTGTGGCATTGATGCATTTCAAGAATCTAGTAACTAAGAAGGATTAAGGAATCAAACACTTAAAATCAAAGCCCCTTGTTTGTGGAAGAGAGTAGAAATACTCAAATCCCTATAGTTAGTGGGTGAAATCAATTGAACATTGCTAATTGTGTTTGGGAACTAAAGGAAAAGTTAGGGATATGCTCTTCACCTTTTGGTGAACCAAATTCCCAAAAGCTTAACCTTAATTTCATTTTCCTTTCTTTGAATGAACATGCTAGAGAATTAGTGGGCTCACCTCCCGAGTTTGGTGAGAGGGACAGCCCAAAGAGCGATACACTCACTTTTGCTGTGGGAATCCAACCCACTCTAAAACAAAACACATGCATCCTTAATGGGGTGTGTGACAAATGGATTTAAAATTTTTTTAACTTCCTCTAGTAGTCCTCATGGATTGCACCAAATCATCCTTTTGTGCATGTGGGAATCCCCTTAACATAATTGGGGGATGAAAGTTTAAAGTCTATTTGAACGTAATCTATATTAAATCCTTGATAAAATAGCAAGACCAACTTTTAGAGCCATGTTTATGAACCAAATCTTGTGCTAGGTAGGTGCTTGAAGTGTCTTTTTGTGCAAAATCCATGACAATGTTCTTCAAATCAAACATCTTGTGTTAAGTGGGTAAAAAGAGACAAGTGAATGTGTGATTGTTGTGTTTGAAATACATAAACAAGTGAGAGATATATCCATTGAAAATTCATCTTATATTTTTAAATCTCTTCAATATAAAATCAACAATTCTCGAATCAAGGATCATTTCAAATCAAACCCTTGTTGGATGTCTATTTCCATGCGGTCCTCCACATATAGGGTATCATTAAGGAGATAGCACTCTTGTTGCAAACCAAGGGCAAGAAGTTGAATACCAAAGTCTTTTCAAAGGTCTTAATCAAGAAGAAATTTTCCTGAACCTATTTGAACAAATACTTGGAGGGATGGATAGAAATTTGACATATCATAATCACAATATCAACAATAATCATAATCCCAAAGAAACACTTGAGGAAAGGGTTGAGAGAGCTTCCCAAGATCTAGACTTCCTATAGGTTATGGAGAAATTGATAGATAAGGATAAGGAGAACTTTTTCCTAAACCTAGCCCAAAAGGGAGTAAAGCTGCCTTATGATTTTGATAATGACCAACTCAAGAAAGACCAACATCAAGATGACCACATGAATGTTATGAATAGGAAGATAAAGGCCTTCCAAGAAGAAATTGATTCCATGAAGAAGGTAGTCGAACCTAAGGCCTTTTCCATTGAAGCTTTGTGTCCTTTCCCTTTTGACAAAAGCTTAGCTATGGTATCTTTTCCCTTCAATACCATTTTTCCTAAATATGATAAGTACATGGGTAAAACAGACCCATGAGATCATCTAAGAGAGTTTTGTGCCCTAAGCATAGATTTCATGCACAATGATACATATCTAATGATACTCTTTCCTAGAAGCTTAGGAGGTCCCGCAATGGAGTGGTTCTCAAAAATAACCCCAGGAATAAAGACCTTTGAGGAGGTATCTTTCAAGTTCATAACCCATTACTCTTAAAACATTGAGCACAAAATCACAATGCTCAAGTTGTGTGATACACAATAGAAAGATGGAGAGTCCTTCTTAGGATTCCTACAAAGGTGGAGGATCATTTTCGCAAGGTATCCACAAAGTATCCTCGATAAAGAGAAGATGGAAATCTTCACCAACAATTTGACCATGGAAATGAATTATAGATTACAACTTCAATGTCCCCCAACATTTGAAAAACTCATCGAAAATGGGATCAAGATTAAAGATGTTTTGGTCAAGAGAGGTGAAATCAAATTATTTAAAGATAACAAATCCAACAACAAAAACAACAATAATAACATCAATAACAATAATTATGTTCCTAAGTATTTCAATAATCAAGGGTCCAACAATAAAAATGATAAATCTAAATCATGGACCAAGAATAAAAACAAAAACCTTGTGAATGATGGAGTTGTGGAGGCCGACAACTTGAAGTCAACCCTTTTATCCTAATATATGGAGCTAATTCTTCAAATAATGTTAATCAATCAAACAAAGCTCCATATAATTCCAATAACTATTCCAAAACTTCCAACAATAATGCCAAAGGAGACAAATCAAAATCCTCCTACTCCAATTATAATAAAAAGAAATTCACCTACTTAGGTGAACCTTTGGAGAATGTATTAAGGACCTTAGTTACCAATAATGTCATCACATTACCTGATATGAAAGATTATGAACGTAAAGTTAAACCTTATTGGTGGAATGAGGCCCATCACTATGAATATCACCGAAATAGAGGTCACCCAAAAAATGAATGCATGAGGTTAAAACACTTGGTGCAAGATTTAATTGACAAGGGAACCATTCAAATTGAAGGGCCTCAAAATAATGGAGATCATACAGCTTTCAAGAACCCCTTTTTGAATCATGAAAATGGTGAGTCATCTAACACTAATCAAAATAAAAAATAGGGCAATGAAAAAGTGAACTTTTCTCATACCTATGATAACATTATAAATACTATAAGAGAAGAGGATCAAACCATAAATGTTATCATAGTGAAAGATAAGTCAAGGGAAGTATCATCGAATGTTGTCACTAGGGGGCAAGCATAAAAAATTATCCTATCTACCAATTCTCCAAAGATTGTGTTATCAAACCAAGCTTCAACCTCATCATCAAAACAATATAACTTGGTTGATCAATTACAAAGAACTCCCACTCAAATCTCTATTCTTGAGCTGCTAAAATTATCACCAATTCACAAGGATATCTTGGAGAAAGCCTTGCTGGAAACAAATGTGCCTCTAAATTTGGAGGTAGACAAATTCCAAAATATGGTAGGGCACCTAATTGCACCCCATTGCCTATCATTTTCCAAACAAGATGACATGTCCCTTAATTACCCTCAAAATATTCCCTTACATATATAAGTGTTGATCCATAAGCATAGGGTAAAAAGAGTCCTTATAGATGGAGGAGCCAGCCTAAACATTTGTACCCTTAACTTGGTCAAAGCCCTAGGATTTTTTGAGGAGGCTATTGACCCTAAGAAAAATTTAACCATAAAAGCCTACGATGATGAAGAAAGAGCCTCAAAAGGAGTCATAGTATTACCCATTAGAGTTGGTCCCATGCAAAAAGAGACCATATGTCAAGTGTTGGACTTAAAGTTGACTTACAATATTTTTTTAGGAAGGCCATGGATTCATGAAATGCAAGCCATTCCTTTAACTTATCACCAATGCCTAAAACTCCCATATCTAGGGCAAGAGATAATGGTAAGTGGGGATCTAAACCCATTCCAATATTGTAATAATGTCAACCTATCAATGACTCCTTGGTTCCACACAATGTTGAAGGGTCTATACCTAATCAAATGGAGCAAGGTCAAAGTTCTAAGGACATCCCTTTGTTGAAAGGTAAATAAAAAATGGAAGAAGAAGTTTTTATTGAAGACACACCAAAACTCATTAACCTAACTACATTGACTAAAGGAAAAGAGAAGGTTAATGAGGATAACATTATTGAAGAACCAAAAGAAGACCATACCAAAGCCACCCAAGTGTACACTAAAGAAGCCCATTATCAAAAGATGGACCAAATGATGAAATTTTTTGATAAGCAATGTAAGACCAAAGAAAAAGGAGTAGGAGAATAATCCTTATCTATGATGGGCCTACCTTTATCACCCAAGTCCTTTGGAAAACCTTCAAATCTACCTCATAGATATAATGATAACTTTGTGAGGGCAAGTAAATCATCCGCCATGGATGAAGAAGATAATGAAATCCTAAACTGGTTATACAAAGATGAAGAATCAAGTGCCCATGTCAAACATATCCAAAATATAACCATTCCCACACATCAATATGGGAAAGGGTTTTCAATCATGCAAAAGATGGGGTACAAAGGTCAAGGACCTTTGGGCATGAAGAATGAAGGGCTCATTAAACCCATAGAATCAACATGGCGAGATTCCAAAGAGAAAGTAGGATTAGGATATCTTGAAGAAGGATACACTCAAAAACATTACCCCAAGCTATATGATCAAATATTACAATTAGAATCTCATAGTGATGAGGATTATAATGAATGGGAATGGGAGACCCTATAAGATGATTCATGCCAAGATAAGGGTATTGATGTCATTCATACCTATGCTTCTACCAAAGACAAAGGACCAATAACAGAAACAAATAAAAATCAAGCATCTAGTTCTAGTCAAGTGATCTTAAATTATGTGCCAAGAATAGAAATAGAGATAAATGAATGGGTAGGAAAACCATATGTTCCTTCATGGAGACCTACTATGGAAGAATCAAATGTTAGGTTTAATCCACTTGATTTTTATCCAATAGAAACCCTAGAGGAGTCTAGTGAGGAGGACTTTGATCCTTCTTCTTTAGAACATTTAGAGGAAGCCCATGTTCAAGATTTTCAAGATATAATGTATGAACCCTCCAATAATGAGATATAGACCCTAAATCCAATTGAAACAAACCCACGTGTTGACCCATTAACTCTCAGCTACCCAGACTTAATTGAATGGAATGCCATTGAACCAACTACCTTGCCAGTTTTCTTAAATGACAACATGGTGTCCCAATACCTGAACATGGTTGAACCTTCTTCTATCAGAGAATATCAAGAAGAAATGATCAAAGAGAGAATCCAAGCTTTCAATCCAAGAAAAAATGAAAAAAATAAAAAAAGGAAAAAAGGAAAAGAATTGAGTGTTGAAAATCACGTTGTGGCAACATTAGATCAAGAAAAAAATAAAGAAATAAAGGATGTTTCAAAAGGTGAAAACCCAAATTAGGCACCTAAGGAAGGGATTTTGGATGCTCTACCAGAACATTATGAAGAAAGATCTCCGATCTTAATTGAGCCAACAAAAAAGATAAATATTGGGTCAAAAACAGAGCCAAAGATCATCCACCTAGCAACATCACTATCTAGCGAAGAAAGAATAGAATTCATTAAGTTCTTTAAGGAAAGACAAATTAACTTCTCATGGTCTTATGACAATATGCCAGGTTTAGACCCAAATTTTATAATGCATCATCTAAATATCAAGGAAGGAGCCAAACCTGTTAAGCAAAAGATAAGGAAGATGCATCCTCATATAGTACTACTTGTCAAAGTGGAGTTAGAAAAACTATTGAAAGTGGGATTTATAAGGGCCATTGATTATGCACAATGGATCTCAAATATAGTGCCTGTATCAAAAGAAAAAAAATCCATCAGAATCTGCACGGACTTTAGAGACTTAAATTTGGCATGTCCTAAGGATGATTTCCCACTTCCAAGTATTGATGCCATTGTGGAATTAACAGTAGGACACTCTATGTTTTCACTCATGGATGGATTTAGCGGATATAACTAGATAAAGATAGCACTAGAAGACCAAGATAAGACTACTTTTACATGTGCATGGGGTACTTTTTGCTGGAATGTCATGCCATTTGGGTTAAAGAATGCATGAGTGACCTATCAAAGAGCAATGACCACAATATTTCATGATATGATGCATAAGTTCATGGAGGATTATGTGGACAACATATTAGCTAAATCCCACTCAAGAAAAGAAAACCTTCCAATTTTGGAAAATTTGTTTGAAAGGCTAGAAGAATTCAAAGTAAGACTTAACCCAAAGAAATGTGCATTTGGAGTCCAATCCGGCAAGCTACTAGGATATATTGTATCTGCAAAAGGGATAGAGGTGGATCCCGCTAAAGTGAAGACTATCATGGAGATGGAAGCACCTAAAAAAATTAGTCAGATGAGATCATTACAAGGAAGGATACAATCCATTAGGAGATTTATCTCCCAATTAGCTGAAAAATGTCATAATTTCACCCTACTTTTGCATAAAGACACAATTTTCAAATGGGATGAAAAATGTGAAGAAGCCTTTAATCTATTAAAGAAATATATCATGAATCCACCAATCTTGATGCCACCTATCAGAGGCAAGCCCTTGATCCTATACATTTCAGCAACAAAGAATTCATTGGGGGCACTTTTAGCACAAGAGGATGAAACAGGAAAAGAAAAGGCAATTTACTACATAAGTAGAACCTTAGTCAAATAAGAGCTAAACTATACATTTATGGAAAGGGCATGCTTGGATGTGGTTTTTGCTTCCCAAAAATTATGCCATTATATGCTAGCCCACAAGACAAGGCTCATTGCCAAAATTGACTCATTGAAGTATCTACTTAGTAAAACAACATTGAATGAAAGGCTAGCAAAGTGGGTGATGATACTAAGTGAATTTGACATAGAATATGTTGATAGAAAATCAATTAAAGGACAATTTATTGCTGACTAGTTAGTAGAAGCACCACTTCAAGATGATTATCCTATATAAGTGGAATTCTCAGATTCAAAGATTGTGAATGTTGAGGCAAAAACATGGCAACTTTATTTTGATGGTTCCTACACTCATCATGGATCAGGAGCAGGCATACTTCTAATCACTCCTCAAGGCTCTACTATCCCTAAGTCTTAAAAATTTCTATTCCCATGAACCAATAATATAGTAGAATATGAAGCCTTGGTTATTGGAATCAAGCTAGCATTAGAGTGGAAAGTAATAGAACTAAAGGTTTATGGAGATTCAAAATTAGTCATAAACCAAGTCAATGAAGAATATCAAATGAAAGATGACAAATTGGTACCCTACAAAAACATGGTGGACAATCTTAAAAAGTATTTCATACTTATCAAATTTGAAAAAGTGTCGAGAGAAAAGAATAAAGCAGTGGATGCAATGGAAACTTTGGCTTCACTTCTGCAAATGCCTGATCAGAGTGCTAGCTATGAGTTCTTGGTAGAAGAAGTGGATCAACCTGCGTTTGACCCTACCCACCCTTACACCATTTTCTTGTTAACTACAAATGAATCACCTTGGTATGGACCTATTTACACTTACTTGAAATATCAAATCCTTCCCATAGACCAAACCAAGAATCAAAAGAAAAGCTTCATTCACCAAGCCACCTGATACACCATACTTTTAGAAACATTATATCGAAAAAGTTTAGACAGAATGCTCCTTAGGTGTTTAGAAGAAGAAGAATCAAACTTATCCTTACGAGAAACAAGTTTAGACAGAATGCTCCTTAGGTGTTTAGAAGAAGAAGAATCAAACTTAGCCTTACAAGAAATCCATGAAGGAATTTGTGGATCACACTCAAATGGATTAACCTTAGCTAAGAAACTTCTTAGGATAGGATATTTTTGGCCTACAATGGAGAAAGATGCTTGTAACTTCACCAAAACTTGTAGAAAGTTTCAATTCCATGGAAACTTGATACATGTGCCCGCACAAGAGCTTCATCCGATGACAACACCTTGGCCATTCTATCAATGGGGTTTAGATGCAATAGGCATGATTTATCCACCATCCTTGAATGGTCATAAATTCATCACCATGACAACTGAGTACTTTACTAAGTGGGTGGAAGATGTACCCCTATCAACTGCAACCAGAAAGAAGATTTCTTTGTTTATCCTCAATCATATTATTTGTAGATATGGCATACCTCATGCTATCATAACGGATAATTCAAAGCATTTTTTAAAAAAAGACTTAAAGGAATTATGCACCAAGTTTCACATGATTCATCATTCTTCTTAAATCTATTACCCTCAAGGTAATGGACAAGCCGAAGCAACAAATAAAAACATATTGAAAATTTTGAAGAGAATGGTGGACAACTCAGGGAGAGATTGGCACATTAAAATAAACTCGACCGTATGGGCTTATAGAACAAGCATAAGAACACCAATATGGGCTACACCTTTTTCCTTATTCTTTGGAGTAGAAGTGGTTTTGCCTTTAGAGGTATAAATTCCATCTTTGAGAATATCTATGCATGGTTTGATCAATGAGGAAGATTATAGGGTTGCAAGGCTACAAGAACTAGAACTCTTGGATGAAAAATAGAAGCAAGCATTTGATCATTTGAAGGTGTACCAAAATAGGATGTTAAGGGCATACAATAAACACATCAAGCCAAGAACATCCCAAATAGGTGACTTAGTGTTGCGAGAAAATCCCAAGAACCAAGTAGAAAGGGAAAAGAAAGGAAAATGGGAAGCAAACTGGTTAGGACCATTTCTCATTGTTGAAAATTTTAGGACCGATACCTACAAGCTAGCAGATTGTGATGGTGAAGAACTGCAAGAGCCTATTAATAGCATACATCTCAAGAGGTTCTATACATGAGGTAGATGAAAGAGTATAAAGAGTATCAGATGGAGGAGCATCATATTTATTGTACATAGTGAAAAGAGATCTTGAAAATACCAAAAATATTTGGAAAGCAGAAAAAGACCAAAAACATTTGAAAAGAAGAAAAGATCAAAAATAGTGGAAAATTGAGCATGAAGAAAGCAAAAACATTCATATATGATAAAAAAAAAAATATGAAAAAAAGAAAAATACAAAGAAATCAAAAAAGAAGAAAAGTGCCTTGGTGAAAACCTAGCAAATAGGCATGTTGGTAGCAAAAAAAAGAGGAAAAGCTTTAAAAATAGAAAAAAAGAGCTAGATCTATTCAATTAGTGAAAACTTGGTAAATAGGCACCATTGAAAGTCCAAGTCAGTCGCATACCTAGAAGGTCACCTTGTAAATATTTCATTTGCCAACATTTGTATACATTGCATAATAAAACCCCATAGTTGCATTTGTGAGTACATCAAGATTTTGGTCACCTAATCGACAAATTGTCCTAAGTCCCACAATGAAATTATCACAAACTGGGGGCAATCTACTCAAAAGAAGAAAGGATTCATCAAAGCAATCTTTATTCAATCAGAGAATCAATTCATCACACTCGAAAGAGGAACACTTAATCAAATCTACATCCTAATCCAATTTGAGCCTAAAATGCAAAATTTGATCCAAGAACTGAAATGACCTTACCTTTATCAGGATTAAAAATATGAAATGGATAGAACTACACTTGGCATATGGATTTGAAAAACATTGCAAAATTTTTCCTAAGTGTTAACTCAATTGATGAAATCATTTCTTTCTAGCGAATCGATGAAAGTTTTAGACTAGACAAGCTATGATGAAAGGATGATATTTTTATTGATTCTGAATGACTATCTTAAAATCAAAGTTTTAAATCATGTATTATTTTTCTAAGGACGTGATCATTAAAGAATCATTAAGGACTTGTACATAGGATAAAACTGAGATTTTTTCTTGTTTACGCAAATGGATAACTTGGCTATTTTGATCTTCAATATCATAATACCAACATCCACTTGCAACATATTGGCTTCAATCAGTGATAGTCATACCGAAGAGAGATGGGAAAGAAAACAAAGAGGTGCAAAAAGTATTCATATCATCATAGTTGAACTAGTGATGGTTGTACTAAAATGAGATTCCAAAAATGCTCAATGATGATTATAAGCTCCACATTTTGAATAATGACTGTTAGCTACATACATCTTAGATTAAGTGCATTGTATATATTTTTTTTCCTTTATTAACTTAATTTGCAAGGGGAAAAAGAAATGAGGGGTTCAATTCAAATGTCTTATCCTTGATTTCGATCAAAAACATGTGAGATTATCTTTTTCATTCATGCATATAATTAATCATTAATCATTATCCATATATCGAAAAAAAAAGAGAAAAAGGAATCATTACTCATACATCATTTGCATACATGTAAATTAAAGATAGAACTGCATACATCTAAAAACCCAATTTAACATAGGGGCACTCACATTCATATCTCCATAAAATAATTTGCATCCATACATTGAAAAATAGAGAAAATCATGTCATCAATCCATCCATCAATACATTCATCTATCTATATCATAAAATAAGATACATTGCATCCATAGCATAATCACAAGTAAATGCATCATAAACACCATATAGCTACATATAAAGATAATCTCATAAAAAACTCATCAAGATAATCAAGGAAGTATATTGTCATATAAGTGTTCATCAAATGATCTAGTACATTAATATATCAAGATACAAATGTCATGAAAGTGATACATCAATGTTCCGATCAATAAAACATCATGAAACATGATACAAGGACATAAAAAATGAGTAACAAGGTCTTCAAAGAATCAAGAACCCATAGCAGCACCCAATCCATCCCCAACACCTGATCCATCTAGACCCCTATCATCTTGTCTATCCTATGAGGGAGGAGCCTAAGAAGTGCTCACTACGCTAGGTCTCTAAATCACATGAGTTATAAAATGTTGCATCAAAAGAGCTACCTAATCCAGTTTATCTACAATAGTAGATATATCTATCCTCATCGCCTGAACATCTCATGATAGGCTATCAATGCTAGGAGCATCCTATGAACTTTGTCCCATATCCTGTAACTACTGAACCTGTGGAGGCACCTGCTGTGCTAGAGCCTGATCATGTTGTGCTAAAGCAACCCTCTGTAACTAAACTAAGGGATCCTATCCACTAGGAATCTATCAAGAAGCATCTATATGTACCTTTCTTTACTATCTCTACTATCCATGAGCTCTATGTTATGTATCCACTACTGCTCTAAGGTGTACCTTAGCTACATCATCCTATCCTCTAGCTCTAGCCCTATCCTAGACATGTCCACCTCTCACTTGTGGTCCATCTCCTACTCTACCAATAACCTAAGGATCTCTCTATCCTCACCATCTCTGATGTCTCCTACCACCACCATCACCACCACCATCATCATCTATCTCATCCTGATCTGGGATACGCTCTACTGGATCATTAAATCGAGGAAATCTATTATGAGCCCACCAGTCCTGATACTCATGAGACATCCCAACATCTGAAATACCTACAAGCATCTCCCATTTGCAATATGCCAAACTAGCAATCTGATCACATGAAAATTGATAATCAATCAGAGGAACCTACATAGATCGCTCTACCTGCACATGAGCATATAATGCTGCACCCCAGGTGGCATATCCTGTACTCTACCATATTGGTGAGACACTCGACTGAAGTAGAAATGCTTAATAACAGTAGTAGACCTAATGAACTACAACTGATTTAGAACACTGAATGAAGAATCTATGATTTAAGATCACCGAGGAGTTGCTAATTAGATATGCAAGATGATTAAATTAGTATTATGTTGTCATTAATGTCAACTAGCTTGACAAGTACTTATCTTGTAAGTTACTATATTGATACATCTCAAGAAAGGTGAAAGAGATGGAGAACAAAAATATCTACATGAGGAAGATGCATATGTCAGATGAGGATAAGGAATACACTGAGTAACTTGTTGATGAGTCTATGACTTGATGATATCGAATTTATTATGTTGCATTCATGTATGATGAAGAATAGAGCAGAAAGACATAAAGCAATGTTGTTGGTAAATAAAGTATTCTAGTATACACCAACGGAGTGTAGTGTATATCGATCACAGTGTTAACCAAGCTTGTGTTCACCGATGCATTTCTTTGTTAACTGAGCAAAATAGAAAGGAATTAAAAGATTAGTTTAGCTGATAAAGTGATGAGCTATAAAGTGTATGAAATTGAGGTAATAGATAAGGTTTTTTATGAAGATCAATGGCTAACATAATTCAAGGAAGATCTAATGGAGCAGATTGAAACATGTTACTGACACATCAACCGAAGAAGGTTAGAGCGGCAAAATCAATGAATAAGATTAAGCGACAAAATCTGATGGACAAAAAGAAAATGATTTACTCATCTATATAAGAGACATTGGTTTCATTTTTGAAAGGATGCCAGAAGAACAAGATATTGTAGAATTATCATGTGAAGGAGTTTTCATGCATTCTGATCATACTGGTTAGTGAGAACCAAATTGCAAAACAATTACCTAGCTACAGAGAGTAATTAAAAATGAATAGTAAGTTGATATAGTATTGAATCTGAAGTGATATATTGATTAAAAAGATTTGAATGAGTTGAACATTGATCTATAAACTACAATTGAAGTTGTTTCAAGGCAAATCATCTACTATTATGTATATAACTATTGTACACAGTCAAATCTCTTAACCAAGTGGACTAAGAAAGTCTTTTTGATGTCTCATTCATAGAGTGAACATTGTTATCCTGTCAACCCCAAAGTGACTGCTGGTTGGACGATAACTTTTGGTCTAAAATCCTCTAACAAGGTCACACCTAACAGTGTGTTTATAAACCTTTAATAGGGTTGGGTCTTCATCGACCTCACTTCAAAAGAGTGAATATTTTTGGGTTGCCGATCCTAGGTGGTTTTTCCCTTCATAGGGTTTCCACGTTAAATCTCTTGTGTTATGTGTTGATTGTGATATTTGTTTGTTATCATACTTTGCATATTACATGTTAGATTTGATCGGTAACTACTATAAGTTTTAAACTGATAATCGGTAAAAACACAGATAGTGAAAGTATTTTATGTTTACCAAGCAATAGAAGTTGAAGAATTTGTTTTGGATTATACATTTTGTTTTTGGATACTGTATAATTGATTCACCCCCCCTCTCAGTTATTCTAACAAGACCTGCCAATCATCCATCAAGGAGAAAACATATAGGGGAGCTCATCATCATCCTCCCTCCATCACTCATATCCTATGTATGGCCACCACTGAACCTGATCAAGATCATCAATCTATTGGCACCAATACTCAAGGTTTCCCAGATGATGCTGGACAACCATGCTGCTATATAGAAAAGCATACAAAAATCCATGACCATGAATCTTTCCAGAAATAGGCCTACTAATGGGAAGATGCTCCCATACCCACAACTATAGAATTACTACACTTGCAAACAAAGAAGCACTCTCTTTGTAGACAACCTCATGTAAATCATGATATAGTTGAGAAAGAACATAGGAGCCCCAATCAAATCATCAAGGCTGAGCAAGTAAATCCTCAAGGATGCTATCCCATCCAATTTAGAAACCATGACCTCATTGGTCAAGAAGCAAGAACCCAATGATAAGAGCACCAAGAACCGCTGGTAATGTCGGGAAAGAAGCAAACTGTGGCCAAGTAATAGTATCATCATCTATAGTGTTGTCTCCAAACACTCATCTGCAGAATCTACTATCATAAATAGAATCATAATATACTAACTCTCCATGGCAAGGAATGCATAATAATCTATACACATCCTCTAAAGTGATAGTCATCTCTCCAAAGGGAAGGTGGAACCTATTGTGGTCGAAGTGCCATCTCTCCACCATAGAAGTCAGAAGACCCCAGTTCAACTGGAACCATGACATGTCAAGAAGAAAACTAAGACCAGAAAACTCAACAACATGAAACTCTATCGAAGTCAGAGCCGAACAAAGGAATCATAAGTGCCTGACCAAGATCAATAACCCATGATGCGATAGACCATATGTAAAGAACAAGGAAATGTGCTTGTTTGGCCGAACAAAGGAATCATATTAGCATACCATATCAAGGAATCATCTAAAGTCAATCAATTTTATCAAAGGTATCAAGCAATCACACCATTTGTTTGTGTCTCTATATCCTGAGAATGAAGTATCAAATCAATCATATCAGTTTTAACACTAATTTATTTATCCTATCAGATTGACAAATCACATTTGTTGGTACCATTATCTTGATATCCTAATCAATCATTTTGTTTGAATGCAATAGACCTAATATTAGCATTGGAATTGATCATCTCGAAGTTATCAAATTTTGCATCAGGAAAAATCAAGTACAAGTGAAAAAAAAATTCAAAAATCTTGCAGGCGTGATTTAACACTTACCATGCAATATTTCATCTCATGCGATATAGAAAAGATGTTAGGCGACACTTAATCTGTCATAGGTAGTAAATCAGGTTTCAAGAAACACTTAATGATGCTAGGTGACATCTAATAAAGCCTAGGTGACAATAAAATTCTAGGGTTTCACACACGAAAAAATATATGCAAATTGGCATTTAAACCCTAAGGCTACGCGACACCAAATTTTTCTCAAGCGAGAATGAAAAATTGCTAAGCGATAGTTTACTACGTGAAGGCATGAGTAAAAAACATAGATGTGACACTTTATAGGCTGATACAACATTAAAATTATCCTACGCATGACTTTGCAAAATTAAAACAATGACGACATGCAAAAAATGCAAAAAATATGATAAATGGGCAATAAATACAAGGAGGAAGTTAAATATGACTTACTAGAGGTTCATAGTCAGGTGGTCTCCAATACCATTGACATCTCTCAAACCGATGCTCTCTGATAGGAACAACCATCTCGAAAATCAAAGCAGAACCAGAGCAAAATCTCAGAAGTCAAAAGTGAAAATGAATAGTAAATCAAGGTTTTTCAACTTGTTTAAGCTAATTTAACCTAATTTAGAGGTGAAATTTTGACTTTGACCTATACTAACCTATTAGTTCAACTAGGGCAAATTGTGAATCATGACATATCATCAATATTTTTTAAAAATGAAAACATATCAATCAATCAATTTTTTCAAATCAAGCATCAATATGTTTTATTTCTTAGGGGGCATACCATTAGAAATATCAAACATTAGCAACATCATCATATCAACAACAACAATAACATCATCGAAAATCAAAAGAACGATCATCAAATCAAAGCGAAAGCTTTTATCAAGAAATTTTTTGTAGTCAAACAAATAAGGCATGACATCGAAATCAATCATCAAAATAGGTATCATATCAGGATCAATCATTGAATCAAACATCATATCGAGAACCATCATTAGAAGGATAATCATATCAGAACAATCATCAGAACCATATCAATTGAGAGTTTCATATCAATCATATTTGCATCAATCTTGTATCAAAAATCAAGGATCGACCATCGAAAGATATCAAACGAACATCAGAGATCAACCATCAATGAATCATGACCTATCATCAAACAAGATCAAAGTATTCTTTGAATCGACATGCTTCGCACATCAAATCAAAGAGGGGCATTTGTAATCACCTAAAAATGGACAAAGATCAAATCAAAGAAAATCAAAGAAAATCAAGGACAAAATTGAAGTAATTGAATCACAATGCATAATTAGCCAATCAAAATTGAGAGCATTTTAATCAAGTACAATCAAATCAAAATATAATTAAATCAAATAATTGTATAGTCTTGAATTAAATTAAACTCAACCCATTCAAGGGGTACATGGCTAAAATAAATCAATTAAATCAATTAATAAATCTCAATTACTCTCAACAACCCAAAAGGAGAGGAAATTCAATCAACCAATGAGATTTAAGGAAAAGCATTCACATGGATCACGCCAAATTCAATCTCAATCACTCAAAGTGAAAGAGAATCTTGTCCATTGATCTTGTCTACTTGTCCCAAGCTTTGAGGACACAAACTTTGTATTGTCTTCAAAGGGTGGAACCAAGGACTCAACCAAGGCTTAATCATGATCAAACACAACTACACCCCCTACCATTGGAAAATCTATAAAAGGAAGACTAAATTCCTTCATAATTCATAACCACACATCTGAGAATTGCATTGAAGCTCTTGCAATTTGATTTTAGAAAGGCATTTAAGAGCTTAATTAGCGTTTACTTTGATATAATTGTTAGCTTTAACTTGTTTATCTTATCATTCTCATTCTAGGACTATCATTAATGGGAGCTTGTTGAGAGCTTTGCATTAACAATCTTAGTTAGAGAGCCATAGGATGCTCAATTGATCATTAATTTGCTAAATAGTTTCTCTATTGTGGTTTATTTAGTTACTATTTCATTTATTTTTGATGATTAACCTTAATTCTATGAAGATACTTTCCTTAGTATACAACAGGCAAGAGCATACTCTCGTACCTCTACGCTTTTTGAAGACACATCAGAGTAATTACCCAATCCATTTCTAATGACCAATTTGATGCTTCTATATTTCTTATTTTCTATACAGACAAGAGCATAATCCTCTGACACCAAATTAAACACCAAAAATGAATCTATTAAGATTCCTAAGAAAAACAATAATTAAGATTGATGTTTGTTTGTATCCCCCTAGGCAACCTGCAAAAATTGATTTGTCAGTTGTATTCTTAAATATACCTTGGATGAATAATCTACAAAAATTAGGTTAAGGCTATTCAAAAGATTAGGTAAAATAGAGGACAAGAAATGGTCAACATTAGCAACAATCAAATCCAATCAAGAAATAAGGACCTGATTTATCAAAATAGAGCAATTTTCAAAAATCTAATTATTTCAGCCATTATTTGTCATCCAAATTAAAAGTATAGAGAATAGACCCTCATAAGAATTTAAAGAGTTTTTTAAAAATGTAAATTTTTTAGAAAAAATTAATGATTTGCATCTAGAATTAAATATTTTTATGAAAAATTATAAATCGCAGAAAATTGATAAAAAAATATGATTTTTTTAAATTGTAGACTCCCGATATAAATCCCAACCTGAAATAAATTTTTTTATCTAGAAAATCCCTTCATTTGTGCCCAGAATTAATATTATGTGAAAAATCATAAAAAAATTATAAATCGCTGAAAAGTGATTAGAAAAATTTGAATTGTTTATTACAGGCTCCTAACATCAATATCAACCTGCACTAAATTTTTTTATTGAAAATTCCTTGATTTGTGCCCAAGATTAATTTTTTATGAAAAGTTATAAAAAAAAATTATAATTCACCAAAAATTAATTATAAAAAGCTGAATATTTTATTGTAGGCTCCTTACATCAACCCCAACCTATAATAAAAATTTTATTAGAAAATTCCTTGATTTGTGCCCAGAATTATTTTTTTTATGAAAAATCATAAAAAATTATAAATCACCGAAAGGTGATTAGAAATGTATGATTTTTTTACTGTAGGCTCACGATGTCAACCAAAACCTGTAATAAAAATTTTAGTTCATTTAGAAGATATGACAAAATCTTTGAAAACTTGCATGCAAATCCAAATCAGCAAAGAAAACTTAGTAATCCAAAAATTAAGTATTCGAGGCCAAAAATTGATGTTCAACCCCATTATGGGTGCTAGAAATGTGTGTTTGAAATTTGTATCTACAAGATACAATCACAAACACTTAACAGATCATTACATCCATGATTAGATGAACGATACCAGATAGATAAACATAGAAAACCATGCAAATCGATCTATTGCCTCCTAATCAATGCTAGTATGGTTCTCTGGGACTATAGATAACAATGATATAGAGGATTTGAATGAAACACATATTAATATTATTTTTGAATTTTTAATGGAAACAAGATAATTGAATTGAGTTATATTGAATGAAAGAAACATGATTTTAAGCTAAATATGATATGCAAACCCTCAAATTGATGCACAACAAATTCAACAGAATGTCTTTATTCCAAATTGCACATATCGAATGAGAGGATGAACCTTTCTTTTATAGGAACCCTAATAAAATTGACGGTCAAGATTGATTTGGGATGAATGATCCAAATTTTCCCAAAGATGAGTTTAAAGCATTCAAGCTGAGTTCATTGGTTTCTTTTTCAGTCTGATTAGGAGTTAAAACTTATTGATACTCAAATTAACAACTTTTTTTCCCTTTTTTGATTTCGGCAACTCCACCTTTATCTCTTTATTTCTTGTTATTATCAATTTCTTCCTTTTTTTTTATTAATTTCATAGAATTATCTCAATTTTATATTTTTAATTCATTTTAATACAAATTAATTCCCTTTTATCTATAAATGGAAAAATGGGTTCAATTTAATTAATGTGCTAGGACATTAAATTAAATTAGTTGATTTAATTGGCAGATAAGGTTGACATTTAGGAATTAATTGATTTAAATGATTTTGAAACTTTAATGATTAGATCATATTTAATGATAGAATTGAATTTTCTTTTTTGGTTAGGATTTTTATGATTATGATCAATAATTGAGATTAGGGGCCCATGGTTTAGAAGATCAATTTTGAGAGATTACACATACACATACACATACACATACACATACATGTATATAATATTTAGTGGTACAAATTATCACTTTTACCATAAAAAAAAACCTTGAACAGGGATTTACGACTCACTCGAACATTAAAAAAATTGATCCACCACTCCACTATCATTTTTATTAATCTATTTGATCCACACTATTTCATGAAAAATGCATAGTTTCCAATTTGATTCCAAACTATTTTCATCATATTTGTGGGCAGAGTAAATGGAAATAGATATGATAAATATTCCCCATCTGATTTCCAAAGTTTGGATTCTTGATATTCTTTCCATTCCACCCCAACTACCAATAGCTCGTACTTTCCTCCTCTATGTTCTTCCCTTAACCTAGCAGGATTTGATTCACCCCGATGACTGCTAGGGAAATGGTTGAAAAAGCGTTGCAATTACGTTTGTAGAAAATTCTACATTTGGCCTTGTGCTCATTCATGAACCATTTTTCTAATCTCGTTTGCATCCAATTTATGTATTCTAAATTTTTAATAATATTCAATTTTCTTTTGTAATATAATGAGAAAAATATCCAATATGATATATCATTTAAAAGAAATCGATAAAAATATTATTTAAATTTTTTTATTATTAGACATTTTCAACACATATATATAGAAAAATATACATTATTTTCCAACCAAAATGTCTATGAATTACACAGGGAGAATATATATAATTATTTTGTTAAATAATTAGAATATTTTAAACATAAATATAATATTTGTTAATATTTTTTTCACCAATAACTATCTTATATAAGCTATTGCAATTACTATATGTATATCACTTATTGTTCACATGACTAAATTTTATTTGTGCACTATTTGTTGATATGAGATTTGAAAAAAAACTTTATACCTTCATTTGGAAATAAACTCCCACCTAAAAACATGCTAAAAAAAGGGGAATAAATTACTTCTCATAAAATTAGAAAACAACCATTATTTTGAATTTAAATATATTATAATGTTAAAATATGAGGTTGATTTTGAGCAAACCAATTTTTATTGTTTAAGAATTAGTTAAGATGAATAATCAAATATGGGTTACAAGATAATAATCTAAAACTATTATATAAATAATGATTATATGTTAATTTTGAACTATATATTTGATAATAATTATACAAACTTTAAATTATATTAGTGGTAATACAAATTAATAATAAAATTTAAGAATTACTTATAATCAAAACATAAATTATGTAAAAATATTAGCAACTAAATTTTAGCAAGGTGGGCCACTTTATGTACTCCTAGTTTAAGATACAATCCCTACCAACCAACAAATGAATCAATAAGTTGTATATAAAAAATGTAGAATCAATAGATATTTTACTTTATTTAAAAATCTATATACATTTTATTTATTTTCTATACATATATCTATATACATTTAATTTATTTTCTATATGTTGGTAAACAAATTTTCCTTCTTACTAAAATTATATCAATCTACTAACACTCTTGCCCAAAATAAAGGAAAAACTCATACAACAATTAAGCTAGTCACTCATGACTAAACTCTCTACGATCAAAGGAGAAGCTACCTTATAAAAAGATCAATTCTTGACAATCAATTTATTCAAAAAGAATGGAAAATAGTAAAAGAGATGTATAATTTTGACCTAAAAGTACAACAGGCTTTTGAATTCTCATATAAAATGACTACTTAAAATTCAAGTTCTGAGAAAGATCCACACACATCTAAGCCAACTAACTAAGATTGCAAAAGAAATAGTCTCGAGAAGATCGATTCAACATGTACTAAAATAAAAATGAAGAGTGGAGAGATGATCTTGAAGCATATACGCAGATTACAACAACATGAAATTAAATCCAACTGAAACCAACATACATGTAGTAACCAGACCAATTGATCTGAGAAAGATACTATTATCTGCTATATATATCAATTGATACTATATCATATGTTTCAATTCCAAAAGAAAATCATTCATCGAGAGTCTATGCAGTAAATATTAAACTATTAAGTTTCTATTACCAGAGAATCGACCCTTGCAAGGTCCTTCAAAAATTAATTTATAGCCAAACAGGGCATAATCAGTTTCATAACTAAAAAGTCTATCTTTGGAAAATAAAACTAACACCCTAAACTTCTTGGAACTACTTTGTCAAAGACTAAATAACCGATTAAATTTTCTCGGCTTTAGCACTGGTCATGGCATTAGCTGCTTTGTGCATGATTGACCACTCCTCAAAAGATGTCGTGAATCTCTCTAGCATCACTTTGTTTGGTGAAGAAACAAGATCAAGCCTTTGTTCCCAAACACATTTACATTTCAACAACTACTCCAGCTTGGTCTCCAATGTCTTTATTTGTTCCTCACCGATCATTGTCAGTGATTGCACCTAGGCTACAATTGAGCAATCATGTGCTACCATGTCTTTGACATCTTTTAAGCCCCGTGCCTTCTCAGTGAAGGATTCCTTCATCTTGGCTGCATCAATTCCGGTCTTTACTTCATCCTTGGCTAATTTATAAAGATAGTCTATATGGTTGCTAAGAACCTCTTCAACATAAGCTACTGCCTTCAAAATTTGACCCAATTCCTTGATACCTTGTTCAAATAGAGCACATTACCACTCTTCATTAATCTTGGCTATAAAAAAGAGAATGACATCGACATCAAGAACTACCTTCTTAGATAAAAACTTGTTTATACCATAGACAAAAGCCTCATCCATGTTGGTTATCTCTATATCCAAACCATCCCTTTTTCCTTCCCAGATTTTCATACTAGCTTTGACAACAGACACCAAAGAAGAAGACTTACTGGTTGAATCTTCATAGGCTTGTGCAAAATGGTTAACCATTTCACCAACCTCTCCCATCTAGTTGTAGAATGCTTTAGAGATAGATCTTTCTTTGTGTACTTGATCAAGGAATTTTTGATTATTTGGAGACTTGACATCCAGATTTAGACGTAATATTGCCAAAGGCTGGGGAAGAGGATTCTACAATTGTTGAATGTATTTTTCCATTTCACATACAGCTTGTTTCAATTTTGCTTTATCTTCCACATCTTTCAGTACTCTATGGTTGATTTTCTTTTTTGCAGAATTCAGGATCTTCAAATCTGTTGCCCTGGAAGACACTCCTAAGTCTACTTTCTCCAAACTGAAATTGTGTTTGGTGACCTCAGCATTAATCTTGTCAGAGTTGGGCTTGAATATCTCAGTAATCCAATGACCTGTATCTTGGTCTATATCTGTCATAGACTTTATCTTTGGCTTCTTTTTCCTTGGTGATTTTCTAAGATATTTGCTAACCAGGTCACCCACATGAATTGAGGTAGGAATGATGTTTCTCTTCTTATTCAAAGACAAATCTATCCAGTTTGGAGTCTTAGGAGTCATATTCTATAAAATAATGGTGCTCAGATTACCTAGAGTAACTGGATCATGTTAACCTATACTTCCACTACCTCCTGTTGATACTGGGTCCATAATTGATACTTTGCCTCTTTTTAGTATTTTGAACTGCCTTACACTAGGCTCTTCAGTGTTAGAATCAAGAACAATGCATAAAGAAGGATCTACCTTCTCACCTCTTTTGCTTCTTTGCCTCGTAAATCTCATAGTGTCATCAGAAACCAACTCAGAATCTTCAATGTTAGGGATTTCTGGAGGATCAGAGATACCTGCAGAAAGTAATGGTTCAATCTTCTTATTTAGGATAGGGGAAGACTTTATTTTTGGAGTCCTCGGACTCCTAATTCTCAATGCAGGGGTTGCTTGAATTTTCCTTCTTTGAGCCTTTAGCCATTGCTCAGTTCTCTGAAAAACCTCCTTAGTCAAAGACTTTATATCTTCTTCTTCCATTTCAAACCAATTAACTTTTCTAATTACCACTTCAGTGCTTGATGTTGTGCTTTCTGATTCTAATACATTCTCATCTTCATCCTTTATGTTTCTGATACTAAAAGGAAGTTTTAAAGTAGCAATTTGTTTAAGAGAAAATCTGGAGCACATTCTCTTCGTAACCTCAACTTCATCTATGCAATCATCCCATAAATCTTACAAGTCTAGTTGATGAAGAACCATAGCATTTACCCTGAAATGGCTCTCCATAAAACCTTTTTTATCAAAGTAATTCCTATCCTGATATGGTTGGAGATTCATTTCTTTCATCTCATTTATTAAGAAGGAAAAATCATGCACTAACCGTAATCTATAATGCCTCAGCTCTAGTGGGAAAAAGCACCAATACCATGCTTTGATGAACTACAACTGATTTAGAACCTAAATGAAGAAACTATGATTTAAGATCACTGAGGAGTTGTTGATTAGATATGCAAGATGATTAAATCAGTATTATGTTGTCATTGATGTCAACTAGCTTGATAGTACTTATCTTGTAAGTTACTATACCAATACATCTCAAGAAAGGTAAAAGAGATGAACAACATAAATATCTACATGAGGAAGATGTATATGTCAGATGAGGATAAGGAATATGCTAAGTAACTTTTTGATGAGTCTATGACTTGATAATATCGACTTTATTATGTTGCATTCATCTATGATGAAGAATAGAGCTGAAAGACACAAAGCGGTGTTGTTGGTAAATGAAGCATTCCAGTATACACCAATGGAGTGTAGTGTATATCGAGTGTAGTTTTAACCGAACTTGTGTTCATTGACACATTTATTTCTTAACCAAGTAGAATAGAAAGGAATTAAATGATTAGTTTAGCGAATAAATTAATGAGCTGTAAAGTTTATGAAATCGAGGTAACAGATAAGGTTTGTTATGAAGATTGATGGCTAACTTAATTCAAGGAAGATCTAATGGATTAGATTGAAATGTGTTACTGACACATCAGTCAAAGAAGGTTAGAGTGGTAAAATCAATGAATGAGATTAAGCGGAAAAATTTGATGGACAAAAAGAAAATGATTTACTCATCTATATAAGAGACATTGGTTTCATTGTTAAAACGATGCCGAAAGAAGAAGATACTACAAAATTATTGCGTGAACAAGTTTTCATGCATTTTGATCATACTAGTTACTAAGAACCAAACTATAGAACAATTACCAAGCTACAAAGAGTAATTACCGACGGACAATAAGTTGATAAAGTATTGAATCTGAAGTGATATATTGATAAGAAATATTTGAATGAGCTGAACATTGATCTGTAAACTGCAATTGAAGTTATTTCAAGGTAGATCATCTACTGTTACATATTTAACCATTTTACATAGTCAAATCTATTAACCGAGTGGACTAAGAAAGTCTTTTTATTTTTCATTCATAAAGTGAACATTATTATCCTGTCAACTCCAGAGTGACTGCTAGTTGGAAGATAACTTCTAGTCTAAAATCCTCTAATAAGGTCACACCTAATAGTGTGTTTGTAACCTTTAACAGGGTTGGGTCTTCACTGACCTCACTTCATAAGAGTGAACATTTTTGAGCTACCGGTCCCAAGTGGTTTTTCCCTTCACAAGGTTTCCATATTAAATCTCTTGTGTTATGTGTTGATTGTGATATTTTCTTGTTATCATATTTTGCATATTACATGTTAGATTTGATTGATAACTACTATAAGTTTTAGACTGACAATCGGTAAAAGAACAGATAGTGAAAGTATTTATGTTTACCAAGTAGCAGAAGTTGAAGAATTTGTTTTGGATTATACATTTTGTTTTGGGATATTGGATAACTGATTCACCCCCCTCTTAGTTATTCTAACAATTGGTATCAGAGCTAGTAGTTTCTTAAAATAGAGTTTTAAGGACTCGAGCATAAATATCTCAAGATGTATAAGAGGGAAGTGCCAAAGCTGAACAAAGAGAACTTTGCAGTATGGCAAAGCTAGATGAAGTTGCACATATCTGGAATTGGGAATTCTACACTAGAACTAATGCAAAATGGCTATATTGAACCAACACTAGGTCCTCTGACACTTGATCAACTGAAGGAGAGGCATGAACACAATATTACTATGATGGAACTTGCTACTACCTATAGCGATGCCAAATTTGAAGACATTAAGGGATGCACTACTACCAAAGCCATGTGGGATAAACTGACTTTAATATACAGTGGAGATTTGAATGTTAAGAGAGCTAGAGTAGAAAGCCTAAGAGGTCGATTTGATGATATGAAGATGAAGGAAGGTGAGAACATTGTGCAATACACAAATACACTAAAAGAGGTAGTACATGCTATTAGAGCATCAGATGGAATTATTGAGGATGAAACAATGATAAGAAAGATTCTCAAAACTTTACTACCAGTTTATGCAATTAGGATATCTACAATTCATGAAATAAGAGCTACATCCAACCTTACTCTTGACACACTGATCAGTAAGCTTACAACCTTTGAATTGAATAACTTTGACAATAGTGTTGTACCTTCTATTGAATCCTCTTTCATGTCTTCTTTGAAGATTGGTAAGTCTAGTAGCAGGAATAGTAATAATATTGATAGTGATAGTGGTACCGATGATGAACTTGATGAGCTTGAAGCTCTTATGACTAGATGGTTACCCAAAGGTAAAGGAAGGTATAGAGGTAAGCTACCTTTGGCATGCTTTAATTGTAAAGAAGTTGGCCACATCACTACTAGATGTCCAAATAAGAAAGATGATGATAGATCCAAAGACCGATCCAAAGGAAGCTATGGGAGAAGAGTTAACAGAGGCTATCGACATAATAATAGAGATAACTGAGACAACTATGACAAAGGGAAAAAGGTATGTTACATAGCCAAAGAATTTGAATCTGAATCTGATAATGATGATGATGTAGAAGTAGTATTTTTTTGCTATGAAAGATGATTCAAAAGAAGAAGAAAAACATGAAGAAACAACACTGATCTCTAAAGTAAGAAGAAATGATACATGGATCATAGACAGTGGCTATACACATCATATGACTGGTGATATAGAGAAATTTGATCTACTTGATGAATACGATGGAGGATCTGTAAGGATGGGAAATGATGCACCTTGTATGGTAAGAGGTAAAGCTTAGCTAATGATTAATGATAGAATAAAAAATGAAAATGCATACTGGGTAGATGGACTAAACTATAACTTGTTAAGTGTGGCTTAGCTAAATAATTTAAGCCACCGACTTGCTTTTGAGAGAAGAAAGGTAAAAATCTATGATGATGGAGGAAGACTTGTCAGAACTGGTACACAATCCAAAGGTAATCTATTTTATCTTGATATTGATCAGTCTTCTTGTTTGTTAATGAAGGATGAAGATGCATGGTTGTGGCATAAAAGGTTATGCCATGTGAAATTTGATAACATGATCAAGATTAGTAAGAGGAAAAGAGTTAGAGGGTTGCCTAACTTGTCAAAACTAGATCATGCTATGTGTCATGAATGTCAGAAAGGTAAGATGACTAAGTCTAGTTTTA
This sequence comes from Chamaecyparis obtusa, assembly GCA_027943335.1. NCBI lineage: Eukaryota > Viridiplantae > Streptophyta > Pinopsida > Cupressales > Cupressaceae > Chamaecyparis > Chamaecyparis obtusa. The sequence goes on from BSBK01003715.1 coordinate 1,403,205, forward strand.
AAAGAAAATACTACTCAACAAAGAAGATACTTCAGTTGGTTCATACTAACCTATGTGGTCCTATGAGAACTTAGAGTTATTATGGTGATAGATAATTTATTCTTTTGTTGATGACTATAATAGATTGATGACAATTATGTTCTTAAAAGAAAAATCTGAAGCATTTAACATGTTTAAGTGGTATAAGGCAAAGGTAGAAAAAAAGACTGGAAAAGAATTGAAATGCTTAAGATCTGATAGAGGAGGTGAATTTATCTCTGATGAATTTACTAATTTATGTAATGAGCATGGTATCAAAAGACAGGTCTCTGCACCAAGAACACCTCAGCAGAATGGGATTGCTGAAAGAAGGAATAGGTCAATCATTAACTATGCAAGAACACTAATGTTGCAAAAGAATATTTCTCAGACATACTGGAGGGAAGCTGTCAATACAACTCTATATGTGCTTAACTGAGTACAACTGAAAAATGACACCAACCAGACACCCTATGAGCTATGGTTTGGACGCAAACCTACTGTAAGTTATTTTAGGATTTTTGGAAGCAAATGTTTTATTTTGAAAGATGATAGAAATGGGAAATTTGATTCTAAAGGTGATGAAGGAATATTCTTAGGATATTCTACTAAGAGTAAAGCATACAAATGTTTGAATAAGGTTACAAATAAGAGAATTGAAAGTACTAATGTCCGTGTTGATGAGTTTGATGACAAGAACACATAGGGAAGTAGAAAGAAACCAGAAGACTATGGTAGATTCATTTACATTGAACATCCTGACTATCTACCAAAGTCAAAACCTTTGATAACCGGTCAACAGGAAAATAACCATGAGGAACGGGAAAGGGAAACCGATGAACAAGATGGAGCTACCGAGCAAGCACATGAACCTGAACAGGATGAACAAGAAAGGATAAACCAAGTACTAGCTAGTTTTTTCAGAAGACATCATCCTGAGACACAAATTATTGGAGACAGAAATGTTTGCATGTAGACAAGAAGAAAAGCAAGACAAGGTACATATCTAGTTTGTGAATTTGAACCAAAAAATGTGAAAGTTGCATTAGAGAATGAAGAATGGGTTAATGCAATGAAAGAGGAAATAGAACAAATAGAGAAGAAAAAAACTTGGTCCTTAGTACCCTAACCTAAAGATAAAAATGTTATCAGTACTAAGTGGATATTCAGGAACAAATTGAATGAAAATGGTGAAGTGACAAGAAATAAAGCTAGATTGGTATGCAAGGGATATGCACAAGAAGAAGGAATTGACTATGGTGAGACATTTGCACCTATTGCTAGATTGGAAGGAGTTAGGATGCTACTTTCATATGTTGCACACAAGAAATTTAAAGTTTATCAAATGGATGTGAAGTCAACATTTCTGAATGGTATAATTGAAGAAGAAGTCTACATAGAACAACCTGAAGGATTCGTTGATCTAGACAACAAAGACATGGTATGTAGATTACACAAAGCTTTATATGGTTTGAAGCAAGCACTAAGAACCTAGTATGAAAGGCTACATACTTACTTGCTAAGTATTGGATTTGTTAGAACTAGTGAAAACAACAATTTGTACATGAAAGGTGATACTGATGACACTATTCTTACTACTGAAATTTTTGTTGATGATATTATTTTTGGAGGTCAAGATCATGTATGTAAATATTTTTCTAATGACATGAGGAATGAGTTTGAAATGTCTATGTTCAGAGAGATTAAATTCTTTCTAGGGCTACAAGTGATTCAACAGAGTGATGGGATATTAATCACATAGTCTAAGTACATAAAGGAAGTCTTGAAGACATTTGGCATGGAAGATGCTAAACCTGTGGGGACACTAATGGCTACTAGATGTAAATTGACAAAGGAAGATGAAACTACAGAGGTAAATCAGACACTTTACTGATCCATGATTGGTAAGCTAATGTATGTAGTTCACAGTAGACCAGATATAGCACATGATGTGGGAATAGTTGCTAGATTTTCTGCTAATCCTAGAGAATCACACATGATTGCTACTAAAAGAGTCCTAATATACCTGAAAAAGATAGAGGATTATGGACTATGTTATTCTAAAGAAGGTAAGTTTGAACTGATGGTCTATACCGATGCTGATTGGGCTAGAAATGTGGATGACAGAAAAAGCACCACCGGAGGAGCATTCTTCTTTGGTGAAAGACTTGTAACCTGGACAAGTAAAAAGAAGGCTTGTGATGCAGGAGCATCCTGGGTGTAAGAGCAATCTTGCATCACCCAAAAATATTTCTGTTTTTATATTCAATAAGGGCTATTTTGTGCAGAGCTGCTATTTATGGAAAGTTACTATTTTTGGTAATTTTTGTATGTGCTCAGAATGATCTGATTTCTTTCTTGGAGGTTCATTTTGGTCATCTAAGTCTGCCAGCAAAGTTTCATGGCTAGATCAGGTGTAGTTTTGAAGATATTGAAGATTTTCAGTATTGGCAGCAGGATACAAAAACTTTGAACTCAGTTTTGAAGGCTTTAGAGGCCCCAGATGAGGTCAAAAATGTGGGTGACGAGTGCTTGCGCTGGTCAAGCTTGTAGAGTGCTTCGTGGCATTTCCGAAATGGGGTTATAATAGCCGAGCGGGTCAACTGGTGATGACCTATGGTCTTCGGAAGTTGGGCCACCTGAAATGGCAGAAAATAATTTTCTTCAAAATTTCTGTTCGGGTTTCAAAAGTTATTTTGAGCCGACTATGATGTAATAAAATGTAAAATAAAATAATTTTAAGTTTGGTCGGCCTTATTGGCTAAAATTCTGGAACCTTCCCAGGCGGTGGTAATTGCCTATATAAGGAAGGCTGTATTATTGTCTTAGGCAGTTCAGAATAGTTCTGGGTAGTAGATCTGGGTAATAGTTCGAGGCTTTGTCCTACAGAATATTGTAAGGGAATGCCCATGTGGCTTTGCATATTGTAATTCTGAAAGTTTGTAATTCCACATTTGTGGAGATAATAAGAAGCCAATTTTCTATTCTTGCATATTGTTGTTGTTTCTCTATTTCTGTTGTGTTTGTGATATTAAGGGGAGCACCCTTCATCAAGTGGTATCAGAGCAGGAGTTCTTGAGTGTGTAAACAGATCGTGAACTGTGAGGCAGTTTGCACCAGGACCGTGGCTAGGGTTTCAGTGCACATCGCGAAAATGCCTCCACGAAGGGAACGTGGCGGAAGAGCTGGTGCTGTGACACCTGAGGTTAGAGAGCTGCAGAGACAAGTGCAAGCATTGCAAGAAGAGATTCGCAAAGGAATGAATCTTAATGTTAGAGATGAAAGTGAGGATGAAGCCGAAGAAGAATATCAAGAAGGAGAAGCTGAAATTGTGAACCAGGAGGAAGAAAGACTTTTTCGGGCGATTTCCAAGATTGGGAAAAGACCTAAGATTGAGGTTCCTACATTTTTTGTAAATCTTAACCCAGAAGAATTGATCGACTGGATCAATGAATGTGAGGAATATTTTGAGTATGAGGATGTTGAGGATCCGGATAGGGTCAAATTTGTGAAGGCCAGACTGAAAGGTCATGCAAAGATCTGGTGGCAAGAAATTCAATTAGAGAGAAATAGAAGAGGGAAAGATAAAATCACAAGATGGGATCGGATGGTGGATAAATTGAAGTGACAGTTCATTCCTGTTGATTATGAGCTTGACCTACTGAAGAAAATGCAGAGTTTGAAGCAAGCAGGAAGATCTGTTCAGGAGTATACAGAAGAGTTCTATCAACTTCTCATCAGAAGAGGCCATGCAGAAGCTGATAAGGAGAAAGTTGCCCGATACCTTAATGGGTTAAGGCCAAGCATTCAGGAGGAGCTGAATCTAGTTCAAATGAACATTATTGAAGAGGCATACCAGTTTTCCCTAAAAGTAGAGGAAAAGCTGAACAAGAAGTTTGAGAGCAGACAAAATGGAAGAGGTCACGGTGGACGATCTGGTGGACGGTCATATGGTGGCCGAAATGAAGATCCGAAAAAGAAGGATGAGGCCAGTAGCAGTCAGAATCAGCGCGGAAATAATTCCAATCACTTCCAGGATCAGAATAATAGAGATGAGAGAGGAAGAGGAAGAGGACAAGGATCTGGAAGAGGTGGCTTCCGTGGAACATATTTTCACTGTGGAGAAGAAGGTCATAGGGCATTTGAATGTCCTCAGCGCCAAGGTAGAATAGACAGGAGAAATGAAGGCCAGGCCAGAGTTGCACATGTAGATGAAGATACCAGATCATCAAATTCTGAAGATGCTGAAAGAGGAGAAACGTTGATTAACAGAAGAGTCTTGTTGAGTGGTGAGAATGAACCTGAGCAAAGGAGGAGCCTATTTCACACCAGGTGCAAGTGTGAAGGTAAATGTTGTAATGTGATTATTGATAGTGGAAGCACTGACAATTTGGTGTCAGAAGAGATGGTGACAAAGTTGAAGCTCAAGAGACAGAAACACCCACATCCATATCGGATTGCCTGGGTACAGGATGACCACAAGGTCATGGTCAATGAACAATGCCTGGTGAAGTTCAAGATTGGCGGGTACCAAGATGAGGTACTATGTGATATCATATCTATGGATGCATGTCATATGTTGTTGGGTAGACCATGGCAGTTTGACAGATGTGCTGTACATGATGGTCGTGCGAATATCTATTCCCTGACAAAAGATGGAGTGCGACATAAGCTAAAACCATTGAAGGAGACTGAAGAAAAGGTATGTGGTAATGCAAGGATAACTTTTGTTGATGGAAGAAATTTCCTAGATGGTATGAGGCATGAGCATGTATGTTTTGCTTTAATTCCAAAAACTGGTAAAGAAGAAGTAGAAGATGTTCATGTAGAAGTTGCAGATTTGTTGAATGAGTTTCAAGATATTGTATCCGATAACGTGCCTGATGGATTACCACCAGTCAGGAAGATCAGTCATCAGATGGACTTGATCCCAGGAGCGATTTTTCCAAATAAGGCAGCACACAGAATGACACCTGCGGAAAGTGAGGAGTTGAACAGACAAGTACATGAACTGTTACAGAAAGGATTGATCCGTGAGAGCCTGAGTCCCTGTGCTGTACTAGTGGTATTAGCACCAAAGAAGAATGGAGAATGGAGGATGTGTACAGATTCTAGGGCAATAAACAAGATCACAATCAAGTACAGGTTTCCATTGCCACGAATGGATGATATTATGGACTGTTTGAGTGGAGCTGTGTATTTCTCAAAGATAGATCTGAAGAGTGGATATCATCAGATTCGAATCAAAGAAGGAGATGAATGGAAGACTGCCTTCAAGACAAAGGAAGGACTGTATGAGTGGTTAGTCATGCCTTTTGGGCTAACCAATGCACCGAGCACTTTCATGCGGCTCATGAACGAGGTTCTGAAAGAATTTTTGGGTAAGTTTGTCATTGTTTACCTAGATGATATTTTGATCTTTAGTAAGACATTGGAGGAGCATATGATGCATATTCGTATGGTATTTGAGAAGCTGAGAGAAGAGAAATTGTTGATTAATTTGAAGAAGTGCAGTTTTGTGAAGAAAGAGTTAGTGTATTTGGGATTTGTAGTTTCAGCAGAAGGTCTAAAAATGGACCTAGAGAAGGTACAGGCTATCCTTGAATGGCCAACTCCAAGGAGTGCTACTGAGGTAAGATCTTTTCATGGTCTAGCTAGCTTTTATAGAAAGTTTATCAGAAATTTTAGCAGTATTTGTGGACCCTTGACTGAAACAATGAGAGGGGATAGGAAAGAGTTTAAGTGGACTAATGGGGCAGAAAAGAGTTTTCAATTATTGAAACAAAAAGTTACAGAACAACCTGTTTTAGCACTTCCAGATTTTAATAAGGTGTTTCAAGTAGATTGTGATGCTAGTGGTACTGCAATAGGAGCTGTTATGAGCCAAGAAGGTAAACCTGTTGCTTATTTCAGTGAGAAGTTAAATGATGCCAAGAGGAAGTATTCTGTTTATGATCAGAAATTTTATGCTATAGTTCAGGCATTAAAGAAGTGGAGACATTATCTGCTTCCTAAGGAGTTTGTTTTGTATACTAATCATCAAGCTTTGCAATATTTGAATAGTCAAGGAAAATTGAATCAAAGGCATTTGAAATGGGTTGAGTTTTTGCAGAGTTATACATTTGTTTTGAAACATAGGAGTGGAAAGTCTAATAGGGTTGCAGATGCTCTTAGCAGAAGGCAACTATTGCTGATAGAAATGCAGATTGAAGTGGTTGGGTTCAAGGAACTCAAGAATTTGTATCCAGAGGATCCTGATTTTGGTGAAGCTTGGAAAGCTTGTACAGAACCTGTTACTCTAGACATGATGAAATGGTTGGATTTCATCATCCAGGATGATATGCTATTCAGAGGGAGTCAGTTGTGCATGCCACAAAGTTCTATGAGGGAGAATCTCATCAAGGAGAAGCATAGTGGAGGATTGGCTAGACATTTTGGTCGTGATAAAACCGTTGGTTTGGTTAGTGAGAATTATTATTGGCCGTAGTTGCAGCAAGATGTGAAGAAGTTTGTACAGAGTTGCAGAGTATGTTAGATGGTGAAAGGAGTGAAGCAGAATACAGGATTGTATCAGCCATTACCCATACCAGAGAAGCCTTGGGAGGATATCAGCATGGACTTTGTTCTTGGTTTATCGAGGACACAGCGGGGACACGATTCAATTTTTGTGGTAGTTGACAGATTTTCAAAGATGGCACATTTCATTCCCTACAAGAAGACTAATGATGCTGTTCATGTAGCAGAATTGTTTTTCAGAGAAGTAGTGAGACTTCATGGTTTGCCAAAGACCATAGTTTCAGATCGGGACACTAAGTTTGTTGGATATTTCTGGCGTACATTGTGGAAGAAGTTGAAGATAGATTTGAAGTTTAGTTCATCACATCATCCACAGACTGATGGACAGACAGAGGTGGTGAATAGAAGTTTGGGAAATTTGCTGAGATGTTTGGTTGGAGATAAGCCAACAGGATGGGATTTGATTTTACCACAGGCAGAATTTGCATACAATAATTCTGTCAACAGGAGCACTGGTAAATCACCATTCCAGATTATATATGGAAGTAGTCCAAGAAATGCATCTGAATTAAGGAAGATAGATAAAGGAGAAATAAGTAGTGCTGAAGCTGAAGATTTTACAGAACACTTGAAGAACATCCATGGGGAGGTGAGGAAGCATATTACCAAGATGAACGCACAGTATAAAGCTAAGGCAGATGAGAAAAGGAGGTATAAGGAATTTCAGGTTGGTGATGAAGTCGTGGTTCATTTGCGGAAGGAGCGGTTTCTAGTTGGTACAAATAACAAGCTGAAAATGAAGAAGTTTGGACCATGTAGGATACTAAAGAAACATGATTCAGGAAATGCATATGAGGTAGAATTTCCTACTGAGCTAAATATTTCACCAGTTTTTAACATTTCAGATCTGACAGAGTATCATGAAGGAGGTGTTGAAGATGAGGTCACAGCAGCACAGTGGAGTATTTCAGCAACTAGTTCAGACACTAAGGAGATCAAAGATATACTGGACAGTCATGTTGGTAGAAGCACAAGGAACAGGACATATGAAGAATATCTGGTCAAGTGGAAAGGATGACTTGTTGAAGATTCATCATGGCTAACAAAGGAGGAGGTTAACCGTCTTGGTTTTCCTCTGCACGCCTAAGTCGTGACAGGGTCACTTCTCAAATTACCCTGGGTATCTGATGCAGGAGCATCCTGGGTGTAAGAGCAATCTTGCATCACCCAAAAATATTTCTATTTTTATATTCAATAAGGGCTATTTTGTGCAGAGCTGCTATTTATGGAAAGTTACTATTTTTGGTAATTTTTGTATGTGCTCAAAATGATCTGATTTCTTTCTTGGAGGTTCATTTTGGTCATATAAGTCTGCCAGCAAAGTTTCATGGCTAGATCAGGTGTAGTTTTGAAGATATTGAAGATTTTCGGTATTGGCAGCAGGATACAGAAACTTCGAACTTAGTTTTGAAGGCTTTAGAGGCCCCGAATGAGGTTGAAAATGTGGGTGACGGCTGATTGCGTTGGTCAAGCCTGTAGAGCACTTCGTGGCATTTCTGAAATGGGGTTATAATAGCCGAGCGGGTCAACTGGTGATGACCTATGGTCTTCAGAAGTTGGGCCACCTGAAATGGCGGAAAATAATTTTCTTCAAAATTTCTGTTCGGGTTTCAAAAGTTATTTTGAGCCGACTATGATGTAATAAAATGTAAAATAAAATAATTCTAAGTTTGGTCGGCCTTATTGGCTAAAATTCTGGAACCTTCCCAGGCGGTGGATAATTGCCTATATAAGGAAGGCTGTATTATTGTCTTAGGCAGTTTAGAATAGTTCTGGGTAGTAGATCTGGGTAATAGTTTGAGGCTTTGTCCTATAGAATATTGTAAGGGAATGCCCATGTGGCTTTGCATATTGTAATTCTGAAAGTTTGTAATTCCACATTTGTGGAGATAATAAGAAGCCAATTTTCTGTTCTTGCATATTGTTGTTGTTTCTCTATTTCTGTTATGTGTTTGTGGTATTAAGGGGAGCACCCTTCATCAGCTTGTATTTCTCAGTCTACAGCTGAAGAAGAGTATTTTTCTACTGCTACTAATTTCTCAAACATTGCATATATCAAGCAAGTGTTGGAAGGAATGAATGAGGTAATCACTAACCTAGTGATTATATACTATGACAACACAAGTACAATCAATATTTCAAAGAATCTAGCGATGCACTCTAAGACAAAGCATATATCAATTAAGTATCACTACTTAAGAGAACAAGTGTAAGAGAAGAAAGTGAAGTTAGAATTTGTTACATATAAAGAACAACTTGCAAATATCTTTACCAAGCCTCTACCGAAGGACACATTTGAATATTTGAGGACTAGACTTGGGGTATGTCCCCTGTCTATTGGTCACTAATGTGATCTAGATGTTGCATCAACTTAAACTTATTAGAAGATCACACATGTTGATGCAGCATAGTTCACACTTTGGATAATGGTTAAGGTTGTGATTAAGTTTGAAGAACTGAAACAGATTGGGATATCAATATAATAGAGATATAGAGACTGTATTGGACAACAGAGAGTTACTTAGCTACTATAGAGCTGATTATTTATTTGTTTCTTTGGCATTGTTGTCAAAGGGAAAGATAAATAATATGAGGAAAAGTTAAACATGCACTGATGAGAACTATCTAAGGGAGAGATAATCTGGTAGAAATAGAACATTGAAGATCAGTTACAAAGAACAGAAGTAGGAACTTGTGAGCTGAAAAGATCATATCTACAGAATGAAAAAGCTGCATTTTTTAATGTTTTTTTAGTAACATAGTGATTAAACATATTAAGCTAGGGAGAGTTTTCACAATATTTGTTCATAGAGTTGTAGAATACATGTTTGGTATGTGTATGGTACACTTCATATTACTTGAGTTTCCATCAATTCCAAAGGGAGAGATTGATGAACTACAGCTGATTTAGAACCTGAATGAAGAATCTATGATTTAAGATCATTGAGGAGTTGTTGATTAGATATGCAAGATGATTAAATTAGTATTATGTTCTCATTGATGTCAACTATCTTGACAATACTTATCTTATAAGTTACTATACCGATACATCTGAAGAAAGGTGAAAGAGATGAAGAATAGAAATATCTACATGAGGAAGATGTATATGTCAGATGAGGATAAGGAATACACTGAGTAACTTGTTGATGAGTCTATGACTTGATAATATCAACTTTATTATGTTGTATTCATCTATGATGAAGAATAGAGCTGGAAGACATAAATAAGTGTTGTCGGTAAATGAAGCATTTCAGTATACACTGATGGAGTGTAGTGTATACCAAGCACAGTGTTAATCGAGCTTGTGTTCACCAACGCATTTCTTTGTTAATCAAGCAGAACATAAAGGAATTAAATGATTAGTTTAGCCGATAAATTGATGAGCTATAAAGTGTATGAAATCAAGGTAACAGATAAGGTTTATTATGAAGATCGACAACTAACTTAATTCAAGGAAGATCTAATGGAGCAAATTGAAACGTGTTACTAAAACATCAACTGAAGAAGGTTAGAGTAGCAAAATCAATGAATGAGATTAAGAGACAAAATCAGATGGACAAAAAGAAAATGATTTACTCATCTACATAAGAGACATTGGTTTCATTGTTCAAACGATGCCAGAAGAACAAGATATTGTAGAATTATTGCATGAACAAGTTTTCATGCATTCTGATCATACTGGTTAGTGAGAACTGAATTGCAAAACAATTACCGAGCTATAGAGAGTAATTACTGATGGACAATAAGTTGATATAGTATTGAATCTAAAGTGATATATTGATCAAAAAGATTTGAATGAGCTGAGCGTTGATCTATAAACTGCAATTGAAGTTTTTTCAAGGTAGATCATCTACTGTTACATATTTAACCATTATACATAGTCAAATCTCTTAAACGAGTGGACTAAGAAAGTCTTTTTATGTTTCATTCATAGAGTGAACATTGTTATCCTGTCAACCCCAGAGAGACTACTGGTTGGATGATAAATTCTGGTCTAAAATCCTCTAACAAGGTCACACCTAATAGTGTGTTTGTAACCTTTAACAGGGTTGGGTCTTCACCGACCTCACTTCAAAAGAGTGAACATTTTTTGGGTTGCTAGTCCCAGGTGGTTTTTCCCTTCATAGGGTTTCCATGTTAAATCTCTTGTGTTATGTGTTGATTGTGATATTTTCTTGTTATCATATTTTGCATATTACATGTTAGATTTGATCGGTAACTACTATAAGTTTTAGACTGACAATCGGTAAAAGAACAGCTAGTGAAAGTATTTTATATTTATCGAGTAGTAGAAGTTGAAGAATTTTCTTTGGGACACTAGATAGCTAATTCACCCCCCTCTCAGTTATTCTAACACGCTTAACCTTGTATTTCTTCTCAACCATCAGCAAGTGTCTTCCTACCTTAAGTAAAATACAATTGTCTAAAAAATACCTAGGAAGTTTCATGGGAGCATCACTAAAGCCTCCTACCCTCAAATAGCTAAAGGTAGGGAACTAAATATAAAAACTTCCATAAATCTTCACAAATTCCATTGCTTCTTCTGATATTCTACAATTAGGTTTTCCCCTCCGCTTAAAGACTAACTTTGACATAAAGGTATCTTGCACTTTCTTGAAACCTATGGGACTTCTTCCTTTTTGCAACAAAGGATGGTATTCGTAAATGGTAATGCTGCTATTCTACTCTTCATGTGGAAAACCATCCCAAATTCTATAGATGGTGACAATATAGAAGAGGTATGAGGACATATAGAAATTAGAAGTCAAGGTTGGCTGGGACAAACTTTCATGCAACTGTTCAGCTATAATTTCTGCCCAATCATGGTATTACCAACATCTTGGATGGCCTGCACAAAAATGTACATCCATTCCTCCCAGTTGGTTTCTATGGGATTACCTCTAACCTTTTTTAACATTACTATTATATCCCTTACTTCTCTAAACAGGTGATCTTTTCTGAGAGGTCTAGGTAGACAGGAACCTCCCTTTTCTAGGTTTAACAACTAGTCTCTAGATATGTTATATCTATACTCCCTCTTATGTTTTTTAGATTCAGCTATATCTTTATCAATACTCTAATCCCCATTAACCTTCGCTAGTGGGATTTTAAAAGTGGCCATTATTACCTCTCTATTAATATTCACCAAGACTTCACCTTTTTTTGTGTTGATTCATCTCTCAGCTTTATTATACCTATTACAACATTATATCACCAATTCTAGGCAAGGAATTACTTCAGGGAAACCGACCGTTTCTAATAAACCACTTTCTACAATCTTGATAGATATGGCTTTGTCAACTGTTTCCCTTAATCTTTGCATAATTTCTCCTATACCATCATCAATTATCACCGTATCCCTCATCTCTGGTAAACAACTACTGATTAGGGAAAATTTATTTTCCTTTATGAATTTTACTTTACAAGAAAACATACTGAAACAAATTCTTGCAAGATTCTTAGAAAGCCAGCTCTTTTCTTTTAAAATGAACAAGGTTAAAGGAATTACAGAGCCAAGGTTGCTGTAGAACTCACCATTTTCCTATTTCTCAAAAATGTTACCTCGCCACACCAAGACATCTCTAGAAAATAAGAAGAGCAGAATAAAGAAATGGGAAGAGAGGGAAAATAAATACACACACTTGCTTTGATTTCCATAAACTCATGTGAACTACCATGCAATAATTTTTTATGCCACAATAAATGTTAGCAGCCTATGATACACACTTCTCATCAATAAGAACATCCCATGAGCTGAGGTGGTGCCACTCCTTCAATCACATCAATCATTTCATTGTCAGCATGTAAAGATTTGGCTCACGACTTATATCCAAGTAGTATTACATCTCAAAATTTGATCTTTGGACCATAAACTTTGGGTTTAAAGTACATGATTCACCATGTTTTAATTAATATGCACTCTTGATGACTATGGTGGGCCCCTAGGACATCTATAACAAGCTCAGAGATTAAAAACCTTGACTTGAGAGACTTTTTAATGCAAAACTGTTGAAGTACAGAATTAAATGTGAACCTTGAACCATAAAGGATGGGTTCAAAGTTTAAAATTTGTTCTAACATTTACAAAAAAACACACGACCATGATATAAAAAGCTTTATACCAAAATGTTAACAATACACAACTCTTTTTGGAGAAATGCATATTGAACTTTGAACCTTGAACCGACAGGTTCAAGTTCAAAGTTCAAGATTCAATTTACAACTTAAACTTTGACAAAGTTTGTAAAATTGCTGCATATGAATAAGGTAAAATTTATTTGACTAGCAACAAGTAGCTCTGATTGGGGATTAGGACTATGAAGGACTAAAAAATGAATCCAAGCTCTCTAGTTTCGCACTAAGATAAAAGGCAACACATGAAACTAACCTACAACACAACAAAAACATATGTACAAAGGACTACTAAAGTTAATTAAAAACTCATACAACTTTAAATCTTGCCTGTTATAAGACAAGGGCATTTCTATTCCATCTGCATACCTGAGCTTGAAAGAATTAGGTCCTAGCACTTGACTAATTTCAAAAGGCCACTTCCAAAGGGACTCAAATTTACTGTGGGCACCTCGGGGCTCTCTCCTTTTATCTCATAGTAGCACTATGTCATTCTCCATGAACTTTCTGGGCCTGGCCCACCTGTCAAAGATTTTATTTACTCAAGATTGATGCAATGCTATGCGATTCACCATTTCTTCTCTTTCTTCTTGGATCTTGTTTAGGTACATGATCCTTTTATCCAAACCAACAGAAAAAGTTTGGTCCTCAATCACCTTTTGCAATTTTATTGCTGCAAGCTCCAGAGGTAGTGAGAGTTGAGCTTCTACTCCATAGACTAGTTCAAATGGAGTCATACCTATAGCTCTCTTAGGAGAAGTACGATCAGCCCAGAGAGCTTCAAACAATCTCTTATGCCAATCTTTGGAATTTTCACTCACTAACTTCTTCATAATACTGATCAAGTTTTTATTGGGAGATTTTGCTTGCCCATTGCCTTGGGGAAAGTAATCAAATGAGTGTGCTAATTGAATCCCATTGTCATAATAGAAAATTTTGATCTCTTGAGAAGATAAGTTCTATGCATTATCAGCAATAATCTTTGCAGGAACACCAAATCTGAACAAAATATTCTCTTTCAAGAAGGAATGGACCACCTCAGTAGTGTTTTTCTCACCACAACAACTTCTACTCATTTAGTAAAAGACTCTATAGCTATTAAAATATGGGTATGTCCAACACTTGATGGGGGATTTATTGGTCTTATAAAATCTAAACCCCATTGCTTGAATGACTCTTCAATTATTACTGGCCTTAAGGGAAAAGCATCTAATTATGGCTTATCAGAAAATAGCTTGCATTTCTCACATTGTGCTACCCATTTATATGTGTCCTTAAACATTCCAGGCCAATAATAGTAGTTCCTCAAAATTTTAAAAGCTGTTATTGTTGATGCGAAGTGTCCACCACATGCTTCATTATGAAAGGACTGAAGCAACTTCTTCTGTTGGTCTTCATCTACACACCTAAGAAACATTCCATCCAGACCTCTTTTATATAGAATATCATCTACTATAACATATTTGGCTTCTTTAAGCTTCAAATTTCTCTTCTCTTTTGCTGTAAGATGAGCTGGACACTCTCCATAGGTGAGATAATAGGAAACATCTGAGAACCATGTGTCTTTCAATCCTATAAATAAGGATAGAGGAATATCACCTTCAAAAGCCACATCATTTTCCATGATCAATTTTCATAGGCCCTGGCCTCTAACCAATTTAGTAGGTTTGATCTCCAAATCAAACTCTTGAACTTTAGCCACCCAATTGGCTCTTTCATTCATGGACACTTCCTATTGAGTCAAGATACTCTTAACAACAGAACTTGGAACATATATAGTGATATGAGAATGCTAAATGTAATACGAAAACTTCTTGATGGCTTTAACCATAGCATAAGCCTTCTTTTCTATGGGTGAATATTTCAATTCATGATTCTTTAAAGGAACACTCATAAAGGAAATAGGAACCTCCTCGCCACCTTCATTCTTTTGTAACAAAAAACCTGACATAGTGTTCTTAGATGCATAGAAATGTATCAAGAAGTCTTTCTAAAAATCTAGGTGAGCGAGGATTTGGGCTTGCACAATTGCTTCTTTAACCTCATTAAAAGACTTCTTAGCCTCATCATTCCATCTAAAAGTTTTCTTCTTGCTTAACAGGTTCACCATGGGTCTAGTTATTTCTAATAAATCGGGCACAAATCTCCTTAGAAATTTGATTTGCCCAAAGAAAGACCTTATTCCACTTCTATGAGAAGGAAAACATAGTTACTGAATTGCCCGCACCCTTTCAGGATCTACTGCAATTCCCTTTTTTGACACTATGTGACCTAACAATTTTCCCTCAGTCACATGGAAAATAGATTTCTTGCGATTTAAAGATATCCCTTGGGTCCTAAATTCTTGGAGAATGAGCTTCAAATCTCTAGGATGCTTCTTCCTTCTATGGGAAAAGACAATCATGTAGATCTCTATAGTTTTTTTTTACCATTAGTGTTTCACACTTAGTCATTTACCTAGGCAATGATGGTCAGTCATCATTACGACCAAGTCATTTTGTAAAGGCCGAGTTTTGTATTGTATACTTATCGAGCAGTAGTGTGTGCTATAATTGTGTCACACTTCTATGAATCATTACATTCAAGAACACTCAAGAATGAGGTCTCAAAAATTGATCCATAGCCCCCTAGGCATGGAGTGCAAGGGTTTTAAGAATGCTCTCAGCTAGAGCTATTTAGCCTATAACCTTGCTAGTAAACCATGCAATGGGAGATTCAATGAAGACAAGGGAAAGAATGCCAATATTCTCAAGAATCAAGAATGATAATGCAATGCAATGCTATGCTAGAAATGGAAATGAAAGCTAAGCTATGAAAATGAAAGAAGCAAGTATTACAAAGCCTCCTAGTTAAGCTAGATGAATTAATCCAAAGCATAAAGGAAATCTAAGCTAAGAATGCCATGATAATGCAAGAAGTGAAACTATGATAACATGTAGTGCAAAAGCCAAGAATGCTCCAAATCTTCAAAAGCTCCAAGATGACCTAGAAAACCTGCATCATAACATTAGCATAAAAAGTTGGGGATCTAGAATGAAGAAGAGAGCTCTCCTTTTAAAGGAAATGAGAAGGAATGGACCATGGAGATTAAGAGGCAATCGATTTAATCAATGATGGAGCTTGAAAGAGGAGTAATCCATGTGCACAAATATCCTCCAATGAGAAAATAGGAGTTGACTTTTGTGTCCATATGAGACAAAAAGTGTTTTTTCCTTTTTTATAAAATAAGAATAATGCTTTATTTGTGCAACTTAGGATAAGAGGAAAAGTGGGGGCTTTTGATTTATTAAAAGGGGAGAAAATATTTCTTTTAAATAAATAAAGACTTAGGATAAAATGGTTAGCCCATAGAAAATAATTAAATAAATGATAGAACTAGGATTTGATCAAGAACAAGCAATTGATGATTTAGCAAAAGGGGATAATAGTCTAGGTGACCATTTTTAGGTGTATACATTTGCCCCTCTTTGACTAATGTGTGATTGATCTGGGAACACATGCAGTCAAAGAATGAAGTTGAAATGTGAGATCAATTTGGGATCACAAAGCAACTCAGATCAGCCAAGAAAGTAAGAGATAGCCAGGAATGCAAGCAAATAGCAATCTGACTCCAAAGAATGAAGTGCAGAGAGATAGAAAATCCTACATGATTAGCCTAGTAGCAACAGTACTGAACACTTAGGAAAGAGATAGCTAATAAGATATGATGTGTCTGCCCCCTCGAGATCGAAAGTGAAATCTAGGTAGAGGGAAAGTAGAAGTAAGAGAGACATGATCAAATCACTAGAAATCATAATCGAAGAGAGAGAATAGAATAACCATTAAGCAGTGAAGGTATGCCCCACACATGGGACATGGGGCATGAACCTATCAGTCCCTCAACCCATAAACACCACGGAGGAGGAATTGAACTTGGGATTTGAAAGTGAATGAAAGACTGGAAGTTTGAAAGAGATGGGGATGAAGAGGTGAAGAATGCCCCAGCGAAGATCAAAGGATCAGGCCTCAAAAGGTTAGCCAACTGCATGGAAGAAGGAAAAAGATGATTTGGATGATCAAGGTGAGCTTAGATTTTGGTTTTGATCTTGAAATGAAAGGAAAATGATGGGATATGAAAGATAAGAAGTGAAAGACATGATCAGGAAGAAGTGAAAGGTGAGCGCAGTTGATTAACAAGTCCGCGTAAGATGAAAAGGAGAGCTCTCTCCATATGCAAGATGCAAAACTAACTAACATGAACTTAAGAATGCAAGCTGCATGAAAAGTGGTTTACTTGTAAGGTTACAAAGCCAATAGACATCTAATTATCATCATCAAGTATTATTGGTAGCATCGCAAGATCATACAATACACACTAGCATAACTATGTGGATCTGAATATGATCTATATCAGATATAAATGTGGGAATCCCACCTAAGCATCAGAGACATGTAGGTCAAGATGAATAGTGTAGTGAGATTACCTAAGTTTGATATAGCAAGATTATGCTTGCATCGAGACACAAGAAAGTCAAGATGACTATAAGCATGCACTTGCAAAATAGTCAAGGATAATACTTTGTAGGTCCATAGTGTCAAGTAAGACCAGCATAAATGCTCATGACAGTTAGGACCAACAAAATATACCCACAAGTAGAAAAAACAATAAAACATGTTCTCATTCCCTCAGTCTTCTAGCTATGCATCATCGAAAACAATCATAGGGGGAGAACACTCAGCAAAGAAATCATCATACACAACACACAAAGAAATAAAATCAAACAAATCTTAGCAAGTCAAGTGTGTGTGTAGGTCATAGAGCAAAACTTTGAGTATCGCATCTGCCAGTGAGAAATATTGCATCATCTAGACTACAGGTAGGACATCTGATAAGTGTTAAGAAACACTCGACGCTAGGGTAGTGTTGAAAAACATAGTTGGGGTGGTGTTGAAAAACACCATTTGTGAGATGCCTAAGAAACCCAGACGCACAAAGAGACCCAAGATAAGCTAGAACAACATATACCCCCTAGACTAAGACAAGAGTCAATTCTAGGCTAGGAGAGGCAAAGCGAGAAGTGGAGCGAAGGAGTGCCACACAAGACTGATAGACATAGGTGCAAAGGGTCTCAAGTAGTGCCTGTTTCCAAGTTTTCACCACTTGATAGATTTATTGTAATTTTTTTAGGACTTTTTTATAATTTTTTTATATTTTTTCAAGATTGTATATGCTTTTTAGAATTTTTTCAGGATCATATATCAATTTTTTTGGTATTTTTTTAGCATCATAAAATATGTACAAAGGATGCCCCTAGACCGAATGGGCATCAAAATCATGAGCAAGATCACATCGTGTAGTCCCAATGTCTAGCAAGGTGGAGGAAAAGATGGATGAGCAAGCTGGTGGAAGAGATGGAGGAAAGAAGAATGAAGGAGAATGAAGGGAAGAAATCCTCAAGGTCAAACTCCTTAAGAGTACCCAAGCTAGGGAAAAATTATCATGTAAATCACATTTAGACAAGCAATGAAAGGCCAGCATAGGATAAGCCTCAAAAGTGTAATGCAAAAGAAGGAAAGGATGCAGTCCAAAGGAGTAGACATGTCAAGAGGCTTCATAGCATCGTGTTTACTCTTTTTTTATATTAGATCAAGACCAAAGGGGAAAAGGATAGTGAAAGGCTAGAATGAATAGAGGAAAATAAATATGAAGGCTAAACATGAAAGGAATGAAAACAAGATCATCGTAAGATAGCTCACAAGATAGCCAAATGTTCATGTATAGTTCAACATTGTCAAGATCAAAGAGAGAAGATGGAATGGATGAAATATGTAGAAAAACTACGCATGATGCTTGATTGCCAAGTTTTCATCATGGTACTTATCCAAGGCACCACAAGGGAGTGGTTTTCACCATAGGATGAATTTATTTCTCTTTACTTTTGCTACCAAGGTGCCTGTTTCCAAGTTTTCACCAAGGCACATTTTTAATTTTTTCATTTTTTTCTATTTTTCTCATTTTTCTATTTTTTTGAATTTTATTTTATTTTATTTTGGAAGAAGGAAAGCTTTTTAGATAGTGCTCCTTGAAAGGATAAACCATGATATGCCAAGGATTCAAAATGACATGCTCAAAGATGTTGATAGGGAAAGGAAGATGGAAGAGAAACATGGAGGATAAGTTTTTATGTAAAGCAAGTAAGGTTGGAAGATATGAGGAATAGGCAAATGAGGAAAAATGATAGAAGGTAGAAGGATAATGAATGGAAGGATTGTGAAAGGGTAGATGGAAAGGAAGGCAAGATCAATGTCGACACACACCTTGAAGGGTGGCGAGAGGGTGAAGGAAATGTGAATGAAGGAATACAAGAAGGAATATGGTGAATGTTTAGCAGAGGTTGCAGTTTAGGCACATGGAATTAAAGAATATTTTTGGAAGAAGATGAAGTGGAAGCCTTTGGAAGCTTGAATGTCAATTTCACTTTTTGTTCAACATTAGACTCTTTCAAGAGAGACTTTAGAATCCATATAGTCGTAGTCTTTTCATTTTCTTTTGATGATTTAGAGAGAATATCTTCAATGATGGATTTTGGAACCCATACTTGTCTTGTAGTTTTTTTCTTAGATATCTCCTTTGACTTTATGCCCCCATGTTGATTAGAGGAGACATGGTGATCTTCTTTTTTTGATGGATTCTTGTATTGCTTCTTTTTCTTGTATTGAACATTCAAGTTACTTCCAAAAGACTTGGGACTTGTGGAAGAAGAAGGATGATATGACTGGTTTAGATGGGTGAGTGGATGAAAATAATTCAAGGGTATGCATCTATGTTGATCTTGAGGAAAGATAGGAGATGGAGGGATGTAAGGACCCAAGATGGATGACAAATTAGGAGAATTAGGAGGGGAAAGTGAAGGGACATAAGGACCCAAGATGGAAGGAAGACATGAAGCCCTTAGTATTGGTGGGGGAGGTCCAAGGATATATGTGGAAGATACAAAAGGATAATCAATAGTTTCATCAACATCTATATGACAACCAAGGACATCAGCATCTTTAGAATGAGCATTAGGATTTGCAATAGGATCATGAACATCTTGAATAGGAGTAACTTATTTGATAGGATTGTTCAAAGCTTGCAAAGACTTAGGAAGAGTAGAAAGAGGAAGTGAGCATGGAGCGGTAGAACAAGAAGATGGAAGACTTTGATCTTGACAAGGATCTTTGGATAACACAAGCACATAATTTGCTTTTTGATCTTCAATAGGCTTAACATTAGTAGTAACAATACCATTTTTAATAACCTTAACAGAAACATCATCTTTGGAAAGTGCAAGTGTGGTAAGGTTATTTTGATCATCAATAAGCTCAATGGTGCAAGTAGTAGCTTGATCTTGCTTAAGAGATGGTGGAATGAATGCAGAAGAGTGTAGAGGATCAAAAGAACCATGAAATGGATCAGAGACATCATGTAAATAATTGGATGACATGAAGGTTTCTTGATCTTGATATTTTTTTATATTCTTTTCTTCATCATTTTTAGAGTCCTCTTGACATGAAGCCACTTCTAAGGACAAGAAAGAATGTTGGGACTATATGGAAGACTTTAGAAGAGATGGTGAAGAATTAGCTGAAGTAGGTAGTATAGCAGATGAAGGCTTAAGATCTTTCAGTTTACCATCATTAGAAGTATTTGCAGCCAATTGAAGGTTAGCTTGAGTTTCTTTAAGAGGTAGCCCTTGAGGATAACTATAGGGAACTACATGAAAAGTATTAGGATCTTTGTTGGATGAGAATTTGTGAAAGATTTGGAAGACTCAGAAGCTTTAGGAGATGTATGAGTATTGGAAGAAGTAGGGGATGGAAGGGGACCATCACAAGAGAAAGGTTCAACATTAACATGATCTTGCTCAGAAGTGCAATTTTGATTTTCAGTAGTGGAATTCTTACAGGAAAGATTCTTGTAGTAGTAATGTTTATAATTAGAGCATTGCATTTCATAGTTCTCAGCAGTAGTAGATGGATCATCATCAAGGTATTGTCTACAAAAATAACCAAACTCTCTTTCGAAATCAAAATCATATGGATCACCATCACAATCTCTCCAATATGACAACCTATTTTCAGTAAGCACGAGTCTACGACTAGGAGGACTCTAAGGAATAGAGGTTTCATAAGTATCACTACATTGTCCATCATCATAGTCATCAAAAGTATTACAAGGATTGTCACGTTGCTCATTATGGTATGGCTCATGAAGAAAAGAAAGACTCTTGGGGGAAGTAGAGGAAGAACAAGATCATGAAGAAGAGGAAATTGAAGACTTATTGTAGGAAGAGGACTTGGATAATGATGAATTCGAATAATGTTTAGAAGAGTCATGATAAGATTTGGAAGTTGAAGAAGGAGAATAATTTCTGGAAAAGGCATGGTAAGATGTGGAAGATGAGGAATGATGAGAAGACCTAGAAGATAAAGAGTGTTTGGAAGAAGGAGATTGTGAGAGAATCATGTCTATAATCCTAGCAAAGGTGTCAGACTCAAGTATCTTTTTGTTTACTCTTGCCTTAAGTTGATGACTTGCAGGATGGTTGGAAAAATAATACTGTTCAAATTGAGCAATGAGTTCGAGATCATCCCTTCTCAAGAGAGGTTCTATAGCAAGATAGTTGAAACTCATGATTCTAGAAGAGGAGGAATCAAGCATGAAAAAAATGAATAGAAGAAGGTAGACTAGATAATAAGAGGAAAAGAATCAAGAAACTAGGATTTGAAAATGCTAAATTTTTTTAAAAATTTCAAAAAGTTAGCAGAGAACCCAAAACTTGCAAGATAGATAAAATAACTAAAAAATAGCTCACTTCTGAGTATAGGAAATAGTTACAGACACCAAAATTATCACGTGATACTTCTCAGTATACTAGGGTGATAATATTAGTCTGTGTGATACTTCACTCGACACCAGGCGATACTTCACCTGAGACTAGGTGATATTCTTTGCAATAGCTAGGTGATACTTCTGACAGGTGAAGTATCACACGCGCATACAAAGAACTATCACATGATACTTTTGGAAAGTATCGTACGATAGTCTAAGATAGAAAAATAGAGACCGAAAATTAAGCTAAAACTTGCTGAAAATTTGATGAAAAATGATGAAAATGTAGAAAAAGAAGGGACAAAGCTAGTCTACTCTTCCCCACAGTGGGTGCCAAAAATGTGTGCTATAATTGTGTCACACTTCTATGAATCATTACATTCAAGAACACTCAAGAATGAGGTCTCAAAAATTGATCCATAGCTCCCTAGACATGGAGTGCAAGGGTTTTAAGAATGCTCTCAGCTAGAGCTATTTAGCCTATAACCTTGCTAGTAAACCATGCAATGGGAGATTCAATGAAGAATAGGGAAATAATGCCAATATCCTCAAGAATCAAGAATGAAAATGTAATGCAATGCTATGCTAGAAATGAAAATGCAAGCTAAGCTATGAAAATGAAAGATGCAAGTATTACAAAGCCTCCTAATTAAGCTAGATGAATTAATCTAAAGCATAAAGGAAATCTAAGCTAAGAATGCCATGATAATGCAAGAAGTGAAACTATGATAACATGTAGATGCAAAAGCCAAGAATGCTCCAAATCTTCAAAAGCTCCAAGATGACCAAGAAAACCTACAGCATAACATTAGCATAAAAATTTGGGGATCTAGAATGAAGAAGAGAGTTGTCCTTTTAAAGGAAATGAGAAGGAATGGACCATGGAGATTAAGAGACAATAGATTTAATCAACAATGGAGCTTGAAAGAGGAGTAATCCATGTGCAAAAATATCCTCCAATGAGAAAATAGGAGTTGCCTTTTGTGTCCATATGAGACAAAAAGTGCTTTTTCCTTTTTTTATAAAATAAGAATAATGCTTTATTTGTGCAACTTAGGATAAGAGTAAAAGTGGGGGTTTTTAATTTATTAAAAGGGGAGGAAATATTCTTTTTAAACAAATAAAGACTTAGGATAAAATGGTTAGCCCATAGAAAATAATCGAATAAATGATAGAACTAGGATTTGATCAAGAACAAGCAATTGATGATTTAGCAAAAGGGGCTAATAGTCTAGGTGACCATTTTTAAAGTCATGGTCACTATATATTTATAATATGCTGAGAGTATAGTTATTGCTGAGTTACATATATCAATGATTTTTAAGTGATAGAGAAGTTCAACCGATGCCGAGTATAGTTTATGTCGAGTGCTAGGAACAACTTTTGCCGAGTTAGCCAGAATTGACATACAAGTTTGGAATGGCACAATGATCGAAGTAAACCATTTTTGCTGATAATAATGTTTTGTATTTTGTCTATTGAGGTAATTACAGAGGTAATTATGTATCCATATTGTTATCATTGATCCCTATGTAAAACCTAGAGCCAATCAAAAAATTGTATAGTTAAGTCGACAATAGAAATAAATCTGATCTGTAGATCTTGAAACGGTAAAACATTTTTGTTGTTATATAAGGGCAAGATCTAGATCAGAGATAAGTGTGTGTGAATTAGAGAGATAAGATTGAATCATATGAGAAAATGATTAGAGAAGTATATTCAAAATAGCAAAGTATTGAGACAGAGTTCAGTGGCCGAGTTAAGCAATAAAAGGATAGAATCAATAAAGATCAGATATATAAGAGATCAAAATATAAAGAAAAGAGGAGATCTATAATCTGCATACTAGTGCAAACTGAAAGATTAGGTACTAAGACATTTTGACCAGTGTATCAAGGTAAATCTCTTAACTGAGTAGTCTTAGCAGACTTTTTATAAATCTCTTTATCGAGTGCTTACTTTATTGTAAGTTTATAAATCCTTTAACAAGGTAGACTATACAAGTCTTTTAGCTTTTGACAGAGCAGACCTTTCATAGGGTATATCATGATTTGATCACATTTTGTAAGCCTTAACAGGCAAAACTTATTACTGTAGTAGTGAAGATTTGTGGGTGTCATCCCCACCCCAACTTTACCTTTCAAGGATTTCTGGGTTACCAAAATCTTGGTGTTATGAGTAATTTCATGCATGCTGCTTTATATGTTTTGTTGCTTACTATGATCAAGTTTTGTTTATGTTATGCATAAATTTTTATTAGATCAAAGGATAAAAGTAGGTAATATTTGATTCACCCCCCCTTCTCAGTATTACTTTCCCACTTATATTTCCAACAATTGGTATTAGAACAGCAAGGTTTCTCTTAAGGAAGTCTAACCACTTGAGGAAAAAGATCTTAAAATGGAAGCTTAAAAATTGGGAAAGATCATAGAGAATCAAAAGATTAAAGTATAGCTGGTTGTAATGCCCAAAAATTCAGGCCAAAATCCAACCAAAAATTTTTTTTTTAAAAGGGATAATAGTGCCAAGTTATGTTGCAGGTTAACAGGTGTCAAAGACAATAGTTCGTAAAGAGTCTGAAGAACCAATTCTTTACAACGTTGGTTCCCAAGGATTACTAGCCGATTAAGTTTTAACAAGGGATTCTATCTAGGTGAAGAAGTTGAAGACAAAGTTAGCCTAACATTAAAGTTTGTTTATGGAGGAACAAATATAAATTTAACTATATAGATATCGAATGAGTGAGTCTATAGGCAACATTATGCTATGTTGAGTCATAGGGTTCAATTAATAGAATGTCATGATACTAAACCATATGAATATATAATTATCAAATAATGGCTTGTCCAATCCCTTGTATACGAAATTTAGTTACAATCTAACATATTAATTTGAAAAGAATAATCCCATTTTTCTCATCCATAAGAAGCATAATGCTACCCCATTATAACATTAAATGTCCACATAATGTATATTCATATTCTTCTTTTATAATGCTAATTTTATTAATAATTATTGCATTAGTACCATTAAATATCATCGTTACAAATAACACATAATAAAGTATTAAGTGGTACTAATTATATTAGTACCATTTAATACATTTATTAGTGCATAGAAATATTTAATTAAAAACCTAAAATTAGTGATTACCCTATAATCACAAATAATTAATTTGCTAAATTATAATTGTGTTGATTAACCTAATTATTAAATAATATTCAATATTTAATATTAAATATAAGTTATTAAAAATTATACAATAACTAATGTTAAAACAATTAACAAAGCATTTAATAAGGATCATTTATTTCAATTAATAGAATTTCTATTATTTATTTATCATGACATTCATTACAAAATAAAATAATAAAACAACTCACTAATTCCCTAAGCTATCTTATTAACTACTAACCTACTCATTAAACCTAAACACCCTACCTAAACCACCTACTAAACTAGCTGTACTAACTATCCTAAAATCTGATTTACTACACAAATGATGAGCAACAAATTAAATAAAATTTAATATTTCCTACCAAAGGAAATCTTATAAAGCATGCATTGCTTTTAGAAGCAAAAAGGCAGCCAAGATTTTATTTTAAGGGTCCCACCAAATAAAATGTCCCATCTCCCAAGCAAGGCTCACACAAGGGAAGAGGGACATTGACTTGACTACCAAGGCAACATCATTATTATGCATGGTGTAATATCTCAAAAATGGGCTATAAGTTCATTAATCTTCTATATCAACAAATCGAACGAAATTGACATCGAAGTCCTAATTTAAAGCACATCTAAACATCATCGAATCTTAATTGATTATCTTAAATTTTGCATCGGGGAATATTACTAGCAATATTCCTAATTATCTTAATTATCTTTAATTTAATGATTATTTAGCGATAAATCACATTTATCCTAAGTTTGATTAATTGAATATTTTTATATTTAATTAATTAGATTTAATATCTTGCCACTTAATTATGTAATTAAATTTAATTCTATCTATTATTAATTGTATTATTTAATTTTGACAATAAATCCAATATCCAATGAATAATTGATTAAATTCTTATTTAATTGATTAAAGCAAGTTGTCATTATTTAATAATATAGTTTTTAATAAAATTTTGATAAAATAGTTAATTAACCCATAAATTAATTATTTTATTTCAAAAATCAGTTAAGTTGAGAATAAATCACTTTATTTATTTATTAAATCATAATTATCCATGTGCACATTCAAGGACCAATTAAACTCAAATTGGAAAATCAATGCAAGTTGTTAGCTTTTTGAAACTCAACATCTTTTTGAGTTTTAAAGTTGATCTAAACTTCTAATTCAAGTTGAACTGTGCTTTTGTATGATTTTTGTGACTTAATTATCTTTATTTAAAAATAACTCAAAAATCAACCTGAGTTATTTGAGTGATTTATGGTTTTTTCTCATGCACCTCCAAAGCCCTGGATTTCTATAAAACCAAGGCTCAGCTCTTCATAATTCATATCTTGCAAATTGCAAACTTACTCTACAGGAATCATAGCATATCAAATTTGGAGAATTTGCACAATTGGAGCTTGAAAGATAAATTTGAGGATTCGAAGCTTTGTGAGATCAATTTCAAATTCGTAGCTTTCATATTATTGTTAGAATTTTCATTCTCATATCATATCATTTCTAAATTAGCATTGCATATCAGTTTTCATATTAGCATAGATTCATATCAGTTTTCATCATATTATTGCATAGAAAATCCAAAAAAATAGATTAATTGCATTAAATTCATATCTAGATCAATTGCATTCAAATCCTTCATTTAGGTGTCATCTAGGTCACTGGTCTCGATTACAATCTAAGAACATCAATCTCGCACCTATTAGAAGGCAGTAAATCGCTTGGTTAAATTAGATTTCAATTTTGCATGATTTTGATTATAGCTAACCTCTAATGTTTTACTGAAATGTTGTGTTTATAGATTAGGTACAAAATTTACACACACATTTCTGATACCCACCATGGGGCCCTGAAATGGGTTTCCCTTCATTTCTATCAATCTTCTATCATTTTTCTATCAGAACTTCCCTGCTGCTGCCTATTTTAGTGGTATTCTCAATGGGACGTTATTTTTTTTGGCACTTTTTCTATCAAAACTATCCATACAGTGCAATTTTTAATTTCAATTCGTATAGTTGTCGTACAAGTTTCTTTAGACTATCGTTTCATCAGATACCCAGTGTCGTCTAGGAGCATACCCATTGTCGTACGAGTTTTGGTATCGGATTTCAATTGTCATTTCATTTTGGCAGGCAGTTTGTCAGATTTGATTTTTGGATTTTTACTGATAGCTAACCCTAACAATTGAAATTTGTTGTTTTCGAGTGATTTCTGCTGGGTTTGATTGGAAAAAGTGCAAAAAATTGCTAAAAATCAGGTAAAATCTACTAAGCGCATTGTGAGGATCCCAGGTATTCTCTTTAATCTGATAACATTTCAATTTGGATCCTAAAATAAATCTCTCATGTATCTAGCTTGGGTGATTCTTTTCATGCTTTTGTTTTACACACTTGCATAATTGATACTAGGTTGTGACACCTTAAGTATTTATTAGTAGTCTTAGATTACTTGTGATTGATCTTAATTGCTATCTTGGGTTATTAGACTCGCTAATCTACCAGCCCCTCATTCCACCCCGTGGTTGCAATCTCAGCACCATAAAAAGGAGGGGTCTACACGAGAGAAGCGTTAATTGTTCCACTAGGCAACCCTTTTGTGCTTTTAGGAACTCACTTGTTTTCTAAGTTGGGGACTCATTTTCAGCTTGTGTGAGCTATTAAGTGTTCCACCTTGTGGACTCATCTCATATTCGCTTTAAGCATTAAGTGTTCCTCTTTCTGCTTTTTGGATACTTTTGATAGATTTTCTTTTGGAAACATACATCTATGCTCACATAGTAATTAGGCCCTATGAACATTATTCATGATTCTTGAGAGATTGAATTCCCAGCAAAATCCTTCTTGATGATAGAATCCTTGTAGGTAGGGAGGATACTTAGTGTATTTCACATTCAACTTGGTTAGTGTGTCTTCTCTTATTGATCGATGCATTCTCTCCCAGGAGAGGTTGATAGATCACGTGGGGTAGACATCACAAGCTTTGGTGAATCAAAATTGGTTAGTGTGTCTTCTCTTATTGATCGATACATTCTCTCTTTGGAGAGGTTGATAGATCACGTGGGGCTGATATCATAGACCTTGGTGAGATAAAATTTGTCTTAGCGTGTTGGATTAATTTACTTGCTTTGTTTGGGTTAAAAGTGAAAATGTGTCAAAAACCTTGGATCTAGAGCCAAGTCCCCTTGTGGTATACTATTGTGAGTCACCTTTAGAGAGGTTTAACCATAGCGGAGAATCCCTTCATAGGGCAAACTGTGTTGATGGAACCTCAAGTGGTAATAGCCATTTTCACCGTGGTAGTGATAGCCGCTATATAAATGTCCTTGTGGAAGAAATATCCATGGGTATGATTTATTGTTGGGTTGTCAGATCTCCCTAGCAGCTCCTGAAGATTAAGTTCTCAGACTATGTCAAAACCCTGGTGCACCAGGATTGGAGTTCACCCCTTTGGATCATAAAAGTTGCAGAGTCAAACCATTACTAAAAACCCTACTGAGGCCAAATTTTCATTTCATAGGGTATATGTGCATTATTGCAAAACATTTTTGGAACATACACAATTAGCACTTCTGAGGATTAGAATGAATAAGTCACTTGATTGTTCATGCGCAAGGTTGCTTTTGCCCTTGTTCATTATTTTTAGACATTCTTAAAATCACTTGCTTGCTATTTTGCGTGCTTGTTTATCTATCTGGTTATTGAAAATGGACAAATCTATTATAATCCTCAAATCTAGACATTGAAATTTGCAAATAATTCAAATCTGAAAAGTCAAAATTTGCAAAATCTGAAGTAAAATCCTTTTCTGGAGTCAAAAGTCATCTCAGGAGGTCAGAAAGTCATACGAGTTTTCATCAAGTGTCATTTCAATACTGCCCATTTGTCGTATGGTTGAGTACCCAGTGTCATACAAGTTTTTATGCAAGCAAATTCTCAAAGTCAAAATCTTGCAACTATCATATGAGATTCCCAATTGTCATTTCATTGATACCCAATTGTCATATGATAACCAACCCAGTGTCGTACGAGTTTTGATGCTAGAAAATTCTAAGAGTCAAAATCTTGCTTGCAATTATCATACAATTTTTTCAACTATCGTTTCATTTCCTACCCACTATCATACGATTCTGTAGAGTGTCATTTGGGAAAATTTAGAAAAAGTGTTAGAAAGTTGTCAGAATTGCCAGATACCCATCTTTTTCAGCCTAGTTCCAAAATCTATCATACAAGTCACTGTGTCAAGAATAGAGCAGTACTCATTGAGAATCAGTAAACATGTCTCAAAGAATCAATAAACATGAGGAAGAAACTCTGATGAGGGCCATGATGAAACAGATGCATGCTATGCAAGTCAAGATTAACAAACTTGAGAAAGAAAAGGAACCTAAAGAGTTCTCCATGGAAGCTCTATGCCCTTTTCCATTTGATAAAGAATTGTACATGTCACCATGCCCCCGAAAATAATTTGAGCAATGTGATAACCCTTATGATACCTCTTCCATGGAGAATGACACATCTAGCTTTGGAGACTATGATGACTATGATGATAGACAATGTAATGATACCTATGACACCTCTGTTCTTAAGAGTCCTCCTCATCGTGTGTTCCTACTTACTACAAATGGGCCACCACATTGGATAGATTGTGATGATGATCCATATGATTTTGATTTTGAAAGAGAGTTTGATGGCTTTTGTGGACAATATCTAGATGATACATCTACTTCTATTGAGGAATATAAAATGTATCGTGTTGATTTGAAATGTCAATACTATAAGGATCTCTCCTCTAAAAACTCTCAGGCTGAAAATAAAGATTACACTCTCAAACAAGATCATGTTAATGTTGGACCTTTGTCTTCTAATGGTTCCCTTCCATCCCCTACTTCCTCCAATACCCATAAATTTCCTAAAGCTTCTGAGTCTTTCAAATCTTTCACAGAACCTTCATCCAACACAAACCCTGATACTTTTCATGCGGTTCTCTATAGTTATCCTCTAGGGCTACCTCTTAAAGAAACTCAAGCTAACCTTCACTTGGCTACAAATACTTTCAATAATGATAAATCTAAAGAGCATAAGCCTTCATATGCTATAATGCCTACTTCAACTAGTCCTTCACCATCTCTTCCAAAGTCTTCCATACAATCCCAACATGCTTCCTTGTCCGTAAAAGTGGCTCCATGTCGAGAAGACTCTAAAAATGATGAAGAAAAGAACATAAAGAAAGATCAAGATCAAGAACCCTCTATGTCATCCAATCCTTTTCATGATGTCTCTTATCCGCTTCAGGGTTCTTTTGATCCTGCACACCTTTTTTCATGCATTCCACCATGTCTTAAGTCTTCTCCTAAGCAAGATCAAGCTACTACTTACACTATTAAGCTTATTGACAATCAAAATAACCTTACTACACTTGCACTTTCCAAAGATGATACTTCCATTAAGGTTGGTAAAAATGGTGTTGTTACTTCCAATGTTAAGCTTATTGAATATCAAGAGAAAAATTATGTGCTTATGCTATCCAAAGATCCTTGTCAAGATCAAAGTCTTCCATCTTCTTGTTCTACCACTCCATGTTCGCTTCCACTTTCTACTCTTCCTAAGTCTTTGCAAGCTTTGAACAATCCTATCAAAGAAGGTGCTCATATTCATGATGTCCATGATTCTATTGAAAATCCTAATGCTCACTCTAAAGATGCTGATATCCTTGGTTGTCATATAGATGCTGATGAACTTATTGATTATCCTTTTGCATCTTCCACTTGCATCCTTGGACCTCTTCCACCACTACTAAGGGCTTCACATCTACCTTCCATCTTGGGTCCTTATGTCCCTTCACTTTCCCCTCCTAACTCTCCTAATTCATCATCCATCTTGGGTCCCTACATCCCTCCATCTCTTATCTTTCCTCAAGATCAACATAGATGCACACCCTTGAATCCTTTTCATCCATCCACCCATCTAAACCAGTCATATCCTCCTTCTTCTTCCACAAGTCCCAAGTCTTTTGGAAGTAACTTGAATGCTCAATATAATAAAAAGAAGCAATACAAGAATCCATCAAAAAATGATCACCATGTCTCCTCTAAATGACATGGATGCATAAAGTCAAAAGAGATATCTAAGACGAAAACTACAAGACAAGTATGGGTTCCAAAATCCATCATTAAAGATATTCTCTCCAAATTATCAAAAAGAAATGAAAAGCCTATGACTATATGGATTCCAAAGTCTCTCTTGAAAGAGTCTGGTGTTGAGCAAAAAGTTAAGTTGACATTCAAGCTTCCAAAGACTTCCACTTCATCTTCTTCCAAAAGCATTCCTCCATTCCATGCACCTAAACCACAACCTCTGCTATCCATTCACCATATTCCTTCACGTATTCCTTTATTCATGATTCCTCCATCCTCTCACCACCCTTCAAGGTATGTGTTGACATTGATCTTGCCTTCCTTTCCACCTACCCTTTCACAATCCTTCCATGCATTATCCTTCTACCTTCTATCATTTTTCCCCATTTGCCTATTCCTCCTATCTTCCAACCTCACTTGCTTTACATAAAACCTTATCCTCCATTTTCCTCTTCCATCTTCCTTTCCCTATCAACATCTTTGAGCATATCATTCTGAATCTTTGGTATATCATGGTTTATCCTTTCAAGGAGCACTATCTAAAAAGCTTGCCTTCTTCCAAAAATTCAAAAAAAAAAGAAAAATTGAAAAATTGAAAATGTGCTTTGGTGAAAACCTGGAAACAAGCACCTTGGTAGCAAAAGTAAAGATAAATAAATTCATCCTATGGTGAAAACCACTCCCTTGTGGTGCCTTGGATAAGTACCATGATGAAAACCTGACAATCAGACATCATGCATAGTTCTTCTACATATTTCATTCATTCCATCTTCTCTCTTTGATCTTAACAATGTTGACCTATACACGAACATTTGGCTATCTTGTGAGCTATCTTATGATGATCTTGCTTTCATTCCCTTCCTATTTAACCTTCATGTCTATCTTCCTCCATTCATTTTCACCTATCGCTATCCTTTTCCCCTTTGGTCTTGATCTAATAGAAGAAAGAGTAAAACATAGTGCTATGAAGCCTCTTGACATGTCTACTCTTTTGGACTACATCTTGTCCTTCTTTGGCATTATGCTTTCGTGACTTATCCTATGTTGGCCTTTCATTGCTTGTCCAAAAGTGCTTTTACATGAAAATTTTTCCCTAGCTTGAGTATTCTTGAGGAGTTTTACCCTGAGAATTTCTTCCCTTCATTCTCCTTCATTCTCTTGTCTTCCATCTCTTCCACTAGCTTGTCAATCCCTCTTGTTCTCCACCTTGTTAGACATTGGGACTGCATGATATGATCTTTCTTGGGAGTTTGCAATGAAAAAAGATGCTATCAAGTATACCAAGTATCAAAACAAGTATCAGAACAAGTATCAAAACTAGTATCAGAACAAGTATCAGAACTAGTATCAAAACAAGTATCAGAACTAGTATCAGAACAAGTATTAGAACACCTACTGGGGCTACACCTTTTTCTTTAGTTTATGGGTGTGAAGTGGTACTACTTATTGAGGTTGAAATCCCATCACTAAGAATCAAAATGCATGGTCTAGTAACTGATGATGACTACAAAGTGTCTAGGTTGCAAGAACTGGAACTGCTAGATGAGTGCAAACAAGCAGCATATGATCATCTTAGAGTATATCAGAAGAGAATGTCTAGAGGCTACAACAAGAAAGTCAGACACAGAGAATTTTAGGTTGGCGATCTAGTCTTGAAAGAAAATCATAAAAATCAATCTCATCGAGAATGCAAGGGGAAGTTCGAACCCAACTGGCTGGGTCCCTTTCTCATCACTGCTACTTTTGGCTCTAGTGCCTATCAACTCTCAATGATTGAAGGAGAATAGCTCCAAGAACCAATAAATGTTCTCCATCTGAAGAAATTCTACGCCTAAGGCATTCAGTCTATGGTAAAATGTCTTGAAAAAATCTTTAAAATTGGAAAAAGTGCTGAAAAAATGAACATCTTGGTGAAAACCTAGCAATAGGCGCCTTGATGATTCACAAAAAAAAATTAGAAAATATCAAAAATTAAAAAAATTAAAAAAAAAAGAAAAAAAAAGTGCCTTGGTGAAAACCTGGAAACAAGCGCCTTGGTAGCAAAAATAGAATCTCTGCCAAGATGGTGAAAACCCGGCAAACGGGTGCCAGTTGTTTCAAAATGCTCCATCTATCAGCACAATCTTGGTCTTTCCCAGCTTTCAATCTTGCTTTAGTTTGCACATATCTCCCGGTTTGTTTTTGCATTTTCAATTTTCAATAAGTCAGTTTGTCCACCAATCTGCTCAAGTGTTTGTATCCTATCAATGTTCAAACTTGGGGGCAATCAATGTCATATCCTATGGTCTCCCATGTATCTGAGACGTATCATATCCAGTCAGAGTCCTTTGAAGCTTCATGTGAGTCAGTCAGTCAGTCTTGTCTCTAGAAAGGATTTTGCATCTACAACAATGCAATCAAACATCAAATTACAAACTGAAAACAATTTGTGCTTTTCATGCTTTTATCTCCTTGTATGCTTACTGATTCACATTGAGATTTTTGCATATTGTATCCCTTTGAGCTCTTCGATGATGTCCTTTATAGGATTTAGAGAGTGATGACTGGGGGCATAACCTTTTCTTTGTTTTCTTCTTGTATGTAAAAATCTAATGTCTTTGGAAATTCTGGATTGAAATGGTGTCTGACTGTAAGAGCCTCTATCTCGAATTGGATGGCCATGCATACCTTGACCATTGATACTCGGATGATTCAAAGAAGTATTGATCTAACTATTGTCTTTTTGAGTGAGTTCTTTCTCCTACTGTGAAACATAATTTTACCTAAGGATGTGAATGATAAAGGGTCACTACGGGTAATTCACATTGGATTTAGAATGATCTCTTGACTGTTTGATGTTTTTGCAACGCAAGGCATATTCTGGTCATCATGATGTTTATGTTTTGATGCTTATGCAAATTGCTATATCAAAATGGACATGATATTCAGGTCATCCTGGCACTTGTGCCTTGGTGCTTATATCTAATCTGACATTTTGAAAACAAAATCAATATTCATATATCCATGGTTGTTGACCAGTGGGTGTTGTATTGATTCTTGTGCATACAAATCGATATTCATATGTCTATGGTTTCATAGCTAGTGGGCATTGTATTGATTTATCCGGTTACCTAAAAGTTCAATGATGATAACAAATCGACATATGATCAGTGACTAGGTCCTAGGTCTTAAGTTGCATTTCATTTTGCATGTCTCTTTGCATTGTGCATGTTGCATGATCTCACAATGGCTAAACGAACTTCAATGCTTAAACAATTCTTCAAATCGCATCTTCAAATCTAACAAGAGCTGAATCTCACACGAAGGTTCCTCCAACGAAACAACAAGTAGAATCCTTTTTCGGGATCAAAATCAAAATTTGAGATCATTTATTATGTCGAAATTGCGATTTAAAATTTTGGGCCCAGGACGGTCTACTGCTTGCATAATCAACCTTCAATCATCATAGAAATCCAGTATTCAACTTAATTGATTATCTTCCATCAAACTATCAAAATTTCAACTTGGTCAACTATGGTCAACTCATGGTTTAACCTAGTCAAACTTGGTCTTTTGGGACCTTCCAATGATGCAGAATGCGTTCTTGAACATGTATAACCAATTTTCCAATCAATTAACATGCTTTTGAACTCTAAACACTGACTTTTCTTGTCAGATTTCAATTTTAATCCCGAAGGGGGCATGGTATTGCACATCATTCAAGTCTGTAAATCTAATTTTATTTGGAATCTGTTATCTTTCATCAGTGATCAAGACAACAACCACGTCTAGTTGCTGATTCATCAAAAGACCTCATCACTCAGGGCAAATCTATCATCACTTGGGGCATATCAGATTCATCAAGATCCATATCAATCTGGTATTCTCCTAATCTTGTAAACTGTATCAGTTTTTGCAACCATCAGATCATAATGTTCTTTCCTTGGTTCTTCAACAACTGAAGGATTCAGATGTGATACCTGCTAGTTCTGCTAAGACAATCGAGTCTAGAACCGGTCACTCACTTCTTTGCAATCCTAAGGTTTAGAATCAGGTGTTTTGACACTTTTTCACAATCATAGGTTCATTTGCTGTTATAGTGAACATTATCTTTGGTCATTCAGGACCTATTATCTCCATATCAAATCAATATCAATCAACTTCTGTCTCATATCAATTATCAATTTCAAACATTAGTTTCATATCTCTATCAAACATAGACTATCTTTGAACCACTACGCTTCGCACAGTAATTCGAAGAGGGGCAAAATGTAATACCCAAAAAATGGGCTATAAGTTTATTAATCTTCTATATCAACAAATCGAATGAAATCAACATCAAAGTCCTAATCTAAGGCACATCTAAACATCATCGAATCCTAATTGATTATCTTAAATTTTGCATCAGGGAATATTCCTAGCAATATTCCTAATTATCTTAATTATCTTTAATTTAATGATTATTTGGTGATAAATCACATTTATCCTAAGTTTGATTAATTGAATATTTTCATATTTAATTAATTAGATTTAATATCTTGCCACTTAATTATGTAATTAAATTTAATTCTATCTATTATTAATTGTATTATTTAATTTTGACAATAAATCCAATATCCTATGAATAATTGATTAAATTCTTATTTAATTGATTAAAGCAAGTTGTCATTATTTAATAATATAGTTTTTAATAAAAGTTTGATAAAATAGTTAATTAACCCATAAATTAATTATTTTATTTCAAAAATTAGTTAAGTTGAGAATAAATCACTTTGTTTATTTATTAAATCATAATTATTCATGTGCACATTCAAGGACCAGTTAAACTCAAATTGGAAAATCAATGCAAGTTGTTATCTTTTTGAAACTCAACATCTTTTTGAGTTTTAAAGTTGATCTAAACTTCTAATTCGAGTTGAACTGTGCTTTTGCATGATTTTCGTGACTTAATTATCTTTATTTAAAAATAACTCAAAAATCAACAGGAGTTATTTGAGTGATTTATGGCTTTTTCTCATGCACCTCCAAAGCCCTGGATTTCTATAAAACCAAGGCTCAGCTCTTCATAATTCATATCTTGCAAATTGCAAACTTACTCTACAGGAATCATAGCATATCAAATTTGGAGAATTTGAACAATTGGAGCTTGAAAGATAAATTTGAGGATTCGAAGCTTTGTGAGATCAATTTCAAATTCATAGCTTTCATATTATTGTTAGAATTTTCATTCTCATATCATATCATTTCTAAATTAGCATTGCATATCAATTTTCATATTAGCATAGATTCATATCAGTTTTCATCATATTATTTCATAGAAAATCCAAAAAAAAAAGATTAATTGCATTCAATTCATATCTAGATCAATTGCATTCAAATCCTTCATTTAGGTGTCGTCTAGGTCACTGATCTTGATTACAATCTGAGAACATCAATCTCGCACCTATTAGAAGGAAGTAAATCGCTTGGTTAAATTAGATTTCAATTTTACATGATTTTGATTATAGCTAACCTCTAATGTTTTACTGAAGTGTTGTGTCTATAGATCAGGTACAAAATTCACACACACACATGGAAAGTGAGAGAGTGGAGACATGGGCATAGGTTTAAGTTCTCAAGAAATTTGGGTCCCACTAAATTGACTTCCCTCTTTAATGCAAGGCACTAATACAAGGGCAAAGCTTGCTGTCAAATCAAATTAAGTAACATTGACTATGGAAAGTGCAGATTTTTATTTGCATTAAAATGCCTTCCATTCTTAGTGCCATTTATGGGGGAGTAATGAAAGAGTCAAGCCCATGTAATTATAATTATAATTTTATTTGTTTAGAAAGTATGTGGACAAATTATATGATTATTATAATGACTGTGGCAAGGATTTGTATGGGAATTTTTTCCCATACAAATTCCAGAGACCTGTAGGTCTCCACTTGCCCATTCTTCTAAATTTGTTTGTGAAATTTGATTTTCTCTTCACTTCTACATAGTTTATTTTTAACTTGTTTGGTCTAGGAACACTAAATGTGATATAGTTGATTTATCAATTAAACTATTTGTAACTTTTTAGTCTTCTATGGTAATAAATTTAATGTTCTAAATTGATCAATTTACACAACTAAAATTGATTGTTTCTAAAACCAAATACTATATCAAGCTATCAATTTAAACTTGTAAGGATAGAGAGGGATAGAGATTTATTCAAGCATTTCAAGAGTAACATAACTTTCTCAAATACATCTGCACATTCAAATTTACATATAGAGGCCTCTTTGAGGACTTTTAAAGAACAATAAAATACAAGATTTAGGCTTCTTCTTTCAACCATAGGATTACAAAATTACACATGCACACTCCTCAACTTTGGGAGCCATTTTTCAACATCTTGGACAACACTTTAACCTCCAAGCTTTGCACCTACATTGAACTTCCAAAAATCTACAAGAAACAAGGCAAAAAGGAAGGCCATGGGATGCTCACCTCCCATCCTACACCTCTCATGAGGCCACCCCTGAGCTTGGAGAAATCACATTAAATGGGATACATTCTCAAAAACAAAACACTCACAAGAAAACATACAATTAACCCAAATT
Source organism: Chamaecyparis obtusa (assembly GCA_027943335.1). NCBI lineage: Eukaryota > Viridiplantae > Streptophyta > Pinopsida > Cupressales > Cupressaceae > Chamaecyparis > Chamaecyparis obtusa. The sequence continues at coordinate 1,440,665 of BSBK01003715.1, forward strand.
CCCTCAAGGGTGAAACTAAGAAATTCCAAGAACTCCTTTTGTGGGGTGTGGGTTGACAACCCATGGAGACAACGATTTCATGAAAACAAGGCCACACATGGACCCAAATAAACACAATATCAAAACAAGGCTCACATGGCCAATTTTTCCCTCCTTATACCCCCAATGCCTCATGGGCTAAAATGCAAGGTTACTTGGAGAAAACACTCAACCCAAGTTTCATCTTTCCCCACACATGGAGGAGACTCTACACATGGAGTTGCCTCCATTTCCCACACCCCCTCTTGGTTTCTCTTCCCTCCCATGGTTGAGTGAACCAAGAGCATACAACCCAAATTCAATGACAAAAGAAAACACAAAGACGCTTGCTCTCACCATGACCAACCATGGGGAGCTAAAGAAAAACAAAGAATCAAGAGAAAAGCTTCCTCCATGACCAACCATGGGGAGCCAAAGGAGAAACAGAAACTCATACATTCTCTACAACAAGAGTGAGAGAAAAATTCTAACCTCAAGTCCAAATGCAAAATGAAGGTGAGTTGAGCCCTTTTCCCAATTCCAAGATTTTTTCCTCCTCTAACTTTGGTGATCTCTAAGGATAGAGAGTGGGTGAACAACCCCAATGTTCTTCAAAATTCTACTAAAAAGACCTCTAACCCAAATCCCAAAATCCTCATAAAGGTGGTCCTTGGAGGTGGGTGACCTAGGACTTCTCCCACAAGGAAGATGGTCATGAAAGTAATTTTTGAGCCATGTGACAAGATGGAATTTTTACTCAAGATTAATTATACACTTATGGAGGGGTCAAAAAGTCAATCTTGGGCTTCTCCCATGTTGAAAATGTGCCTAACCCATAGGTACATGAAATGGGTTAGCTAAAAATGCATAAAACAACTCCCTAAGGCCACTTTTAACCACCTAAAAATCATGATAAAGAGTATGCACGAAAATGGAAGAAGGGAAATTCATTATGGGGTCTAATGACAAGTGGGTGTGCTAAGGATTTCCCCCAAAAGGCTTCTAGAATGTGCTCTCACTCAACCACATGGCATACCTTGCTAACATTAAACACAAGTGTCAAGTGACACTCACAAAATCAACTTTACACATAAGGTATGTTTAAATGGTCGCAACACATAACACTTCCTAAACACACATATCCAAACCACTGTTACAAATAAAATACTTCACAATGAGGCCTCAAGTCTCTTCATATATAGGGCCTTAGCTTAACTGATTTCACATACATTCAATGTGATTTCCCCGAATATATTTTCATGGTCCTTCCACCTGCAACACCTTAATGCAACATCAGTAATTCAAGGAAGAAACCAATATAATTAAATATACAAAATACAACATCCCTACAATAATCCCAATCCAACTGCATATGATCATATAGGTACAATAATCAAATCAATACACTTTCAATTGCATAATTCAATTTCATAATTCAATTGCATCTCTAATGCATACTAATCTCATAATTCAATTGAAATCATGATGATCAATAATCTATCATCATAAGGTAGTCATCAATTACTCATAACATCAATGCAGTGAAGATGTCTAACATGATATTCATTTGCAACATAGAATTCAATTGCATTCTTATAATCACTTTCTCATAATTCATAATTTAATGCATACGTCTAATCACTTTCATATAGTGCATAATTCAAATGCATATAATTTTATACACACAAGTTATAATTTCTACTGCATAATCAAAGTCACATAAAGTACAGTGCCCTCATATAGATCATAATCCAAATGCAGGCTTGCAAACATATAGAATACATTCATTATTTCAATTCAATTCAATCTACATAATTCGATGGCATAACTCCATAGTACTCCTAATCTCAAAGATTCTCAATTTTCCTTAGCATAATATTTAAGATAAATCGATGGTTCAACATCGGTAAGGGGTAACCATAATAGTCGGGTCCTATAAAATTCTTATCACAAGTATGATTAAATTTCCTAATCTAGGAAAACAAAATACAGAATAATCTTATTAGTCTAGGATCTAACAAATCCTTGTTCAGAGTTCTAATAATATCACCAAAGCATCACTATGGTATAACCATATAATACATCATCAAAACATTACTCATCCTCCTCATAGGAGTTACTAGAATCATCACATCAACTATTAATTTAATCCAAGATAAACTTATGACTTAACACATAAATAAATTGGCATTTACATCTTGACTTCTTGAATCTAATCCTTTCGAAAAAAGTACTCAATGGAACCTTAATAGTCTAGCTAGATCTATGATATATAGGGTAATATGCTGCATCCAAGATTCACTTGTACACAATTAATAACCCAAAGATATCACCTTTGTCATTGTGACACTTAGTTCATAGGTACTGATATGCAGGTGCAATATATAGGTCTATCTCGAGGTACAATTCTGTTAGGGATTTACCAATCATCCAGATACTACAAACCCCTTAATCCTCTGACATCAAAGTGTCGAGGAAAAGGTGGAAATTTGGTGGGCCTTACACTGGCATTGCAGCAACTAGAAGCAGCCAGAGGAGAATTGAAGAAATCTTTGAGCAAGAGAAGAGAGATTGCAATTCAATAGAATGAGCCACAGTACAAGGAGGAAGACATCTCTGGACTATTTGACAATGGTAACTCTACCGAGAGTGATAAAGCTATAAAAGAACTACTGGAGAAAAATACCATACTAAATGATGACATCAGAACTCTAAGGAGAGAACAAGAAATTCAATCTGTCAAACTTTGTGAATTAGTGGAACAGAGAAAGAAAGATGAAGATGACAAGACAATGGCTGAGGAAGACAAAAGACAAATTGCAATTAGACTAGATGAAAGAACAAGTGACATGTAAAGATTGACTAATAATCTACTAGACATGGTAAATTAGCTACTGATGGTTAATCAGGAATTGGGTAGAAAAGATTTGGAAATCAATCAACTAAGGTCTGAGAATGATTAGTTGAAACATGATTTGAGAACTGAAAAAGAGATCAATGAAAGGGTAAACAAACCCAATGAAGCTGCAAAATATTTTGAAGAGTTGTTAAGATCACCTAGAAGATCCAGTGATAGATCAGGACTTGGACTAAATGAACATTCATCTACTGAAGAAGGAGAATCATCAATGAATGGAGAATAGAAGATGGCTAAACCAAAGAACACCAAGCCCACATGTCATCACTGTGGAAAGCCAAGACATATAACCAACATATGTAGAAGAAAACGTGGTAAGTCTGATTCTAATCCTAAGTTTAATGGACATTGTTTTAACTACAAGAAGCATGGACATCAAGCACATGAATGTAGATTCAGAGCTAGTAATTCATCCACCTTACCCAAGTTTCAAGGAAGTTGTTTCAAATGTTAGAAATATGGGGATAAATCATTTGAATGCAGATCAAGACCAAGGTGGTCATCAAATGAACAAACAAAGCCAGTTACAAAGCACAACTGTTACAATTGGGATTACAACACCTAGTATAATTGCCATTATTGTGGTAAGTATGGACACATTGGAGAAAATTGCATGAAGACTCACTTTAGAGGTAAATCTAAAAGTTGGATGAATGGAAGCATGGTTTGTTACAAATGTAACAAGGTCAATCATTTAAAGAAAGATTGCAGATCACCTATGCCGAGCAATGAAAATTAGAATGGAGGTATTCATGAGAAACTAAAGAGTCAAATGGAAAAGACATGGAGGAAGAAAGAACAAGAAAACTCAAGCGAAGCTAGCACATCGATGATCACCCAATCCAATGGATCAGGTGATCACACTTCTTCTAATTAAGCTTGAAAGGTATGTTCAGAACTGAGTCTTGCAAAGCCTAATATTTCATCAGTTCCTAACATAGAACTGAGAAAAAGTCCACATCAGCATAGATAAAGATGCACTAGGACATATGTGAGAAAAATAGAAAATTTTACTTTTGATGTCAAGCATCAGTGACAATGATCGAGCTATTAGTGCATGCCAAGCACCTACTATGGCCGAAATGCTATGTACACCAAGCTGTATCACAATGGTTATATCGACCGAGCTTGTGAGTTTGCTGAGATAGCTGTAATCAACCTAAATCTGTACAGAGCATTTATGAGGCCCTAATCCTATTTTTTTGGATTCTATAAAGCCAAAAGTTGCTATTAATTTCATTTCACCAGGCTATTCGAGATTTTAGAGAGTGATTTAGAGCTTGAGCAACTAGATTAAGAAAAGCAATTTTGAATTCTCTCAGCATTCTGTCAGCAAATTTCATCTACAGGGTTATTGACAAAATGGTACTTTACCAAGAAAATATTTTCTTTTTGAAAATTACTATTTAAAATGGCATCATCTTAATTCACACCAATCAAGAAACAAGGGATAGAAGTTTTCAATGCGCAACTTGTAAGGAATGAAGTTTGCAAACCAAGGGTATTCAAGACAATGTCAGAAAGTGTTTCCAGAGGAGATTTGAATGGAGCCCTATCATCTATTCTAGAGAATGTGCTATTGATGAATGACATTAGGTCTTTATATATTTGCAAAACTAGAGAAATTGGTGATTATGAGATCAGGGAAGCATATGACAAACTATGTGTCAACAAAGTACTAAAGCCAGAACATAAGGTTGTTGCCGATCAAGGGTTAGTGCATGCCCTAAATTTCCCACAAAATTTTAAAGTGGAATGGATCAAGATCATTTTGGGTAGAGTAAATGACATGTAGTTATGGTTGGAAGATGGACCGGTGAAGATCACAAAGGAAATGGTACACAAGGTCACTGGTTACCCTTCAATTGATGGGAAGAGAATGATGAAATGTACAAGAAAAGAGGATATTCAAGAAAACACCCAGGCATTTTGGAAAAAACGTGGCATGACAATTTCCACCATTACCGATCTGGAAATTGACTTCACTATTAGAGTCATCTCGCATAATTTTTATCGATCCAGTCAGTTGGATAGCATCCCCTGTATGGTAGTGGACCAGGCATGGAAGATTATTAAGAAATGGCACACATATGACCTTGTCGAGCTCCAGCTAAATCATGTTGCCAAGAATTTGAACTCCATCTAGATGGCGAAGAACTCTATGTGTAAGTTCAGTTCCCTACTGATCTGTATATTCTTTTATGTTAAGAAGTGTTTTCCTACACATGGTGATGTAACATGGGATAAGAAGAAGCCCATCACAGTTCAAATTAATGATTTTATAAACTAGATTGGTGATTATTTTGAAGGGATTATGGATAATTATTTCATTGAGTTTAAGAAGAAGATGAGGAATAGGACTAGAATCCATGTGTCTTTAATTGAGAAGTACAACAAAGATATATGTTTTCTAGTAGATACAGACTTTACCTATGCACAGGTAGTCCTACCTAGGGTTTCATGGTTAATGCCATTACCCTATGAACTCAACATAGATGAAGCTACTGTAGCAATCATAGCCCTCTTAGCTAAGGAAATTGATACAAAGGCACCTTACTTTGGAACATTTGAAGAGGCCAAATCCAAGATTTCTTTGGGATTATTGGTTGCCACCACTGAAAGGAAAAGAAAGAAAATAGTGAGAAATCTGGAAGAGTATGTTAAAGAATCTAAGAAGGATGCACCATTAGAGTTGACCCAAGGATTGGGAGAAGATGAACCAAGTGCAACTAGTAGTAGTGAGAAAGAAGAAGAAGAAGAGAATAAACTAGTAATTGCTGAGTCCCCACCAAAGAGAAGAGTGTTGAAATGAAAAGTGTCAGTGACACCATCACTAAGGTCTCAGACTAGAAGAGCTACTATTGAGACTCCTAAGAAGATTCCTCCATCTACAAAGTGAAAATCTGCTCAACCCAAGGTAGTGCCAACCAAGGTTATGAAGAAGCTGAGAAGGAAACTTGTTCTAATAGAAGATGACGAAGAAACAAAAAGTGATGAAGCAATAAAGGGGAAGGCTACACAAAAAGTTACACATCAACTCACTGTTGATGAGTTATGTCTTAAGCTTACTAAAACAACAACAATAGATTAGGTAAAAAGATTAAAGTTTGGAAAAATGAGTATTGGAGATAAAGATAAAGTTGAGGATGCTATCCTTGAAATGTTATGCATTTTCAAGATGTTTCCAATTGAGATTGAAAATAGAATTCCAAAGGAATTATGCAATAGGGTTCCACAGAAATGGGAGTATGCTCTGCAAACAGAGAAGGAAATCAGGGAGAGTACACTAGAACAAGTTGAATCTACTATCACCCCTACAAACATCAAACAGACAATTGAGCAATATAAAGGAAAGTTTGATCCTAAAATTAGAGCCTATCACATTCTTCAACACAAGGTTGAAGATGTTGTACAAGAAAGTTTAAAAATTTGGAAGGTATTGTATGGTTTGTTACCCGCTCCTGATGAAGAATAGGATGAAGAAAAGGATGAAGGAAAGAATGAAGGAAAAGATGTTACCACTTCAACAGTTTTTGAACCTAACATCAAGAAAAAGAAAATGGAGACTAATAATCCTAAGGAAGTGAAATCATATGATACATTTGAGGTTCACATTGTTGACATACCGAAGGAGAGTCCTATTAATAATTCATTCTTAACTGAGGATGATTTAAAGAACATGAAAGCAAATGACACACCCCTACCCAGTAGCAACACTGTACTTGTGCAAGTCATGGATTATCCCACCATTATGAGCACACAATCTATCGATGATAACCCTACTCTACCTGGTGTTGCTACTATTGATCAGTTAGTCGGTACAAGTCCTACTGAGGAACCCATCAAGTCGGTACCACTAACTCAATTTGTTGAGGAAGAAGTTAATACAACAGACAATATTCAAAGTCCTCCTAAGGAAGAACACAACACAGAAGAATAAAGAAGAAAATTAGATAAACAAGTCATTAGCCCTCATGCCGAGGAGAAGGAGAAAGGAGAAGAAAACATAAAAGGAAAACTCATTGAAGAACAAGAACCAAAGGAAAAAGAGGCAATAAAATCTCTTGTATAGATGCCGAGTGGAAGCACTCCATCAAGAGGACAATAGGAGAAAAATGAGGTCACAATTGATGAAGTAATTGTTATTCCTAAATGGGATACAAATAATCTTTCTTATGAGCAACTACAAATAATGAAAGATTTGTTGAGAAGAAAGAGCAGACAAGTAGAACTTCGAAGAGAGCATTAGCAAAAATAGGTTCTTCATGAAATTAAAGATATATTTAATGAAGTATATGACTTATCAGATGTAAATAGTTCCATTCCTATATTAGAACAACTTGTACACATTGTTCAGAAAGTAAATAATGAAGTTAGTTGTGCAAGTGATAATTTATTTGAATGGTTAAAAAGAAGGTTTGAAACCAAAATGCTAGATAAGATATCTACCAAGATTGCAGTAAAATAGGTTGAGCTATCCAAATTGGTAAAGGATACCAAGGGATTAGTTGTGAACGAACAATCTCTATTGGCCAAGATATGTAATGTTGAACTATTCACAGAGGAAAATCAATAATTTCTTGAGACTCTCAAGAAAGAAATCAAAGCTACAAGTCAGTTCCTAACCTTGGATGCAGACCCAAGTGCTGCACATTATGTGAAAATCATGCAGACACAAGGTAAGTTAGCTGAGCTAATGGCTAATGATGGCAAGATTCATTCTCCCCTACTCTCTATTCAAATTGTTTTAACACCGCATTTGGAGGCTATACAAAGAAAATTAGCAAAGGCTAAAACATTGATCCAGAGTGATCCGCATTTGTCCACAGCTGAGAGCCTTATTATTTTAGCTACTAATTTAGAAGTGCAGACAGAAGTTTTGAACCTTGCTTCAACTGCTTGGACCAATGCACTCTACACGATCATGGTGTTGCATAAACCTTTTCTGGAGAAAATGTGTGAACTATCTACTGATGAAGAGATTAGTCATGTCAAAAAAAAGGGGGAATCATCATGACATGAGTCTGGACAAGGGAAGAACAAGGACAGGTAATAAAATTTTGAATGTGTATATATATCTCAGGGGGAGTACTAGGCTAGTAAAAACATATTCTTGCAAATTGTGTTTACCAATGTCATGACAAAGTGTTTTTGCCACTAATTTCAAAGGGGGAGATTGTAGATCTCTATATTTTTTGTTGACCATTAGTGTTTCACACTTAGTCATTTACCTAGGCAATTATGGTCGGTCATCACTATGACTGAATCATTTTGTAAAGGCTGAGTTTGGTATTTTATACTTACCGAGTAGTAGTACTATCGAGTAAAGTCATGGTCACTATATGTTTGTAATATGTCGAGAGTATAGTTATTGCCGAGTTACATATATCAATTATTGCCAAGTGACAAAGAAGTTCAACTGATGCCAAGTACAGTTTATGCCGAGTGCAAGGAACAACTTTTGCAGAGTTAACCAGAATTTACATACAAGTTTGGAATGGCACAATGATTGAGGTAAACCATTTTTGGTGATAATAATGTTTTGTATTTTGTCTATTGAGGTAATTACAGAGGTAATTACACATTGATATTGTTATCATTGATCCCTATGTAAAACCTAGAGCCAATCAGAAAATTGTATAGTTAAGGCGGCAATAAAAATAAATCTAATCCGTAGATCTTGAAATGGTAAAACATTTTTGTTGTTATATAAGGGCAAGATCTAGATCAGAGATAAGTGTGTGTGAATCAAAGAGATAAGATTGAATCAATATGAGAAAATGATCAGAGAAGTATATTCAAAATAACAAAGTATTCAGACAGAGTTCAGTGGCCGAGCTAAGTAGTGAAAGGATGGAATCAAGAAAGATCAGATAGAAGAGATCAAAATATAAAGAAAAGAGGAGATTTGTAATCTGCATACTAGTGTAAATTGAAAGATCAGGTACTGAGACATTTTGACCAGTGTATCAGGGTAAATATCTTAACCAAGTAATCTTAGCAGACTTTTTGTAAATCTCTTTACCGAGTGCTTACTTTATTGTAAGTTTATAAATCCTTTAACAAGGTAGACTATACAAGTCTTTTAGCTTTTGATAGGGTAGACCTTTCATAGGGTAGATCATGATTTGATCACATTTTGTAAGCCTTAATAGGCAAAACTTATTACTACAGTAGTGAAGATTTTTGGGTGTCATCCCCACCCCATTTTTACCTTTCAAGGGTTTCTGGGTTACCAAAATCTTGGTGTTATGAGTAATTTCATGCATGCTGCTTTATATGTTTTGTTTCTTACTATGATCAAGTTTTGTTTATGTTATGCATAAAGTTTTATTAGATCAAAGGATAAAAGTAGGTAATATCTGATTCAGCCCCCCCTCTCAGTATTACTTTCCCACTTATATTTCCAACAAATCATATCATCAAGGTACACGATGATCACTTTATTCATTAGATGATTGAAGGAATAATTCATGGCCCGATGGAACATTTCTCTTGCATTGATCAAATCGAATGGCATTTAGTTATATGAAAATGTACCCCAAGGGGTAGTGAATGTTGTTTTGTGTTGGTCCTCAAGAGCCACACTAATTTGGTTGTACCCTGAGAACCCCTCTAGCATCGACATCATTTCAAACCTTGCCACCATCTGAAGAATATGGTCCATATTGGGAAGAGAAAAGTTATCCTTTAAACTTGACTGATTAAGATTCCTAAAATCAATGCAAATTCAAATTTCCCTATTCTTCTTACAAATAGGTACTATATTTTCTGCCGAGGTAGAGTGATGAATTGGGTAAATTATTTTACCTTTTAGCATTTTATCTACCTCTCAGAAAATAGCATCAGACACTCTAGGGTTATAATTTCTCAATTTCTGCCTGAAGGTCTTGGCTCTCGGTTTCAGAGGAATGTGGTACTGGAATTTCCCTCTCTTGAAATCCTTCAAATCTTCATATGACCATGCAAACACATCTCTGAACTCTCATAGTAATTTTGTGAATACCTATTTCTTCATAGGGCTATAGCATGTACCTAAGTTGACTAACTTAGGGTCTTCATTACTCCCAATATTGATTTTCTCATAACTACGAGGTTGTTCTTCTTTTCTCCCATTAGCATGGCCCACAAAGAATTCTTTACAATCAAACAACTTTTCCATATTTACAAGACCTTTAGGAATATGATTTACTTTTAATTGAATAACATATTTTTCCTTTTCAACCTCTTCATTAGCATAGAACTTTTGGCATTCATATTCTGACCCTTCGAAAAAGATAGAGGAAAAATTTTCTATACCCTAGAGAAAAGACAACGCATGAGCATCATCACTGAAGACTTGCCAAGAATTATAATTATCTGATACATTAGGTTGATGAATGAGCTCAATAGTATACTGATCACTATTGAAGTCAGGATAAGGGATAAACAGCGTGATAGAACCAACAAGAGCATCTGCTCTGGAATTAATTTCTCTAGGTACAAATTCAATAGAAAAAGCTTTGAATCCTTCAACTTCATCCCAAACTCTATTCCTGTAATGCTTCATCCTTTCATTCCTCACTGCATATTTTCCCTTTACTTGTTTTACAATCAGCTCAACATCTATTGGCAAGTTGTCTATACTGAGGTATATGCCTAGATATATTGTTGTCATTATGGAAACAAAGTCATATAGCAGTTCGGAGTCAGCACACTTAGTGTAAAGATTAGAATTTAGTTAAGTGTTGAAGACTGGACAGTGTACAGTGTTCCTGCAGCCCAGAGCATCAGTGTATGTGTGTACAGATGAATTATGGTATGTGCCCTTGAAGTTAAGCTTGTTAGAATATACTTATGCTTAGTCTATAAGTGCATAAGTAGCTATGCAAAGATGTGAAAGTTACAATTAGTTGAAGTTGCACAGCCAGTGTGTGCTAGCAGAGAACAGAGCATGGAGCCGACAGTTAGCAATTTGGTTTGGATTATAATGTAATGTTGTAAAGGCCATGCACCCATTTTATTTAGGTTTCTGACATGTTTATATGTATAATTGTAAGCATGCTTAAGCCAATTCATTTGGAAGCATTGTTTGTAATTAGTTATAGGGCCAACCTAATTGTTTTGTTTGTATGAGCATATAAATATAAGATGCACCCATTGTATTCGGTATGGAAGTTTAATAGAGTTGTAATAAGAAGAGAAGAGGTATGAAAAGAAAACATAAGATTTATTAGAGCTTTGCTAGAGGTCAAAGCATCAGCACACCAAAGGAACCGATCAAACAAGCAGTGTCACAGTGATAGTTCACCAGCATATATAGTGTGTATCTGAAATCAAAAGGTTGTAGCCTTCACCAGTTGAGCAGTGAGTTCTAGGACAGTGAGTCCACTCCCCTAATAGGGATCATTGTAAAAGACTCCTAATAGGGATCATTGTAAAATAATCCTAATAGGGTCCAACCCTTAACAAGGTCTATTATACTTAAAGCATTGTAAAGCTACTCCTAACAGGGTAAAGGATCTTCTAACAAGGATCACAAAACACCAGTGTAGAATATTAGTGGGTATCAAGTCCCACTGGGGTTTTTACCTATTTAGGTTTCCCCATAACCATATTGGTGTCATGTGTTGATTTCATGTTTCATGTTTATGTGAATTTTTATTTTAGTACTTAAGCATTTAAGTTCAAAATAAAGATTAAAGGGAAAAGTTAAAATACAGTGAACACTGATTCACCCCCCCCTCTCAGTGTCCCATTCCTAAAAATTGGTATCAGAGGGCTAGTCCTCAGTAAAAAAGTTTAACCACTTGAGGAGATCATGGACAAAGCAGAAATGAAACATCTGAAGAAAAATCTTGAAGTTGCTCTTGAAGACTTGGACAATTCAGAAAGAGAAATTGAAGAACTTAAAGAAAAAGTTAGTGATGCTCAATAAGTTATCAAAAGACTAAGAAATGATTTGAAAGGACACTCTAACAATGATCTTGAATAAAAAGTCAAGAAGTTGAATGAAGAAAATGCATCCCTATTAAGTCAGCTTGAAGAATTTGATGAAAAATCAAGATGTCTACAATGAACAAGTCAAGGAGAACCTTCAACTCAATGAGGAATTGAGGGAAGCCAATTTGGAAATCTTGGATCTAAAGAATTGCAAAGAAAGCTTGGAATCTAAATTGAAAAAGGAAAAGGATCATATTGACAAATTACACACCAATGCTGATTTGGTAGAATCTCAGTTGTATGCAAGAAGAGCCAAAGGAGACACTAGCTGTATTGGATACAATGAAGCACAAAATCAGATTGACAATATGAGAGCAAGAAAGGATTCACAAAAAGACTCTACTGATACTGAGAAGACTGAAGATCAAACCAAAGAAAATGATGGTCCTCCTAAGAATGAGCGCAAGCCTGTAGAACACACCTATTTTGCATGTAACAAGCATGGACATATTGCGAGGAACTATACAAAGGTAAAACCTTTTAATGGTTATTATTATTCATGTAGTAGATTTGGTCATAAAGTTATGAATTGCAAGACTAGTAAGAAGAATAGAATTCAGCAAGATCAAAGAAATCAGAATCAGACAAATGTAAGAAGTGCTCAGAATGTTACATGCCAGATATGTAACTATAATGGTCACACAACAAAGCAGTGCAGAATGGTGACTCATGTCAATGTACTGAGGAATATAAGACTTCTAGTCATTTGTCACTCTTGTAACAAGGCTAGACATATTTCAAGGTTCTATAGATCAAGGACACAAGGTTAGGGAAGCCCTAAAAAGGCCGAAGAAGTAGTTTTGGATCCTGTAGGAGAAGTCAATTTTGTGAAAGGTTTAGAGGATGCAAGCTTGACTTGGTCAGAGAAAAAGAAGGAAAAGACTGATGAGAATGTATTAGATGCATCCCCAGTTGATGCACCCTCTACATCTGATGAATGGCCCTCAAGGTCATAGGGGGAGCTAATTTAGCTCTAGACCCCTACGTGGCTGGTATACTCATCCTCAGAGTATGCGCCTTTGGACTTAATCTTTTGGAGTGTATAGGAACCTTCGTGCAAGAGCACACATGCTGAATGTTAGCAAAACTTAAGTTGCAAATTTTGAAGTGACAACCTGGTTTACGCGACTTGCATTAATGGAAAATTTCTCACTTTAAGTACACAAAAAGTTGTTTGTTCACTCATTGCATTTGAATTCAAAAGTGATTGAAGTGCAGATTGAGCCTTGGAAGTTGTTGTGAATATATGGAGATTGAACTATCAGTGTTTGTAGTGCATTTGATCAGTTGCAAAAACCCTAGCTCGTTGAGCCAATTCAGAAGTCATTAGGTTATCTGTAAGTTTAGTTGGAAAGTGATTAACAAGTAAGTCATGGCCAATCTAATTTTTTATGATATCACTGAGAAGAAAAGACATATTTTCAAGAGGCACCATTTAACTCAACCCTAGATGATTTAGAGGGAGCTTTCTCCTACACACCTATGGGCATTATGCATGTGGAAGACATAAGGGCTTACATCTACTATAAGAAAGAACCTGTTGGACTAGATAGGTTAAGGGCGCACATGGATACCATGTTAAAATATGATAAAACATTCATGGATGAATATGCCAAATGGAATGATCACCCTATTGTTGAGTATGCTACAACATATGAATTCTATGAGATAGAATGGATAAAGATCTTATTGAGAAAAATCCATGATGATCTATTTTGGATTAGAGATGTTCCAGTAAGAATCACAAGTGATCTGATACATGAGATGACAAGCCTTTCTAGGATAGGCATCATCCTTCTAGTAGGCAAGGATGTTAGAAAAATGGTAGAGCAAGTGTGTAAGTGAAGGAGCGATAGGCGCGACATGACTATTGAGTCGATTGAGTAAGCAGACATCAAATTGATGTCAATGATACTGGGTTATAGGTTTCATCACACCAACAGGGTGAATAGTGTGTCAACGGGGACTATTCTAGCTACCATCAGACTAGTAAAGGAAGATGGAGAATTCAACTTGTGTGAGATCTCGCACACATAGTTGATAGATAACATCAAAGCTATCAAACATGACAAAACAAAGATATTTAGGTTTGGGTCCCTGATCATCTATATGTACCTTCATATAGTTGGAAGAGTTTTAGATTTGTATTTGGACAAGTCCATTCCAACAATGCCTTAGATATCCAACAAAGCATCCATAGAAAGCACACTAAGAGACTATGTCACACTAGAATTGAAGACCTTTAGAGCTAAGATGTAGATGAGGTATAGGATTCTAGAAATCATTGTAGAGAAATATAAGGATACAATATGCTTTATGGTGGAGACTGACACTACATGTACGGAAGCTGTTGAGCCTAGAACTAAGTGGATTCATCCACTTGGGTATGAGGTAGAGGAACAAGTTCTTGAAGCCTATGCATAGGTACTTCTATCAGCCCCCAAAGATCCTAATGAACCTAGGTGGGGAACTTATGAGGAAAAGACTAGAGAAGTTGATGCAAAACTTAATAGTGCAGCAACTAAAAGAAAAGTTGCTAAGGTCACTTCTGAGATCTTGAGAATACATGGTGTGTCTCAAGAAAACCTTGATAAAGCAAGGGATGAAAACATTGCCTTATAATTGAAAGGTGCAGTAATAGAGGAAGAACAAGAAGATCCTAAGTTGAAGAAGATGAAAACTGAATCAGATGATAGTCAGAAGGGTAAAGAAGATAATACTCCTTCTGCACCCATAGATACTATTGATCTTACCACTCCTCTGGAGTATAAGCCTATAATCAAGAGGAAGAAAGAGGCTAGCACTAGTCATCCATCCTTGTGAGCATTAAGGAGAAAGAAAAACATTCAAGCACCTCCTAAGGCAGGATTCAAACCAAGCCTTAAAGTATTGAGCACTAGAATTGTTGATGAGGGAAGAATTGATCAAGTAGGGAAGTTTTATGAAACTTACAGTGAGATTGACAAATCAGAGATACATGAGATGATTGTCAAACATATGATAAAGTTCAAGAAGATAGTTCTTGAATAAAAAATAGAAATTCTAGATAAGGTATGGGAAATAATGGACACCTTAAAAAGACAAGCCACTAAAGAAGATCTGAGGATAAGGTAACAAATTCTTGATTCCACTCTTCTAGTATGTTCTATTGAAGAAAGGTCATTGTTACTAAATCTAGTGAAGCCACACTTAAGGACAAAGATGAGAACTCTACATATTATGAACAAAGACTATGGGTTGATAATGAAGGAAATAGAGAAGGAAATTGAAAAGGTGTTATTAGAACAACACATAAAACCACCTACTATGCCCATCACTCATGCACCTAGTAAGAAAGAAAAAGAAGCAGAGACCTTCAAAGTATCAGTGACAAGTCCTTAGGACTTAGCGCCCATAGCAAAAACTCAAACAGAAGAAAACAAGTCTGCACCCATCTTAGAATCACATGAAGGCAGTACTATGCTCATAGATAATGTGGAGATAGCCATGGTGGCTACTGATAAGGATTTGGACAAGTTTGAGGAAGCAATTGTTAGTACTGAAGAAGCTGAAATCTTATGCAGCAATACACCTCCCACTCAGTAAGAAGAAGTACTCATAGAAGATGTATCTGATAAGAAAGAAGAAGAAGAGGTAGAAAAGAAGGAAGAAGATACTTCTATTGATCTTGTAAAGGTAAAACCAGAAGTGATGGACAACACTCGCATCACTCCCTCCTTAGCATTGTTGTCAAGTTTGACACCTAACACAAGCAGTTTGGACTCTTGGAAAGAAGAAGACTTGATTAAGTTCAACATCTTGGCTATGTAGAAGGAAAAATAAAAACAAGTTATGAGGAATCCTCCCCTGATAGAATCAGTGAATATTTTGAACAATTTTCTGCCAGAAGATAAGAAAGTGCTAAAAGTACATTCGGTTGATGATGTGAGTTCAATCCTCTCATAGTTCAAAAGTAATTTTTCTAGCCTAGAAGAATCAACATCCATGGTAGCAAAAGAGAAGTACTTAAAGAAGAGACTCAATGAACTAATGAACAACTTTGTACTAGACTTGAATTCTCTTAAGTCTGGTCAAGCATCCTTGAAAGAATTTTCTGATGAAGGAAGAAGGATCATTGCAACATGCATGGATTAAGACAAGCTCACCGATGCTCACTTCAAGAAGATAAAAGAGGCAGAAGAAATGATTGAGAAGGTAAAGAATTTAGTGTCAGACACATCCATTAATGTGAACATGTGTAACAATGTCTACCAAGGATAGATAGACAAGATTGAGAAGGAAGAAAAAGAGATAACAAGGATAAGGTCCAGACAGACTTAGTCGAGGAATAGTCTTGTGCCCTCTTTAGACATCCTCAATCAGAATATAAAGGAGATTGATGCCACCATGGTAACTTATGATCATGGTCCCATTAGTGACTTGGAGAAGATGGAGAAGCTTCAATATGCATTATGCGCCCATCTCCAAATAGTTAACTTTCTGATAACCTTTTGGAAGAAGGAGATCCAAAACCTCAAGATTGCATATCTAGGTGTTTTCCCTTAGTGAGTATGTGTAGATACAGTTTTCTAATGCACCTTTTTCATTAATGTCAAAGGGGGAGTTGTGTATAGAATATGGAGTATATATATGTATAGGGAGATATAAGATTATGTATAAAAATGTATAGAAGACAAAAGTTTTTGTGTAAAGGAACAGTTAGCAACTTAGCCATATTCCTTTGTTTCCATCAATGACAAAGGGGGAGATTATTGCAAAGTTCTCTATACTAAGGTATATGACTAGATATAGTGTTGTCATTATGGAAACAAATTCATATAGAAATTTGGAGTTAGCGCACTTAGTATAAAGATCAGAATTCAGTTAAGTGTTGAAGACTGGATAGTGTACAGAGTTCCTACAGCTCAGAGCATCTACACATGTGTGTACAAATGAATTATGGTATGCACCCTAGAAGTTAATCTTGTTAGACTATACTTATGCTTAGTCTATAAGTGCATAAGTATATATGGAAAGATGTGAAAGTTACAGTCAGTTGAAGTTGCACAGCCAGTGTGTGCAGCAGAGAATAGAGCATGGAGCTGACAGTTAGCATTTTGGTTTGCAATTATAATGTAATGTTGTAAAGGCCATCCACCCATTGTATTTAGGTTTCTGAAATGTTTATGCATATAATTGTAAGCATGCTTAAGCCAATTCATTTGGAAGCATTGTTTGTAATTAGTTATAGGGTCAACCTAATTATTTTGTTTGTATGAGCATATAAATATAAGATGTGCCGATTGTATTCAGTATGGAAGTGTAATAGAGTTGTGATAAGTAAAGAAGAGGTATGCAAAGGCAACATAAGATGTATTAGAGCTTTTCTAGAGGTCAAAGCATTAGCGCACCAAAGGAACTGATCAGACACGTAGTGTCACACTGATAGTTCACTAGCAAATATAGTGTGTATCTGAAATCAGAAGGTTGTAGCCTTCACCATTTGAGTAGTGAGCTCTAGAATAGTGAGTCCACTCCCCTAATAGGGGTCATTGTACAAGACTCCTAATAGGGTCCGATGCTTAACAAGGTCTACTATACTTAAAGCATTGTAAAGCTACTCCTAATAGGGTAAAGGATCTTCTAACAAGGATCACAAAACACTAGTGCAGAATATTAGTGGGTATCAAGTCCCACCAGGATTTTTATCTATTTGGGTTTCCCCATAACCATATTGGTGTCATGTGTTGATTTCATGTTTCATGTTAATGTGAATGTTTATTTCAGTACTTAAGCATTTAAGTTCAGAATAAAGATTAAAGGGAAAAATTAAAATACAGTGAACACTGATTCACCCCCTCCCTCTTAGTGTTCCCATTCCTAACAACATCTCCTTTAACTCTTAGTAATTTGATGCCTTTTCTTTTTTCTTCTTGAATCCCAAGTAACAGAGCTTCATACTCTACAATATTGTTAGTATTCTCAAATTCAAGCTTATAAGCAAAAGGTAACTTTTCTTCAGTTGGAGATATCAATACCACCCCAACACCCGAACCTGTAGATGAACAACTCCCATCAAATGTCATGGTCCACAGATCTTCATTGTTAGTACATTTTTCATTCATGACATCAATCTTTGGCATGATCATATAATTGGACAAATCAGTCTCCTGGTATAGGATATGAGAGTTAGGATCATCTGAGGGAAAAATAGTGTACTTGCACTTAGTCTCAAGTTGTAGATTAACCTTCTTATCCCCAATGGGGATGATAGCCTGAGACCAATCTAATTTTATCTCTCCACCCAAATCTCTACAAAAGGTTCTACTCAAAAGCATACCATAACTAGCTGGTGTGTCAGGGATGAGGATTGTCAACTTGAGCCTTTTGTCAGGGAAAGCTACCAATGCAATTTGGGCATCTTTGATTTGGCCAATCAAAGGAACCTGCTTAGCATCCATGGAGTAGCACCTACCAAAAGTTTTGGTTAAAGGAAAATCAAGGGCTTTTTCTACTGAAGAGGGCATGATGTTTTCAGAAGCTCTAGAATCTATTATACAATTACTAAGCTTATGACCAGGATTGAACAATGACACATAGAAAGGCTCAAGTTTCCCGATTGCAGGAGCAGATCCTAAAGATTCAACATTGATGATGGGTTCTTTAACTTTGGGTTGTTTAACATTTGGTTCAGTAGGAATTTCACTAGTGGATACAACATTTTCTTGATTGGAGTGCACAACAGGAGAAGAACCCTTCACATAAGAAACCAACTTATCCAATTCACCAGGGTTCAATTTGAAATATTCAGCAGGGGATATTTGGATTTTAGATGATTTACAGAATTCTATGAAATCAAAAGTTGGTTCTGAATATGACCTTATAAGGATTTTAATCCCTACTGGTTCACTCCCTGGAGTCTTTGTGCTGCTGCCAGCTTGACTCATTGGTTCTTTATCCTTCTTACCTTGGAAAGGAGATGAAGCATGGCTATGAAATTTTCCACCTTGCTAAGCTCAAGTAAGCACTGAACATGAAGGATGCTCCAAAGTTGTAAGAATGTCACCACCTCATTCTAAATTAGACTCATATTTGAGATAGTAATTCATGGAGTCGCAAGGTCCTCCCAAGTCTTCTTCATTTCCATGGATTTTCACAATGGTTTCTTTGTTGGATTCCATTTTCTTGTATCACACCATCTCAAGACAAGAATCACCATCATGCTCATCAATCAAATGAAAGATACACATGTTGATTTTAGTAGGAGGTGCTTCAATCTGAAGTCTAGGCTGATGTGTTAAATTATTTGACTTCTTTACAAAATTTCTCATTCCTTGGTTTCCATACCTCCTAGGGATATCTTAATAAGGAGTAGGGGTAGCTTTTGGTAATTTCCTTTTTAGGGTTATCATATCATTGACCAATCTCTGAACAATGGCATTGTGTATGTGAAAATTGTACCTGATCTATAGACACAACACTTCAGTAAAACATTAGAGGTTAGCAAAAATCAAAATCGTGCAATGAATTGAAAGCTAAACTAACCAGGTGATTTACTACCTTCTAATAGGTGCAAGTATGATGTTCTCAAATTGTTATCGAGATCAGTGACCTCAACGACACCTAAATGAAGGATTTGAATGCAAAACTGATATAAAATATGAATGCAATTAATCTATTTTTTTTTTTTTTTTTTGATTTTCTCTGCAATGATATGATCAAAACTGATATGAATCTATGCTATATGAAATTGATCTAACAATAATATAAAAAAAAGAGTGATCTCACAAAATGTGGGTGATTCGCAAAGAAGCTCCAATTCTCCAGATAGCAATTCACCAGCATAAGTTTGCAAATTATGAGATGATTTGTGAAGAGTTGATCCTTGATTTTATAGAACTCTAGGGCTTTAGAGGTGCATGGATAAAAAGCCATAAATCACTCTAATAACTCAGCTTGATTTTTGAGTTATTTTTAAATAAAGATAATTTAATTCACAAAAACATGCAAATCATGCAAAAATAGCTTTTTAACTCAAATTAGAAGTTTAGATCAACTTTAAAACTCAAAAATGATATTGAGTTCCAAAAAGTCAATAACTTGCATTGATTTTCTGATTTGGAGTTTAACTGCTCTTTGATTGTGCACATGGATAATTATGAATTAATAAATAAATAAAGTGATTTATCCTCAACTTAACTGATTTTGAAAAATAAAATAATTGATTTATGGGTTAATCAATCATTTAATCAAAATTTTATTCAAAAACAATATTATTAAAAAATGACAACTTGCTTTATTAATTAAATAATAATTTAATCAATTATTCATAGGATTTTGGATTTATTGTCAAAATTAAATAATATGATTTAGGAATAAAAAGAATTAAATTCAATTAAATAATTAAGCGGCTAAATTAAATCTAATTAATTAAATATTTAGAATATTCAATTAATGAAACTTTAGGATAAATAAGATTTATCGCCAAATAATCATTAAATTAAAGATAATTATGATGATTAGGAATATTACTAGGAATATTCCCCAATGCAGAATTTAAGATAATCAATTAGGATTCGATGATGTGCAGATGTGCCTTTGGTTAGGACTTTGATGTCAATTTCATTCGATATGTCGATATAGAGGTTAATGAACCTATAACCCATTTTTGGGGTATTACATTTTTCCCCTCTTTGAATTACTGTGCAAAGCGCAATGGTTCAAAGACAGTCTGTGTTTGATAAAGATATGAAACTGATTCAAAATTGATAATTGATATGAGACAGAAGTTGATTGAAATATTTGATATGAAAATGATAGGTCCTAAATGACCAAAGATAATGTTAACTATAACAGCAAATGAACCAATGAAACAAAAGCATCAAAACACCTGATTCTGAACCTTATGATTGTGAAGAAGTGAGTGACCGATTCTAGACTCAATTGTCCTTAGAAGAATCACGTAGGTATCACATCTGAACCCTTCAGTTACCGAAGAACCAAGGAAATAACACTAATGAACTGATGGTTATGAAAAATTGATACAGTTTACAAGATTAGGAGAATACTAGATTGATATGGATCTTGATAAATCTGATATGCCTCGAGCGATGATTGATTTTCCCCAAGCGATGAGGACTTTTGATGAATCAACAACTTGACATGGTTGTTGTCTTGATTAATGAGGAAAGATATAATTTCAAATTTGATTACAGACTTTGAGTGATATGCAATACCATGCCCCCTTCCGGATTAAAATTGAAATCTGACAAGAGAAGCCAATGTTATGGTTTAGAAGCATGTTAATTGATTTGAAAAGTGGTTAAACACATTTGAGAATGAATTTTGCATTATTTGGAGGCCCAAAAGACCAAGTTTGACTAGGTTAAACCATGAGTTGACCATAGTTGACCAAGTTGAAATTTTGATAGTTTGATATTGTGATAATTAGTTAAGTTGAATATTGGATTCCTGTGAAGATTGAAGGTTGATTATGCAAGTAGTGAATAATATAAATGATCTCAGATTTTGATTTTGATCCCGAAAAAGGATTCTACTTACTGTTTCATTGGAGGAACCTTCATGTGAGATTTGGCTCTTGTTAGATTTGAAGATGCAATTTGAAGAATCATTTAAGCATTGAAGTGTTTCCAAACATTTGTGAGATCATGCAGACATGCAAAATGCAAAGAAACATGAAAAATGAAATGCAACCTAGGACCTACTCACCGATCATATGTCGATTTGTTATCATCATTGAACTTTTAGGTAACCGGATAAATCAATACAATGTCCACTAGGTATGAAACCATAGACATATGAATATTGATTTGTATGCACAAGAATCAATACAACACCCACTAGTCAACAACCATGGATATATGAATATTGATTTTTTATTTTCGGAATGTTGGATTAGATATAAGCACCAAAGCATAAACGTCAGGATGACCTAAATATCATGTCCATTTTGATATAGCAATTTGTATAAGCATCAAAACATAAACGTTGTGATGACTAGAATATGCCTTGCATGACAAACACATCAAGGAGTCAAGAGATCATTCTAAATCCAATGTGAATTACCCATAGTGACCCTTTATGGTTCACATCCTTAGGTAAGATCGCATTTCATAGTAGGAGAAAGAACTCACTCAAAAAGATAGTAGTTAGATCAAACTTCCTTGAATCTTTAATTTTCCAAGTATCAATGGTCGAGGTATGCATGGCCATCCAATTTGAGATAGAGGCTCTTACAGTCGGACATCATTTCAATCCAAAATTTCCAAAGTTGTTAGATTTTTACATACAAGTAGAAGATAAAGAAAAGATTATGCCCCCACTCATCACTCTCTAAATCCTATAAAGGACATCATGGAAGAGCTCGAAAGGACATAATATGCAAAAATCTTAATGCGAATCAGTAAGCATACAAGGAGATAAAAGCATTGTAAAAAGCATAGATTATTTTCAGTTTGTGTTTGATGTTGATTGCATTGTTGTAGATGCAAAATCCTTTCTGGAGATGAGCCTGACTGACTCAAATGAAGCTTCAAAGGACTCTGACTAGATATGATACGTCTAAGATACATTGGAGGCCATAGGATATGATATTGATTGCCCCCAAGTGTTAAACATTGATAGGATACAGACGCTTGAGCTGATTGATGTACAAATCAACTTATTAAGAACAAGAATGCAGAAACAAACTAGGAGATATGTACAAAGTAAAGAAAGATTGAAAGCTGGGAAAGACCAAGATTGCACTGATAGATGGAGCATTTTGAAACAAGTGGCACCCATTTGCTAGGTTTTCACCATCTTGGCAGAGATTCTATTTTTGCTACCAAGGCGCCTGTTTCCAGGTTTTCACCAAGGCACTTTTTTTTTTTTTCATTTTTTCAAATTTTTTTGATATTTTTGATATTTTTTACTTTTCTTTGTGAGTCATCAAGGCACCTATTGCTAGGTTTTCACCAAGATGTTCATTTTTTTCAAGACTTTTTCTAGATTTTAAAGATTTTTTTAGGACATTTTACCATAGATTGAATGCCTTAGGCATAGAATTTCTTTAGATGGAGAACGTTGATTGGTTCTTGGAGCTGTTCTCCTTCAATTTTTGAGAGTTGATAGGCACTAGAGCCCAAAGTAGCAGTGATTACAAAGGGACCTAGCCAATTGGGTTCAAACTTTCCCTTGCATTCTCAATGTGATTGATTTTTAGGATTCTCTCTCAAGACTAGATCACCAACTTGAAATTCTCTGTATTTGACTTTCTTGTTGTAGCCTCTAGACATTCTCTTCTGATATACTCTGAGATGATCATATGCTACTTGTCTATGCTCATCTAGTAGTTCAAGTTCTTGCAACCTAGACACTCTGTAGTCATCATCAGTTACTAGACCATGCATTATGATTCTTAGTGATGGAATTTTGACCTTAATAGGCAGTACCACTTCGGACCCATAAACTAAAGAGAATGGTGTAGCCCCAGTGGGTGTTCTAATACTTTTTTTGATACTAGTTCTGATACTAGTTCTGATACTTGTTCTGATACTTGTTTTGATACTGGTTCTGATACTTGTTTTGATATTTGTTCTGATACTGGTTTTGATACTGGTTTTGATACTTGTTATGATACTTGTTCTAATATTGGTTCTGATACTGGTTCTGATACTTGTTCTAATACTTGTTCTGATACTAGTTCTGATACTAGTTATGATACTTGGTATACTTGATAGCATCTTTTTCCATTGCAAACTCCCAAGCAAGATCATATCGTGTAGTCCCAATGTCTAGCAAGGTGGAGAACAAGAGGGATTAGCAAGTTGGTGGAAGAGATGGAAGACAAGAGAATGAAGGAGAATGAAGGGAAGAAATCCTCAAGGGAAAACTCCTCAAGAATACCCAAGCTAGGGAAAAATTGTCATGTAAAGCGCATTTGGACGAGCTCAATAAAAGGCCAGCATAGGATAAATCACAAAAGCATAATGCAACAGCAGGAAAGGATGCAGTCCAAAGGAGTAGACATGTCAAGAGGTTTCATAGCATTGTGTTTTACTCTTTTTTTTATTTCTTTTATAATAGATCAAGACCAAAGGGGAAATGATAGCGAAAGACTAGAATGAATGGAGGAAAATAAATATGAAGGCTAAACAAGAAGGGAATGAAAACAAGATCATCATAAGATAGCTCACAAAATAGCCAAATGTTCGTGTATAGATCAACATTGTAAAGATCAAAGAGAGAAGATGAAATGGATGAAATATGTAGAAGAACTACGCATGATGCTTGATTACTAGGTTTTCATCATGGTACTTATCCAAGGTGCCATAAAGGAGTGATTTTCACCATAGGATGAATTTATTTCTCTTTACTTTTGCTACCAAGGCGCCTATTTCTAGGTTTTCACCAAGGCACATTTTCAATTTTTTTTTCATTTCTCTTTTTTTGGAAGAAGGAAAGCTTTTTAGATAATGCTCCTTGAAAGGATAAACGTGATATACCAAGGATTCAAATGATATGCTCAAAGATGCTAATAGGGAAAGGAATATGTAAGAGAAAAATGGAGGATAGGGTTTTATGTAAAGCGAGTGAGGTTGGAAGATAGGAGGAATAGGAAAATGAGGAAAAATGATAGAAGGTAGAAGGATAATGAATGGAAGGATCGTGAAAGGGTAGATGGAAAGGAAGGCAAGATCAAAATCAACACACACCTTGAAGGATGGGGAGAGGATGGAGGAAATGTGAATGAAGGAATACGTGAAGGAATATGGTGAATGGATAGCAGAGGTTGTGGTTTAGGTGCATGGAATGGAAGGATGTTTATGGAGGAAGATGAAGTGGAAGTCTTTGGAAGCTTGAAGGTCAATTTCACTTTTTGCTCAACACCAGACTCTTTCAAGAGAGACTTTGGAATCCATATAGCTGTAGGCCTTTTATTTCCTTTTGATGATCTAGAGAGAATACCTTCAATGATGGATTTTGGAACCCATACTTGTCTTGTATTTTTTTTCTTAGATATCTCTTTTGACTTTATGTTTCCATGTCAATTAGAGGAGACATGGTGATCTTCTTTTTTTGATAGATTCTTGTATTTCTTCTTTTTCTTGTATTGAAAATTTAAATTACTTCCAAAAGACTTGGGACTTGTGGAAGAAGGAGGATATGACTAGTTTAGATGGGTGGGTGGATGAAAAGGTTTCAAGGGTGTGCATCTATGTTGATCTTGAGGAAAGATGGGAGATGGAGGGATGTAAGGACCCAAGATGGATGGTGAATTAGGAGAGTTAGGAGGGGAAAGTGAAGAGACATAAGGACCCAAGATGGAAGGTAGATGTGAAGCCCTTTGTAGTGGTGGAAGAGGTCCAAGGATGGATGTGGAAGATATAAAAGGATAATCAATAAGTTCATCAACATCTATATGACAACCAAGGATATCAGCATCTTTAGAGTGAGCATTAGAATTTTCAATAGAATCATGGACATCTTGAATATGAGCACCTTCTTTGATAGGATTTTTCAAATCTTGCAAAGACTTAGGAAGAGTAGAAAGTGGAAATGAACATGGAGTGGTAGAATAAGAAGATGGAAGAATTTGATCTTGACAAGGATCTTTGGATAGCATGAGTGCATAATTTTTCTCTTGATTTTCAATAGGTGTAACATTGGAAGTAACAACACCATTTTTACCAACCTTAATGGAAGTATCATCTTTGGAAAGAACAAGTGTAGTAAGGTTATTTTGATTGTCAATAAGCTCAACGGTGTAGGTAGTAGCTTGATCTTGCCTAGGAGAAGACTTAAGACATGGTGGAATGCATGAAAAAGGGTGTGCAAGATCAAAAGAACCCTGAAGCTGATAAGAGACATCATGAAAAGGATTGGATGACATGGAGGGTTCTTGATCTTGATCTTTCTTTATGTTCTTTTCTTTATCATTTTTAGAGTCCTCTTGACATGGACCCACTTCTAAGGATATGAAAGCTTATTGGGATTGTATGGAAGACCATTGCAGAGATGGTGAAGGACTAGCTAAAGTAGGCATTGTAGCATATGAAGGCTTAGGCTCTTTAGGTTTAGCATTATTGAAAGTATTGGTAGCCAAGTGAAGGTTAGCTTGAGTTTCTTCAACGGGTAGCCCTTGAGGATAACTATAGGGAATCATATGAAAAGTATCAAGACTTTCATTGGATAAAGGATTTGTGAAAGATTTGGAAGACTCAGAAGCTTTAGGAAGAGTATGGTTATTGGAGGAAGTAGGGGATGGAAGGGAACCATCACAAGAAAAAGGTTTAACATTAACATGATCTTTCTTGAGAGTGTAATCTTTATTTTCAGCCTGAGATTTCTTAGAGGAGAGATCCTTGTAGTATGCACATTTATAATCAGCACGATAAACTTTCTCTTCCTCAAGTGAAATAGATGGATCATCTAGGTATTGTGCACAGAAATCATCAAAGTCTCTTTCAAAATCAGAATCATATGGATCACCCTTATGATCTATCCAATGTGACAGCTCATTTGTAGTAAGCAAGAACACATGATGACAAAGATTCTTAGGAATAGAGGTGTCATATGTATCATTACATTGTCTATCATCATAGTCATCATAGTCTTCAAAGATGGGCATGTCACTCTCTGTGGAAGAGGTATCATAATGGTTATCACATTGCTCAAATTCTATCCGGGGGCATGGTGACATGTACAAGTCCTTATCAAATGGAAAAGGGCATAGAGTTTCCATGGAGAACTCCTTGGGTTCCTTCTCTTTCTTAAGATTGTTAAGTTCAACTTGCATAGCATGCATCTGTTTCATCATAGTGGTGATTAAAATTTCTTCCTCATGTGTACTGATTCTTTGAGACATGTGTACTAATTCTCAATGGCTATTGCTCTATTCTTAACACAATGATTTGTTTGATAAATTCTGGAATTAGGTTGAAAAAGCTAAGTATCTAGCAATTCTAAACATTTTCTGACAACTTTTCAAAATTTTCCCAAATGACTTTCTGCAGACTCATACGACAGTGGGTATACTATGAAATGACAGTTGAAAAACTTGTACGATAGTTGCTAGTAGGATTTGAATTTTTGAATTTGACTAGCAGAAAGACTCATACGACATTGGGTTCTTTATCATATGACAGATGGGCAGTAATGAAATGACACTTGATAGAAACTTGTATGACTTTCTGACCTCCTGAGATGACTTTTGACTCCAGAAAAGAAATTTACTTCAAATTTTGCAAATTTTGAGTTTTCAGATTTGGATTGTTTGCAAATTTCAATGTCCAGATTTGAGAATTATAACAGATTTGTTCATTTTCAATAACCAGATAGATAAACAAGCACACAAAATAGCAAGCAAGTGTTTTCAAGCATGTCTGAAAATAATGAGCAAGGGCAAAAGCAACCTTGCGCATGAACAATCAAGCGACTTATTCATTCTAATCCTCAGAAGCGCTAATTGTGTATGTTCAAAAAATGTTTTGCAATAATGCACATATACCCTAGAAAATGAAAATTTGGCCTCGCTAGGGTTTTTAGTAATGGTTTGACTCTGCAACTTTTATGATCTAAAGGGGTGAACTCCAATCCCGGTGCACCAGGGTTTTGACATAGTCCGAGAACTTAATCTTTAGGAGCTGCTAGGGAGATTTGACAACCCAACAATGAACCACACCTATGGAGGTTTCTTCCACAAGGACATTTATATAGCGACTGTCACTACCTTGGTGAAAATGGCTATTACCACTTGAGGTTCCATTAACGCAGTTTTCCATATGAAGGGAGTGTCCTCTATGGTTAACCCTCTCTAAAGGTGACTCACAATAGTATACCATAAGGGGACTTGGCTCTAAATCCAAGGGTTTGACACCTTTTCACTTTTAACCTAGACAAAGCAGGTAGATAAATATGACATGCTAAGATGAAGATTATCTCACCAAGGTCTATGATATCAACCCCACATGATCTATCAACCTCTCCAGAGAGAGAATGTATCAATCAATAAGGGAAGATGCACGGACCTAGTAGAACGTGAGATGCACTAAGTATCCTCACTACCTATAAGGATTCTATCATCAAGAGGGATTTCACTAGGAATCCAATCTCTCAAGAACCACAAATAGTGTTCATAGGGCCTAATTAATATGTTTTCATAGATATATTTCCAAAAGAAAATCTACCGAAAGTACTCAAAAGAAGAAAGAGGAACACTTAACACTTAAAGAGAATATGAGGTGGGTCCACAAGGTGGAACAATTAACCCCTCACACAAGCTAAAAATGAGTCCACAACTTAGAAAACAAGTGAGTTCTAAAAAGCACAAAAGGGTTGCCTAGTGGAACAATTAACGCTTCTCTCCTGTAGACCCCTCCCCTTTATGGCACTGAGATTGCAACCACGGGGCGGAATGAGGGGCTGACAGATTTAGCGAGTCCAATAAACCAAGATAGCAATCTAGATCAATCACAAGTATCTAAGACTGCTTATCAATACTTAAGGTGTTACAACCTAGTATTCAATTATGCAAATTTGAAGAAAAACATGCAAAGAAAACACTCAAGCCAAACACATGAGAGATTCATTTTAGGATCCAAATTGAAATGTTATCAGATTAAGGAGAATACCTGGAATCCTCGCAATGCACTTAGTATATTTTTACCTATTTTTAGCAATTCTTGCAGTTTTTCCAATCAAAACCAGCAGGAGTCAATAAAAAATAGAGAATTTCAATTGTTAAGATTAGCCGTTAGTCAAAATCTAAAAACCAAATATGACAAACTACCCTGAAAAATGAAATGACAGTTGAAATCTGATGCCAAAATTTTTTACGATAGTGGGTCTGTTGCCAGACGATAATACGAAACTCGTACAACAATAGGTATGCTCCCAAACGACAGTCCAGAAACTCGTACGATACTGGGTGTATGATGAAATGATAGTTGACCTTCCAGATGATAGTGTGTATAGCTTGGCATGATTCTCGATCTAATAGACTATCGTACGATAGTGGGTACAGTGTGAAACAACTTTTGGTAGAAACTCGTATGAAGATTGTATGGACAAAAATTAAAAAATCATAATTTTGCACAGAAACCAAGGAGAAAAAGATAAAAATTAATAAAAATTGAATTGGAAACCCATTTCAGGGCCCCACGGTGGGTGCCAGAAATGTGTGTATGAAAATTGTACCTGATCTGTAGACATAACACTTCAGTAAAACATTAGAGGTTAGCAAAAATTGAAATCGTGCAATGAATTGAAAGCTAAACTAACCAGGTGATTTACTGCCTTCTAATAGGTGTGAGTATGACGTTCTCAGATTGTTATCGAGATCAGTGACCTTGACGACACCTAAATGAAGGATTTGAATGCAAAACTGATATAAAATATGAATGCAATTAATCTTTCTTTTTTTTTTGGATTTTCTATGTAATGATATGATCAAAACTGATATGAATCTATGCTATATGAAATTGATCTAACAATAATATAAAAACAAAAGTGATCTCACAAAATGTGGTTGATTCGCAAAGAAGCTCCAATTCTCCAGATAGCAATTCACCAGCATAAGTTTGCAAATTATGAGATGATTTGTGAAGAGCTGAGCCTTGATTTTATAGAAATCCAAGGCTTTAGAGGTGCATGGATAAAAAGCCATATATCACTCTAATAACTCAGCTTGATTTTTGAGTTATTTTTAAATAAAGATAATTTAATTCACAAAAATATGCAAATTATGCAAAAATAGCTTTTTAACTCAAATTAGAAGTTTAGATCAACTTTAAAACTCAAAAATGATGTTGAGTTCCAAAAAGTCAATAACTTGCATTGATTTTCTGATTTGGATTTTAAGTGCTCTTTGATTGTGCACATGGATACTTATGAATTAATAAATAAATAAAGTGATTTATTCTCAACTTAACTGATTTTAAAAAATAAAACAATTGATTTATGGTTTAATCAATCATTTAATCAAACTTTTATTCAAAAACAATATTATTAAAAATTGACAACTTGCTTTAATTAATTAAATAAGAATTTAATCAATTATTCATAGGATTTTGGATTTATTGTCAAAATTAAATAATACGATTTAGGAATAAAAAGAATTAAATTTAATTAAATAATTAAGTGGCTAACTTAAATCTAATTAATTAAATATTTAGAATATTCAATTAATCAAACTTTAGGATAAATAAGATTTATAGCCAAATAATCATTAAATTAAAGATAATTATGATGATTAGGAATATTACTAGGAATATTCCCCGATGCAAAATTTAAGATAATCAATTAGGATTTGATGATGTGCAGATGTGCCTTTGGTTAGGACTTTGATGTCAATTTCGTTTGATGTGTCGATATAGAGGTTAATGAACCTATAGCCCATTTTTGGGGTATTACAGGGATCAGAAGATCCAGAAGTAGAAGCCTGATTATTAGGAGTCTGAACCTGTCTTCTTCATTTACCAGTAGTAATCATGTCATCTTCAAGCTCCACTACTAGCACTTGGGTAGCTGCTAGGTCTACTACTCTTCCCCATCTAAGATGGAAGCTAATATTTGGAGGCATAGCATTTACAAAGAAACCCTTTCTATTCTCATCACTGGGATGATGAGCATTTGGAATCTACTACAATAGCTTATTAAATTTAGCAACAAACTCCCTCATGGTTTAATGCATCTCCTTCTTTAATTGAGAGAGCTGCAATAATGAGTGTTCATTATTGGCTTCTTTGAAGAGAGCGAGAAAATTTGTTCTCATACTGTTCCAAGTTGTTATTGACCCATTGGGAAAATGATGAAACCAATCTACATTGGTTTCAATCAAAGTCTGAACAAAAAGACAGATTGCCATATATTATGTACCCATAACACTACATGCGGTATTGAAATCATTAATATGGTCACTTGGGGAAACTTGTCATCACCATTGAATTTGGGTAGAACCTCTCTAGCCCCTTTGGGTAAAGCTTGGAGGTTAAAATTTGTTAGATCCAAAGGACCAACCTGAGCACCCCATGGCTGATTTTGGGCCATGACTAGTAGAGAAAAATTTAGAAGATGAGGATTAAAAAGAGATGGGACTAATGTGCTAGACAATTTAAGGGCCTAGAAACCAAAAATGGGTGTGGTAGACTTGGTAGGCGAGGATGCTCTACTAGTTGTTTGGGTCTTTCTTCTCATAGAGATATTGGGGTTAAAATTAAATCGCTCAAGGGCTTCAAAATATTCATCAACCAATCCCTTTTCTTTATCCCCTCTTGTATACCTCTTTTCTACCAGCTTACTAATTGAAATTAGAAAAGAGAATATTAATAAAGAAAAACCTATCCTCTAGGTCTTTGGGCTGCTCTATTTTCTACAGCAGTAGTTCAAGCCAAAGGTAAACATCTCAACCACTCTCTATTTTCTTCCTCCTCTTCAATTACTAACCTCATTTGTTGATATTGATGCCCACTTATTTTCAAATTCCAAGCAGTTGCATTAAGATCAGCAATAATGTCCTCTTGTGTATCACAAAAGTGAAGATTAGGTTGCAACACTAGGGGCAGTTCTTGCTGACTAGGTACTCTATCAATAGGTAGTACCATAATTGATCATTAAATGAAAAGATTTAAGCATTGGTCTACTTATTAGACTCCCCAGTGGAGTTGCCAAAAATTTGTTGGTATACAGATTTTCCTTCTTACTAAAATTATATCAATCTACTAATAGTATTGCCCAAAAAGAAGGAAAAAATAATACAATAGTTGAGCTAGCCACTCACGACTAAACTCTTTGCGATCAAAGGAGTAGCTACCTTATAAAAAGATCAATTCTTGACAATCTGTTTACTCTAAAAGAATGGAAATTAGTAAAAGAGATGTATACTTTTGACTTGAAAGTACAAAAGGCTTTTGAATTCTCATATAAAATGACTACTTAAAATTCAAGTTCTGAGAAAGATCCACACGCATCTAGGCCAACTGATAAAGATTGCAAAAGAAACAGTCTCAGGAAGATCAATTCAACATGTACTGAAATAAAAATGAAGAATGGAGAGATGATCTTGAAGCATACACACAGATTACAGCAACATGAAATTAATTCCAACTGAAACCAACATACATGTAGTAACCAAACCAACTAATCTAAGAAAGATACTATTATCTTCTATATATATCAACTGATACTATATCATATGTTTCAATTGTAAAACAAAACCATTCATCAAAAGTCTATGCAGTAAATATTAAACTATTAAGTTTCTGTTACCAGAGAACCGACCCTTGCAAGGTCCTTCAAAAATTAGTTTATAGCCACGCAGGGCATAATTAGTTTCGTAACTAAAAATTATATCTTTGGAAAATAAAACTAAGACCCTAAACTTCTTGGAACTACTTTGTCAAAGACTAAATAATCGATTAACTTTTCTTAGCTTTAGCACTTGTGGTGGCATTAGCTGCTTTGTGCATGACTGACCACTCCTCAAAAGCTGTCACGAATCTCTCTAGCATCACTTTGTTTGGTGAAGAAACAAGATCAAGCCTCTATTCCTAGACACATTTACAGTTCAGCAACTGCTCTAGCTTGGTCTCCAATGTCTTTATTTTTTCCTCATTGATCATTATCAGTGACTGCACCCAAGCTACAACTGAGCAATCACATGCTACTATTTATTTGGCATCTTTTAACCCCCATGCCTTCTCAGCAAAGGATTCCTTCATCTTGGCTGCATCAATTCCGGTCTTTACTTCATCCTTGGCTAAGTTATAAAGATAGTCTATACGGTTGCTAAGAACCTCTTCAACACAAGCTACTACCTTCAAAATCTGACCTGATTCCTCGATACCTTGTTCAAATAGAGCACATCACCACTCTTCATTAATCTTGGCTACAAACAATAGAATGGCATCGACATCAAGAACTAGCTTCTTAGATAAAAACTTGTCTATATCATAGACAAAAGCCTCATCCATGTTGGTTATCTCTATATCCAAACCATCCCTTTTTCCTTCCCAGATTTTCATACTAGCTTCGATAGCAGATAGTAGAGAAGAAGAATTAATGGTTGAATCTTCATAGGCTTGTGCAAAATGGTTAACCATTTCACCAACCTCTCCCATCCAGTTGTAGAATTCTTTAGAGATGGATCTTTCTTTGTGTCCCTAATCAAGGAATTTTTGATTATCTGGAGACTTGACATCTAGATTTAGAGGTACTATTGCCAAAGGCTGGGGAACAGGATTCTGAAATTGTTGAATGTATTTTTCCATTTCACATAAAGCTTGTTTCAATTTTTCTTTATCTTCCGCATCTTTCAGTACTCTATGGTTGATTTTCTCGTTTGCGAAATTTAGGATCTTCAAATTTGTCGCCCTAGAAGACACTCCTAAGTCTACTTTCTCCACACTAAAATATTGTTAGGTGACCTCGACATTAGTCTTGTCAGAGTTGGGCTTGAATATCTTGGCAACCTAGTGACCTGTATCTAGGTCTATATCTATCATAGACTCTATCTTCGGCTTCTTTGTCCTTGGTTATTTTCAAAGATATTTGCTAACCAAGTCACCCACAGGAATTGAGGTAGAAATGATGTTTCTCTTCTTATTCATAGACAAATCCATCTAGTTTGGAGTCTTAGGAGTTGTATTCTATAAAATAGTGGTGCTCAGATTACCTGAAGTGGTTGCATCCTATTGACTTGTACTTCCACTACCTCCTACTGATACTGGCTCCATAGTTGATACTTTGCCTCTTTTCAATCTTTTGAACTTGCTTACACTGGGCTCTTCAGGGTTAGAATCAAGAATAGTGTAGAAAGAAGGATCCACCTTCTCACCCCTTTTGTTTCTTTGCCTGGTAAATCTCACAGTGTCATCAGAAACCAACTCAGAATCTTCAATGTTAGGGATTTCTAGAGGATCAGAGATACCTGCAAAAAGAAACACTTCAATCTTATTAGTTAGGACAGGGGAAGATTCAATTTTTGGAGTCCTCAAACTCCTACTAATTCTCAATGTAGGGGTTACTTGAATTTTCTTTCTTTGAGCCTTTAGCAATTTTTTAAAGAGAAAATCTGGAGCACATTCTCTTCATAACCTCAACTTCATGTATGCAATCATCCCATAAATTTTCTAAGTCTGGCTAATGAAGAAACATAGCATCTACCCTGAAATGGCTCTCCACAAAACCTTTTCTATCAAAGTAATTCCTTTCCTGATATGGTTGGAGATTCATTTCTTTCAGCTCATTTATTAAGAAGGAAAAATCATGCATTAGCCAGAATCTGTAATGCCCCAGCTCTAGTGGGAAGAAAGCACCAATACCACACTTAACCTCGTATTTCTTCTCAACCATCAGCAACTGTCTTCCTACCTCAAGTAAAATACACTTGTCCAAACAATACCTAGGAAGTTTTAGGGAGCATCACTGAAGCCTCCTACCCTCAAATAGCTAAAGGTAGGGAATTGAATATAAAAACTTCCATAAATCTTCACAAATTACATTTCTTCTTCTGATATTCTACAATTATGTTTTCCCCTTAGCTCAAAGACTAACTTGGACATAAAGGTATCCTGCACTTTCTTGAAACCTACGGGACTTCTTCCTTTTTGCAATAGAGGATGGTATTTGTAAATGGTCATGCTGCTATTACACTGTTCATATGGCATACCATCCCAAATTCTTCAAATGGCGAGGATATAGAAGAGGTACGAGGACATATAGAAATTAGAAATCAAGGCTAGTTGGGACAAACTTTCATGCAACTATTCAGCTATAATTTCTACCCAATCTACAACATTACCAACATCTAGGATCGCCTGCACAAAAATGTACATCCAGTCCTCCTAGTTGGTGTCTATGGGATTACCTCTAACCCTGTTTAACATTAATGTTATATCCCTTACTTCTCTAAACAGGTGATCTTTTCTGAGAGGTCTCGGTAGACGGGAACCTCCCTTTTCTGGGTTTAACAACCAGTCTCTAGCTATGTTATTTCTATACTCCCTCTTGTGTTTTTCAGAGTGGGCTATAGCTTTATCAATACTCCAATCCCCATAAACCTCTGCTGGTGGGATTTTAAAAGTGGCCATTATTACCTCTCTATTAATATTCACCAGGACTTCACCATTTTGTGTGTTGATGCATCTCTCAGCTTTATTATACCTATTACGATCTATCACCAATTCTAGGCAAGGAATTACTTTAGGGAAACCGACCGCTTCTAATAAACCACTTTCTACAATCTTGACAGATATGGCTTTGTCAACTTTTTCCCTTAATCTTTGCACAATTTCTCCTATATCATCATCAATTATCACCGTATCCCTCATCTTTGGTAAACAACTACTGATTGGGGAAAATCTATTTTCCTTTATGAATTTTACTTTGAAAGAAGACATACTGAAACAAATTCTTGCAAGATTCTTACAAAGCTAACTCTTTGCTTTTAAAATGAACAAGGTTAAAGGAATTACAGAGCCAAGGTTGCTGTAGAACTCACCGTTTTCCTACTTCTCAAAAATGTTACCTTGTCGTGCCAAGGCGTCTTCAGAAAATAAGCAAAGCAGAATAAAGAAATGGGAAGAGAGGGAAAATAAATACACACACTTGCTTTGATATCAATCAACTCATGTGAACTACCATGCGATCAGTTGTCATACATACTTCTCATCAATAAGAACATCCCATGAGCTGAGGTGGTGCCACTCCTTCGGTCACATCAATCATTTCATTGTCAGCATGTAAAGATTTGGCTTGAGACTTATATCTGAGTATTATTACATCTCAAAATTCAATCTTTGAACCATAAATTTTGGGTTCAAAGTAAACGATTCACCATGTTTTAATTAATATGCATTCTTGACAATTGTGGTGGGCCGCTAGGACATCTATAACAA
This sequence comes from Chamaecyparis obtusa, assembly GCA_027943335.1. Lineage (NCBI taxonomy): Eukaryota > Viridiplantae > Streptophyta > Pinopsida > Cupressales > Cupressaceae > Chamaecyparis > Chamaecyparis obtusa. Next base: position 1,476,458 of record BSBK01003715.1, read on the forward strand.
GCTCGGAGATTAAAAACCTTGACTTGAGAGACTTTTTAATGCAAAACTGTCGAAGTGCAGAATTAAACGTGAACCTTGAACCATAAAGGATGGGTTCAAAGTTCAAAATTTGTTTTAACATTTACAAACAAACACGTGACCATGACGGAAAAAGCTTTATACCAAGATGCTAACAATACATGACATTTTTTTGGAGAAATGCATATTGAACTTTGAACCTTGAACTGACAGGTTCAAGTTCAAAGTTCAAGATTCAATTTACAACTTAAACTTTGACAAAGGTTGGAAAATTGCCGCATATGAATAAGGTAAAATTTATTTGACTAGCAACACTATACATATTAGTAGTGAATATAAATTAGGTATACCAATATTGAATAAGAGTTTAAATCTTACCTCCCATCTTTTAGAATTAAATTGAGTGGATTCTTTAAGTATTGAGAATCAATATGAATGGTACAAAGTCAAATTATCACTTTCCAACCTTTTGGAAAATTTTAACCTGTTAGAAAATAATTTTAAGATGGATGTGCCTCCTTTGCCTCTTGTGAGATATTTTTCTCCTTCTAGGAGGTGGTAAAAGTGGATATTCTAGATTCATTGTTAGAAATTGATTGACTGGGTTTCTCGCTTGTTGGTAGATTTCATGGTGATATTGCTCATATTGATACTATCATAAGATGGTTTACTCATATTTGGAAGCTACGAGGACATATTAAGGTAACGTAAATGATGGCTCCTTCTCTTCTTTTCTCCTTTATTGATATTGAGGATTGTTTAATGATTCTTAGTGAGGGACACTAACTCTTACACCTAAACAATATTTGTTTGTCTAAGTCATGGACTCCCAATTTCAACTCAAACCAATTTCTTGTTCCCACTCTAATTTTTTTTACTGGGTTTACCTATTGATTTTCTTCCTGAAAAGGTTTTATGCCTTAGCCAATTACATGGGAAGATTTTTTTGCTATTGACCCTATCACCAAGTCCAAAAAATTGATTATTGCATGAGAGATTTTGTGTTGTTGTAGGAAAGGTTGATAAAATAGTGGATGGAGCAATTTTTTCCTCTTTCTAAAGTTGTGGCTAAGATTACTTAAAACAATTATATGAAAAGATGTTTTAGGGATTTGGATCAATAGAGCAAGAAAAATAAGGAGACTAGTCTCAAGCAATCGTCAATTCTTTGAGAGGTTAATCAAATAGATAGAATGGTGATTTCTCCTCCTCCTGAAGTTATGGATATGTAAATGAATTTTTACAAGCAAAGATGTCTAGAAAATTCTTATCTTCAGAACATGGAAAATGACGAGACTATCAATAAAAAACCTTTGAATCACTTCTTCAAACCTCAATTTTAGTTTTGCAGTTTCTATTATTTCTGTCTTGTTAGTTGTCTAGTTATGTAGCTGGTTGGGTGTGTTAGAATAACTGAGAGGGGGGTGAATCAGTTATCCATAGTCCCAATCACAAAATGGATATCCAAAAACAATTTACTATAACTTCTGCAACTTGGTAACATAAAATAGTATTCTGTTTGCACTTTTACCGATTACTAGTTAATAACATATAGTGATTACCGATCAAATCCAATATGCAACATGTAAAGTATGACAACAAACAATCATTGCGGTCAACACATAATACAAGAGATTTAACGTGGAAACCCTGTAAAGGGAAAAACCACCTGGGACCGACAACCTAAAAATTGTTCACTCTTCTAAAGTGAGGTCGGTGAAGACCCAACCCTATTAAAGGTTACAAACACACTATGAGGTGTGACTTTGTTAGACAATTTTAGACCAACCGTTAGCATCCAACCAGCATTCACTATGGGGTTGACAAGATAACAAATGTACACTCTATGAATGACATTACAAAACTTTCTAGTCCACTTTGTTAAGAGATTTATCTGTTTATAATGGTTCAAATGTAACAACAGGTGATTTGATTACAACACAACTTCAATTGCAGATTATCAGATCTATGTTAAGCTCATTCAAATCCTTTGATCAATATATCAATTCTATTTCAATCAATATTCAGTAACTTACTGTCTCTCGATTATAGCTTTTTGATGCTCGATAATCTCTGCAGTTCAGTTCTTCTTAACCAGTCTGATCAAGCATGCATGAAGCTATTTCATGCGATATCTCTGCAGTCTCTTTTTTCTGGCATGATTTCATCATGAAATCCTAGTCCCTTAAATAGACAAGTAAACCATTTTAATTCCATCCATCAGATTTTTCAGCTTAATCTCCTTTGTTGATTTTGCCGCTTAAACCTTCCTCGGTTGATGTGTCAGTAACATGTTTTATTTCAATCCCTTAGATCTTCTTCAAATTATGTTAGTTGTTGATCTTCGGAACAAACATCATCTTCAACTCCATAATCATAACTCTTTATAGCTCATCAACTTCCATCAGCTAAACTGTCATTTAGTTCTTTTCTCCTGTTTGGTTAACAAAGAAATGCGTCGGTGAACACAAGCTCAATTTATACTGTACTCAGTATACACTACATTGCATTAGTGTATACTGAAATGCTTCTTTAACAAACCACACTACTTTGTGCATTTTTCTCTATCCTTTATCATAGATGAATGCAACATAATCAAGTCAATAACATAAGGTCATAGACTCATTCATAAGTTACCCAATGTATTCCTTATTCTCATCTATCATATCCATCTTCCTCATATAGATATATCTGTTCTTCATCTCTTTTCTTCTTCTTTCTAAAGATGTTTGGGTATAGTAACTTACAAGATAAGTATTGTCAAAACTAGTTGACATCAATGACAACATATTACTGATTTAATCATCTTACATATCTAATCAGCAACTCAATGATCTAAAATCAAAGATCTTCAAGTCATACAGTTTATCTAAATCAGTTGTAGTTCATTGGGGTGTTCTACTATTTTATGGTTGTTTCATGGCTATTTCTTGAGTTGTTTTTGTATTGTCATGCTTTGATTTACTCCTATCTTTATGTGAAAGGATTCAGGGTCCTTTCAAAACCCTCTTCATTTAATAAAAAATATTTCAGATCAAACTCTATGATCCATCATTGGGATTAGTAGAGATGATGATGGATGTGATCCAAAAAGTTGATACAAAAACTATCACAGAATTTTTTTCAGAAATGTAGCCCTGATTTAAAAATAAAGACCTCACAACCAAATTGGATCTTTCAAATACAGACTGATTTGAACAACACACTCCAAATTTTGACTAAGAGTCTTGTCTTAAATCATACTTATTTATCTAGTAAAACCCATTTATTAATGTACTATAAGACAAACTGTCTAAATAAGTCAAAGCTTAAAATTGTTATTTAATCTGAACCTTTCAATGCATCTATAATAAAATTACAAAAATCATTAAAAAAAATTACAAATTACTTGACGTTCCTCTATCATGTGACCAAATAAAACAGAACACATTAATACACCAGATGAAACATAAAAATTTCCTAAACAAATCTAATAAAATCTTGTAGATATGCCAGACTTACGGCAAACTCTAAGTATGACCTGCTGACCTGAACAAATCAAAACATAAATTTGATACATCTATTATAAGGGAAAAAATAATGATAAAAAATTGACAAATAATTTACAAAAACCCATCACTTATCGAAATTTTTTTATAATAAAAAGATAACTGATAAATTGGCAGTTTTTTCTACTATCCACAAACTCAAACTTCTAAAGATGCTCTCATAAGGACAACCCAATCATAAGGGCAGTACAGAGATAGATGAGTACATGGAGAACAGTAGAATCTAAGGATTTGATTAATAATTGCAGAATGAGACAAGTATAGTACCTACAGTATCAAACATTTTTACTAATATGCGAATATTCAAAATTGAATATTAATATTATATCTATTTAGTGACCTTTTATATCTGTCAAGATGCATTTGGCTGCAGGCAACAATCATCACACCTTGTCTTTGGGGTGTAACACAAAGACCATCATATGTTCTTGCTGCTAAAACTGGAAAAGAGAATATCCATAATGATCATAGGAAATATCGGCCTGAATAAAGGCCAAAACATAAATGCTATATAATGTGAAAGCATAGAGCCTCTTGCATGCTATGAGATCTGAGCATCTATGGAATATATAACATGGGTGACAGGATTTCTGAGTAATCCCATTAATTATTTGGGCTCTCAGATCTTTTAATCATTGGTGGTATTGTTACCCACATTTAAGATCTAACAATGGAGGAAAGCTTCCTCCTGGTCATATGGGCTGGCCTGGCATAGGAGAGCTGCTGAACTTTTTATGGTATTTCAAGTTCACTCGCAAACCAGATGATTTCATATGGAAGAGATATGCTAAGTAATTTCTCTATCTTTTTTCTTCTCAAATCTCATCTATCTATAGATTTATCGAACCATTAAACTCTTTGATTTGTCAGAACACTTATATTCATATTTGGTTATGTTTTGCAGATATGGGAATACTGGTATCTATAGAACCCATCTGTTTAGCTTCCCTACCATTATAACATGCTCTCCAGAGTTCAACAAATTTGTGATGGGGACAAGCACAGAGGATGGCAGCTTTATTGCAGGTTGGCCAGCTCCTAAACTGCTTGGAGAAGAGTCAATCACCATGGTCGAAGGAAATCAGCACAAGCGTATCAGACGCTGTTTATTGGAAGCCATTAACAGTCCCAAGGCTCTGCAGAATATATTCACCAAATTACAGCCCATTTTCAAGGAAACCTTCGAAAAGTGGACTGTTAAAGGCGAAATTCATACTGCCGATGAACTCAAATCCGTAAGTGTTCACTTCTGTCGCTCTGAAATAAATAACGATTGTCTGTACAGGGTCATATACAAGGAAGGGAGAGGAAAATATCATTAGTCTTTATCTGATATATTGTATTTTATAAGAAATATTATTCCATTTCTTAAAAAACAAACAATCAAATATACACTATTATTTAAAAAATTATATCATATTTGATTTCTAGATATATTAGAGAGATTGAATGCAATGACATGTAAATTTACATATGCAGAATTAATCTTAAAGAGTAGAGTAATTTATCTGCGTTCAGTTTTATTGACTTGTAATGAATGTGTTAGAACAATTGAATGTAATGGCATCTAATCTCAAACATATTGTTTTTGTATTGCAGTTGGCATTTGGGAACATATGCTCTTTATTCCTGAGCTTTGAGAGAAGCCCTATGGTTGAAAGAATGGAGAGGATGTACAGAGGCCTCTTAGCTGGACTTAGAGCCCAACCAATTAATGTCCCCGGAACTGCATTTCATTTTGCTCTCAAGGTACGCAGCCCATATGTCCAATGAAAGGAAGAACCATTTGAATCTTAATAATCTTAGGGATTATTTTACATTAGGATGTTTCATATATAAAAATTCTCTTAGGGATTATCTTAAAAATTCTCTCTATTTCTATTATAAAGTGATAGAGCTATTAATATATTTTTCAAAAAAATTTCCACTTCAAAAACATTTTATCTCTATCAAAATATTATACAACAATCAAATAGTTAAATATTAATTTGCATTTTTCTTCAAGTTTCACATTCTTGAGTTTTATTTCAAAGTCTGAGTAAAGTAGCCATATATTTTCAAATCTGAAAAGACACTTCTTATTATTGCTTCAATGTGATACAATTGATCTAAGGTTCAAAGTAAACAAGGATGAATGAAATTGTAATTATACAAAGCCTACCTAGCTTCTATTAGTTTTGAAGTTCCATCAAATTATAATTATAAATTATGTTACCAATGTACTCAATGTTATCAATGAACTTGATTATACTCAACATCTTATTCATAGTATTAAGAAGAGATATTGACCCAACCATTTCTCATCCATTTAGACTTCTTACATGAATAACTAATTTCATTCAATTTAAAAAAAAATAAAAATTATAAATCAAATTGAATCTTCGATCATAAATAGTAGGCATAATTCATATGAAGTTATCTTTTATAGTGAATAAAATAGTTAGATGATGAGTGTAATAGGGAAGTAATTCATCATGGACACTATAACGATTATAGTATATTTTAACATTTACAATAAAATAATAAGACATAATCCATCCTAGGCAAAGGAGGTGATAACTGAGGTGAAGAAAGGGTCGTGGTTGGGGTGTTGGAGGGAGTAAACATATGGACAGTGGTTGTGGAAATGGAAGTGTTGTGTTAAGTTTGGATGGTGTTGGGGGTGGTTGTAGAGCTTGAGGTGGAGGAAGTAGGCTTCATGTTTGTGGTGGAAGTAGATGTGGTGGGAGTGGGGATGGTGGTTGGGATAGAGGCAGATGTGGTTATTGGATTGGAGGTGTTAGAGTAGTCATATTATAGCTAATAATTAATTTATTTAATTATTAGTCTATTATTCTCTACACTTAAGTTAGACTTAGGCATCTTATTATTCTTTAGGGTTTTCTCCTTTAGGGTTTCGGTCTCCTTTTATAAGGATTCCCTCTTTGTATTTTTCAGTAACTCAATGCATTATTCATAATAGATTATTTTTTGAATGTGCATATGATGTCTCTGGCTTTTTGGCCTCCATAGATTTTTCTTGCCTTCTGTGCTTTGCTTCTTCCATGTGACAGGGTTATGCATGCAGGTGCTCTTGGGAGATTAGTTTTTCACCTAATCTAACATGGTATCAAAGCCATCTTGCTGCTCGATGTTCATGTTTTTGTTGAAGTGATTCAGAAGTAAGACGTTATTTTTTATTTCTTTTTTGCCTGCAAAAAAAATAATAATAATTTGGGGGGCATTTTGAGCAAAAACGGATGCCACCATTGTGTTTGGAAGGTCTGAGATAGCCAGAATCCATATAAAATTTGTCCATTTTGGACACCTTTGCAATTTGAGGCAAAAAAATTTTGGTACCAAGTCGTACGGCCTGGCACGCACTCCGAGGTGTAGGTACGATTGTAAAAAAAAAAAAAAAATTGATTTTTGGCGCAGCCACCGAGCGGCCACCTAGGCGCCACCCGGTGGCCACCACCCATAGCGGCCACCGCCGCCACCACGGCCTTCGCTGTCCACCGGGAGTTCCTCGCGCTCTCGCGCCCGCAGCCGGAGCCGCCGCCGCAGACCGCGCCTCCCGCGGCCCCCGCCGCCACTCACCGCTCTGCGCAGCCACCGCCACCGCCAGCAGCGCTGCCACCCTCGCCGCCCGCGGGCCCTCTGCTGCACTCCACCCGAGCTCAACCCCCCCTTCCGCTAGGCTGAGGTTCTATGGGGGACCAGCCCCTGGCCCCCAGCACCTAGCACCAGCCCCCTGGTCCCCCACATGACTAGGGGCTTACTGATTCAGCCCCCAGGCCCTCTGCTGACATCAGCATGATGTCAGCGACCATGCTTTTTAAATTTTTTTTTAAAAAAAATTTGCATGTTTTTTTAGGGCTCTGTTTTTAGGGGTAACTAGGCTTTTTTTGCAATATCTTGAGCATACGGAGGTCTTTTTTTGACTTCTTTATATCATCGGAAATCTCTTTCCGAGCTCTTTCCGATTATGGAGGTTAGAGTTCTTGGCTCTTTTGTTTTGATAGTGTTTTTTTTGTCAAAGGTGATATTTATTTTTTGCCTTCCGGGAGCCATATCTCACTCATCCGGATTGTTTTTTGGGCTCACCATATATCATTGGAAAGCTAGTTCTATGAGCTATTTAGTTGTAGGGGTCTTTTATCCAGATTCTGCTCCAAGTTTTCTCTCCTCTGAGTTTTTCACTTTCGCACTCTGGCGGATTACTTGGGTTCTACAGGTCCTGGGATCTCTTCTTCTGTTCTTCTGGCTCACTCTTCTTTCTGACTTCTGAGCATTGTATGCTTCTCTTCTGTTGCATTCTTTTTTCTATAAATGCACTAAGATAAAGTGCCTACTTTTGCATATCTGGGATCTTGTACACCTTGTGTTTGTTTGTACTCGCACTCAGTTATAAAGTGCCATGGGGGGTTATGATGTTTTGCCTTTTGTGCTCATCCACCTTTGTCAAGTGAGTGTACCTTCCATGACATTAGCCCATGTTGTGTATCTATGACACTGCCCTTTATCCTGTGCTTGTACTTCTATTGCACTGTTAGTGTTCCTGATTCTTCTTCTTGCAGATGTTTCTGGCATTGCATTTCAGTGTTCCTGTCACCCCTCTCCCTATTCAGCATTATGGGAGGGGTTCACCTATTGGTTCTATTGCTTCCTTGGTTCGATTGAGTGATCTACGTATACAGTTTTTATTCCTATGTACTAGGCGAATGTAGTGGCTAGGCACCTATGCATTTTGGTGAGATGGATCATCTACTATATAGACACTCATTCATTCCTGCTTTTGGAGGCCACCTCTTTGATTGATCAGCTCTTCAGACTTTGTCTTCTCTACCTGGTCATGCACTATTTCAGTGGTGGTTCCAGCAGTTTTTTCTGACAGTGTTTGCAGCTTCATGCTTCAGAGATGCTTCATGCTCTTTCTTGTTCCTTTCTTTGGGACATTCCCTAGATTGGAGGCTTTGTTTCCTTCATCTAGTTTATTTCTTGTACTTGGGTACCTGATCAGGCCTTGTTGCTGGGACCCATAGCTCTTTCATGCATTTTTGTTTTCATGCATCTTTTAGTCCTTAGTTGTTTAGCTTCTCCCTAAGTTACACTTAAGGGGCGGTGTTAGAGTAGTCATATTATAGCTAATAATTAATTTATTTAATTATTAGTCTATTATTCTCTACACTTAAGTTAGACTTAGGCATCTTATTATTCTTTAGGATTTTCTCCTTTAGGGTTTCGGTCTCCTTTTATAAGGATTCCCTCTTTGTATTTTTCAGTAACTCAATGCATTATTCATAATAGATTGTTTTTTGAATGTGCATATGATGTCTCTGACTTTTTGGCCTCCATAGATTTTTCTTGCCTTCTATGCTTTGCTTCTTCCATGTGACAGGGTTATGCATGTAGGTGTTCTTGGGAGATTAGTTTTTCACCTAATCTAACAGGAGGCAGTAGTGGAAATAGGGATAGCTATTGGGGAAAAGGTAACAGATGAGGGGACTGCATGGATCGGGAGAGTTGGGATGGTGTTTGGGGTACATGAGGTGAATGGGGCTAGAGTATTGGAGGTAGTGATGGTGGTTGTGGAGCTAGAGATGGTAGGGAGAGCTTGGATGGAGGTGGTATTATAGGAGGTGGAGGTAGGGATTAGAGGTGGTCAAGATAGGGATGGTGGTGTGGTTGGAGGTAGAGGTATGGGAGTTGATGGTGGGAGAGCCTGGATGGTGGTTGGGGTGGAAGTGTTGCTGGAAGAGGGAGATGTAGGGTTGGTGGCTTGCTGGAGAGAAGAGGTGGTGGAAGTAGAAATGGTGGTTGGAGGAAAGGAAGAGGTGGTGATTAGGGGTTGTGGTTGGTTGGTGCACCAAGAGATTCAATTCTCTTTTCTTCATTGTACTTTTGTTGTTTGGATGGATTCATTCCTGTATGGATCCTATTGAGGTGGAACCTTCTCTTATTGATGTGGGGCATCTATGTGGTTACGATATGATTGTGGATCATTCTTCTTATTTTTTCCTCTCTTCTTTGTCCTAGTGAGGTGTAAACATTTTTAATGGAGGTGTGAGAACTTCGGTTTGTTTTGAACTACACTTTGTTGTGACTACTCGTATATGGTACTAAATAAAAATTTTATTAGGCGAGATAAGGGTGGAGGAACATGAGAAAATGAGGGATTATGTTGGAGTGAAAAGATAAATGGAGAATGGAGGAGAGGAGGCATACTTGTAATATATTGGAGTGATCAATAAAGGAGGTATACATATATATTAGGAGATACAATGAGACTTGGATAAATAAGGTTTTGGAGAGATAAGGGCTCTAAGGAGTGGTTAGAAAAAGGAGGAGAGGTAAGGGGATGAGTTTGGAGATATAAGAAAATGGAGTGATAAGGGATGATTGTATTGATAAGGAGAGTTGGAAAGATAAGGGGTTATGATGGAGTAATAAGGTTGTTGATGAGAGAAGGAAGCGAGAATGTTTTGTATAAATAAGGAGGGGAGACATAAGGAGATTTGGAGTGATAAGGGGTGTATGGCATGATAAGAAGACATAGAAAAGGAAACAAAAGGAGAAGGTTCTTGGAGCGTTGAGGAGTTAGAAGTAATAAGGAGTACTTAAAGGGATTAGATGTCCAGTTAAGAGACCACACGACTACTGCGTGAGACACATCTTTAGAAAGTGTTTATGCCTCAAGTTGAGATATTACGATGGGGACGGGGACCTCCATTGTGACCTTGAATTATTCAAATACTAAACCTTACACACACACACACACACACACACACACACCTCTACATATGTATAAAATCTATGGCATCAACCGTCTAGGAATTTTTAAAAAGACATTATCCATCCTAAAGTTTTTTTAACTGAAATAAGTTTTATTTGTGATTTTCTACTTTAAATTTTGAATCACTCATTTCCAAGATAATGTGACTACCATTAACCACATCATTTCCATTTATCTCTCTCACACACATATGAAATTCATCCTTCCCATTTTTGTTTGAACATAAAATTCATAAGCCTTCTAGCATAAGAGTAACTCATGTTCCTATTCACATTGATATCTATTGAATATGACACTATTTCACTCCTTACCTTTGCATCTCTTTGAGGTGACATAAAACTAGTTTCTTGTAACTTTTACTTGAGATCTTTTTTTTCAACAAGTTTTAGTACTTGACATAGAACTACTTTATTTTACTGCATTTTTATATAAAACTAAGAATTAAATTCAGTACTATTCATTTATAAAGTGTCTTGAAAATGAGGTAATTTAATCAAAATCTTAAGATTGACAATATATATGAATGAATTTTAAATAGTACATTTTAATTGTAGATTTATTTAATCTTTTTTATTTTTTATTTAAAGTATTAGTTAAATATGAAGGATATCTAATTGATAAATATATTAACTCATTTTCTTATTAATGAACATATATACAGTGTAGAAGGAGACTATCGGCTATTGTATATACTGAGATACATCATAGGAAAGTGAACAAGGAGAATATGAAGGGAGATTTTCTATCAAATTTGATGGATTTAGTGGATTCTAATGGACAAAAATTGAGTGAAGAAGAAATTGTTGATAACTTAACCTCCATGCTTCTAGCGGGCTATGAGTCCACTGCTAGCTCGATGATATGGGCTATTTATTACTTGTCTAAATACCCCAATGTTCTTTCTAAATTAAAGGTAAATTTTTTATTTAAAATTAAATACTTATCAATTTGAATGTATTATTTAGTATTATCTTTTAATTTTTTTAAATGATATAATTTTAACACTATAATCAACTTGATTATTTTTCAAAATCTTATAGTAAATATATCATTTTTTATTAATTTATTAATCTAAATATTTTATAGTGATCCTTGAATTCTATCTTAATCTAATCAACATGACATGGTTGATATTTAGGAGGAAACTAACACCATCAACAAGGAGAAGGGAGAGGAAAAGATTCTCAATTATAATGATGTCAAGAAAATGATATATACTTTAAAGGTTGCACAAAATATGTTGTTAATATCTTAAAAAATTTTGATTTACACACACATATAATGAATCAATTCAATAATTTAAGATTTTTTATCTCCTCACTAATTCCAACATTTTTCTTGTGTTAATGCTCATGTAGGTGGTGGATGAAGTTATTAGACTTGCAAATGTAGCAACTTTTATGTTCAGAACAGTGTCAAAAGATACTAAATTCAAAGGTAAATTCTCCTACTCAAGTTGATGGAAAGACAATTGATACGGGGTGTTTAAAATATTATTAAGCTGACAAGAGTAGTTTATTTGATAGGTTAGAAGTTTCCAAAAGGATGGAAAGTAATAGTTTGGCTTCGCTCACTCCATGTGGATCCTCAATATTTTGAAGATCCTTTAACATTTAATCCTGATAGATGGGATGTAAGTTTTTCTATTAAGCTCTCAAGAAATATTATGATTTAATCAAAACAAATTTTAAATTTAAATTTTCATTTTAACTTATAATATTTATTAGTTTTTTTTCTTATACAGGAATTTAACTTCAATTCTAGAGTTTATAATGTGTTTGGTCATGGTTCTCGACAATGCCCTGGAAATAACCTTGCCAAAATGCAACTCTTAATGTTCTTACACCAAATATGTGTTGGCTATAAGTAATATCCTTATTCTTTTATGATTGATTTGTTTAATTTATTAAAAATAAATAAAAATTATATAAGTGCTACAATTGAATCAATATTATTTTAATTAAGACATGGTTTGTAATGAATTTTTCCAATTATATCATATATTTCAATATATTAAGATCTTTAATTAATATTATGAATCTATAACATCTAATTAATTTCTTTTCTTTTATAGGTGGCATCTTGTAAATCCCAATGAAGCTATCAAGTTCTTACCAAATCCAGGCTTAGCAAATGGAGCAAAAATAATATTTAGCCGCGTGTAAAGAATGAATCTTTACAATATGTCTAGAGATAATTATGATATATTGAAGAAAAGTGTTCTTTGATTATTGAAATAAAAATATCAAATTTTTCATCATATTGTAAAAGTATTGTATGACATCAAATCCTTTAAGAATTAATAGTTCATTTAATAATTGATTTATATTATTTTAATAATAAATAATGTTTTCAAAAATATAAAGTGCTTAGTTCATTTAGTATATCATATATCAATATATGAACATATTAAATATATTCAAATTAGTGAAGAGTTTTCATATTCTATATTTATCCATTCTATCATATATAGAAATGAGCTTTGTTAAAAAAATTGAATATACTAAATTATACTAGGATCAAAATTTGAAATTATCACATGAAGCACACACTTATTTTGCACTCTAATTGAATTAGAAATTTTCAAACAAAACAAAAATAACTTATAAGCTTGAGAGAACTCCATATAAAAATTACTAGACCTTACATTGGTTTCGTATAAGCACTTATCTCTTACATTAATTGATTTTAATTTGAAACAAAATTTGCATGATTATCTTGATGTGCATGACCTTATTAATAGTTCTATCATTCATTATTATATATAGTCCATATATATATGAGAGTCATAATGACTTATCTTCATACTTTATAAATAATAACATATATTGTCTCATTCAATAATTGGTGCATAATTAGAATAATTCAAATATTAAATTTATTTTTATTCTAACATTCTATTAGTGTGATTAGGGTTTTTATTTTTTATTTATTTAAATAAATATTTAAAAAAATTAAAAATCTAACCAAAAAGCTTCAAGATGCTTAGGAAAATGTAGTAAGCTTAGAAAAGATCAAATTCATGTTTTTTTTGTTTTTTTTGCAATCTAGATGTCTATTAGGGATAATTATGTAGCTAAATATTTCAATAATTTTTTAACATTTTGTGTAATAATGGCTATAGATGATAGGAATTATGTTTGATACTAAATACCATGTAATTCCATGTAAAATATTGTTTTATTAGCCACTGTGTGTAGAATTAAAAAGATATTATATTTTAAGATCTTATAGTCCTACAATATTAGTGGTGAGATAGGTAGAAATGCATGGTACAATTATTTAAATGATTTGGGAGACCCTGGGTCACCCAATCACACTTTAAATCTCAAGTGTTAATTTATAGTTTTAATGCTTCTAATGGGCAATATATTGTAAATTATACTTTTAGTCAAACTGCTTTCCTATTATTCTATTTTGAGCATTGTATTAGAAAGAGCTAAAAATTATCTATTAAATGGAATAAATAAATATTAACACAAATAAATTATTTTCCCTTTCCATAAGACTGTACGAAGGTTTCCCAGTTTACTAGATTATTCTTCTATATTTAAAGCTATGGACTTAAAGAAAAATTATGATTATGTGATCTTCCACGAATATTAAACTCACATATTTTAAATTTTTATTGCATGATGATTATTCTTTTTATCAACAAGAATATCATGCTTATATTTCATCCTCACATGATTATGAGGTTTATGATTTTTATAATGATGTATCACCTTTTATTTATACTTCTTACAATGTATTTTACACCTTTACATTGATTTTTGAACATATATTTATCTAAAATTTTGGGTGATTTTAGGACCATTGATTATTACCTTTATTGTATCATGAGACAAGTCTATCTTTTCCTTATTGATGAAGGGTACTCCTCTTATTTAGCCAAATACACACAACACAATAGAAAAATAAATAGAGAATTGCAAGAATAGATTAATGGAAACAACACTTCTTACTTTCTATTATCTGCAATGAAATGAAATTACAATATTTAGGAAAACAACATGCTACAACCACATGGGTATTTTCATTAGAATAATCTAAAAGACAAAACATTAAACTACACTTCTAGATCTAAACCCTAAATTCCCCCTTTAGCCCTATTAATAAGTGCAATTAGCCACCTTATAATATTTTAGAAAGTGAAGTTTCCCATTTTGGCACCCAATAGTTCAATTTACCGCTTTAAGTGATTTTTCCTATTTTCCTTTTTGCATTGAATCTAGCATCTTGAAGGTACAAATTCAAAAAACCATAACTTGTGAACCATTCAATCGATTAGCTATTATAACCTCATTTCAGAAATGGCATGAAGCACTCTACCCACTAGAATAATAAAGAAAAAGATAATTAAAGTTTTACCTTGTTTTTAGATTCTCTAAATCCTTCGAAATTGAGATCAAAGTTTGTGTACCACCACACTTAATGGAAAGTGCAATAACTTCAAAACCATACTTGATCTTGCTATGAAACTTTACCAGCATGCTAATATATCAAAATTTAACCTTGAGGGAAGAAAATGGAATGATTCATGATCAAATAAACAATCTACTAAAATTAGTAACTTTTACCAAAGATAACCATTATTGAAAACTAGGCAATATTTTTGGGTGATGCAAGATTGCTCTTACACCCTGGATGCTCCTACATCAAACACCTAGGGTAATTTGAGAAGTGACCTTGTCACATCTTAGGTTTTTAGAGGAAAACCAAGGTGGTCAACCTCTTCCTTTGATATCCATGATGAGTCTTCAATAGGTCGTCCCTTCCATTTGACTAGATACTCTATATATTTCCTATTCCTTGTGCTTCTTCCAACTCAACTATCCAAGATGTCTCATATCTCCTCTATAGCTAAAGTAGGTGGTGGAATATTCCATTTTGCTTCTATTATCTCATCTTCAATTCTTCTTTCATGATACTCTATCAAATTTGAAATATTAAACATTGGTGAAATATAAAGTTCAACGAGAAACTCTACTTCATAAGCATTTCTTGATTGGTGCTTCTTCAAGATTTTACATTGTCCAAATTATTCATCTTCAACTTGTTAATGTTCCCACTAGAAATCTATCCTTTCTCAAATGAACCATTACTTCATCTCCAATCTAAAATTCCTTATGTCTAGATTTTGATAATTTTCCTTAGCATTTTACAGTATATTCATCTTATTAATATGTGCAGCTTCCTCACCTCTTCATGCAAATTCTTCAAGTATTCTGCAAAATCTTTATCTTCAACACTACTCTTTTCTCCATTGTCCAACTTCCTTAATTTTGAAGCATTCCTAGGACTACTTCCATAAACAATCTAGAATGGTGATTTACCTGTACTCCAACTGAAAAAATTATTGTATGCAAATTATGCCTATGGTAAAATAAAATCACAACCCTTCAATTTATCTCCAACTAAGAATCTCAATATGTATCCCAAACTCTTATTCACCAGTTCTATCTATCCATTAGTCTGTGGATGGTTGTTAGGATTAAGCAATACTAAGAGGGGGGGTGAATCAGTATTACAACACTTTAAATTAAACTTCAACCAATTGCAAATAAACCATATCAATTTTGAAATGAAAAGAACATATACACATAATGCATAACTCATAACACCATTATTTGTTTTCAAGGAAACTCTAGCCAAGGGAAAACATCGGTGGGGATGGTACCCACAACTATGCTCTAAAATATTGAACCCCTGTTAGGAGCTGAGTATTACATAGTACATTTCCTTGTTAGAGGAATAGAAAATCCTATTAGGGGTATACAAAAACCCTTTTAAAGGTGTGTTGAGCTTATAGCTCTTACAATCAAATCTTTGTCACAAAAGTGTTCTTCAACTAGTGAACAATACAAGCATCTTCTATGCTTTGATAGTTCTAGTTATAGCTTTGTCAATCTCAGATCTCGCATCTTATATATACCTTTATTAATATCCCTAATTTAAATCCATCACATATCCATATCTATCGTGCATAGTTTCACACCATCACTTCCAAAAAATACTCTATACTTATATCAATTCTGTCATCCAGTCGGCTCTCAAATATAATACAAAACATAATAATCTTATACAAATGATAAGTGTAGAGTCGGTGATCTTTTCTTACCAAAGTGTCTACAATATACAACTTTATTTGACTTAGCATGTTACCATTCTATCTAGCCTTCCTTCAATCATCACAACTATTCATATACCTTGTTTCACTATTTCTCTATCTTCGCATACTTTCATATCACTGTATCTTACCAATATCAATACCAAAACACATGAAACCTTAACTAAAGGTCATACATATCCCAAAATGTCTTCCTCTAACTTCACAAGCCATAATACATCATATATTATCTTCACTGACCAAAACAGTACTACAATATAATATAAATCCGATTCTGTACTTAGTCATTTTCATGACTGTGTCTCTAATACCTATACTCACTTCATACGATCACTCCTGCATAAGTGTTGCCATAAATGATATCCCTTAAGTGATCCATAGTGCTCTCAAAACATCACTTGCCAACAATGGTGTACTGGGATAAACTTTAAATGTCTTTAGCTTCTTCCATAATGTTCTCCAACAATACCCAATTAACTTAGTATCTCAATCTGAAACTATGCTTTCGGGTAAACCATGCAATCTCACCACTTCTTTGAAAAATAATTTTTCCACATGAAAATCATCATTAGTATGTTTGCAAGGAATGAAATTTGTCATTACCACCAAAAAAATAGAATCATACTTTCTTTGAGTCCTCATTAAACAAAGAATAAATTCTATACTAATATCCTCCCATTGCCTCTTTGGTACAAGTAATGGGTGATATAACCCTGTATTCTCCCTGATTCCTTTTTTCATCTGACATATTTTGCAACTCTACACAAACTTCTTAACATCCTGCTGTAATTGTGGCTAATAATAATTTTCACTAACCAAACCAATGGTTTCATCTCAACAAAAGTGTCTAGCCAATCATTCACTATGCTTCTCTAATTAGGTTCTCCCTCATGGAACTCTTAGGAATGCACAATTGTCTCCCTTTAAATAAAATTTCATCTTGGATTATAAAATCCAGCCATTTATTCTTGTGTAGAGTAAAAGGATATCTATAAGCTCTCCAGGATTCACAAAAATTAGGATCTTTAGGATACAAACTCTTGAGTTCTAAGGTCATATACAATCCTATTAGACTTTCCACTCCTGTGCTTCAAAAAAAAGTGTAACTCTAGACAAAAACTCAACCCATTTTAAATGTCTCTAATTCAACTTCAGTTGCATATTCAAATACTAGAAATCTTGATGACCAGTAAACAAAAAAATATCTTTAGGAAAAATATAATGTCTCCACTTCCTCAATGTCAAAACTATAGCATAAAACTCCTGATCATAAATAGAATATTTTCTTTTGGCATCATTCAACTATTGGATTAAATATGGAAAGTTAAGTACTAAGAAGGTAGGGGTGAATCAGTACTCCAAAAACTTTTAACTAATTTTCTAACCATTCACCAAATTGAAAACTTTGCATGAAACATATGAATCGAAAACATAATTCACAACTCATAACACCATGATTTTTGGTCTTATGGAAATCCTTGGTTAAAGGAAAAAAATTGTGGTGTGCATGGTGCCCACAATACTTCACTACTATAGTAAAAACAATTCTTGATTAGAGCTACAAAATTTAGCTATTTCTGATAGAACTTACCATTTTAGAAGTATTTACCTTGCTAAGAGTATAAAGACTTATTCAGTCTACCTTGCAAAAGGATTTTACAACTCTAATCTAAGAGATGTACCTTGCTAAAGGATTTATAATTAAGACCTATTAGGGCCTACTTGGTTAAGAGATTTTACAATTTTGATTACACAATAACCAGTAACAAAAACTGTCTATAATGGTACATCAGCGTATTCTTATCAGACTCAATATTCTCAATATCATTTACCTCAATCTATATTTTGAAACTAACATTTCAACTTATGTGCTCGATAGACACAACTATGATTCATATTCACAATTCTTCTATTGCTACTCTATTACACGGTAGCTTCTCAGCTCTTAATCACCTGTTCTCTACAATTTCTCTTTTTTTTCTCTCTTTCTTACAATTTGTTCTTCATATATATTGATCATTTTATACTCG
The DNA here is from genome assembly GCA_027943335.1 of Chamaecyparis obtusa. NCBI lineage: Eukaryota > Viridiplantae > Streptophyta > Pinopsida > Cupressales > Cupressaceae > Chamaecyparis > Chamaecyparis obtusa. The sequence goes on from BSBK01003715.1 coordinate 1,494,959, forward strand.
ATCTAGAAGCAGTGGAAATGTTCTAGATTCTTCTCCTTAAACAATATTAGCATTGGTTACATCTCCAATGCATATATTCAGCTTTAATTCCATTGGTGGATCTTACCTTGTAATCACGAACAATCATCTTGCTTAAATCTCCAATGCATTACCAAACAATCTCCTTGAGATTTGTAAAAAAAATTATGGGTATGTGCAAGATCATGGCATGCCAAACTAGGCCCTTAAGTGGCAATGAAAATTCAAAAAATCAGGTTTAGGAAAGTTGACATAAAAATTTGAACAAATTATAAATATTATATAGAAAATATGTAAGAAGAGAATTTTTAGAAAATAAAATTGAGTTTCTAAGATACTAGCCTTTTTTTAAAAAAAACAATTATTCTATATGTTGAAAATTTTAAATTTCAATATAGTAGTACAAAAATTTCAGGAAAAAAATAAGAAGTAGGTGTATCTATGACCACCTTAAACACAATCAAATGATAAATTTTTTTAACAAGATTCTAGATATAAGTATTAGACTCGTGTGCAGATGTGACACATATTTTTTCATAACTTTTTTCCAAGTAAATAATTAATTAGGATTTTTCTTCTACAACTTTTCCAAAATACAAAAACTCTCGTGTCTGACCATGTTAACTTAGTCTAAACTTTATCAAATTGAATTTTTTAAAAAAATTTTCTTGTAGTAGATAAAGTATAGAATGTAAAACATGTTTTGGATTTCAAAAATGTTATACAGTTTAAAAGTTATAGCTATTTTTCAATAAGTCTATCAATCAGGACTAGAAAGATAACAAGTAGGTGCATGTCTGACCACATTAAACAAAACCAAATGATAATATTTTTTTATATGATTTTAGATAAAATTAGTAGAATCATGTCCTCATGTGATGTATATTTTTTTGTATTTTTTTTCCAAGTAAATAATTAATTATGATTTTTCTTCTATAAATTTTCTTAAATATAAAAACTCTTGTGTCTAGCCACCTTCACTTAGTCTAAACCTCATCAAATTGAAAGAATTGTTTATTATTATTTATTAGGTGAAGCATAGAATTTGATGTATATTTAAAGTTTCAAAAATTTTATATGGTTTGGAAGTTATAGTTGTTTTTCAAATAGTCTATCAATCAGGACTTCTTTTTCACATCGCCACTTTTTGCCATACCATGATCCTACACATACCCTTATGCTTGGTGTCTAGATTCAAAGTATATATTAGATTTTATTATTTCATCATGTGTTACTTGGTAATAGATTTTATCCTACTTGGTAACATGTATAATCTCATCTCAGTAACTATTTTTCACTTCTCAGTGCCTGTCACTAATTTTCCTTTATTGAAATTGTCTCTACCTTTACCGATTAACTTTTTTTCTTTACCAACTAACTTTGACAATCAATATGACTTTAAAAAAACTAATGACAAAAAAATAACTCTTTAGGAGCATCAATCTCTCCCTTTGGCATTATTTTTGCATCTTTGTTAAAAACATCAAAGTCATCAAAATTGTGTCCTTAATCAAAATTTGACCATGTATGAACTCTCGATAACTTGTTGTAATTCTTCATAACTCTCCATAACTCCCATTATGGAAATAATTCCTATATGCATATCTACTCGCCTTAATACTAAATATATCTATCCCTCTTTTTGGAAACCAATGCCAAAAAAAAATACTTACTAGAATTCAGTGGAGGAATCTTATAAAAAATGTGTTCATACCTCTACTTTGCATCTTTCATGGATGTCTTCCATGATTCCTTTAGTGTTTGAAACACCACAATTTTTTCACCTATATCATCTTCTAATCCCATCATTCTATTCATAGCACTGATGTGAGGGGTGTAATACCCAAAAAATGGGCTATAAGTTCATTAATCTCCTACATCTTCAATTCGAATGAAATCGACATCAAAGTCCTAACCTAAGGCACATCTAAACATCATCGAATCATAATTGATTATCTTAAATTTTGCATCGGGGAATATTCCTAGTAATATTCCTAATCATCTTAATTATCTTTAATTTAATGATTATTTGGCAATAAATCACATTTATCTTAAAGTTTGATTAATTGAATATTTTCATATTTAATTAATTAGATTTAATATTTGCCACTTAATTATGTAATTAAATTTAATTATATCTATTATTAATTATATTATTTAATTTTGACAATAAATCTAATATCATATGAATAATTGATTAAATTCTTATTTAATTAATTAAAGCAAGTTGTCATTATTTAATAATATAGTTTTTAATAAAATTTTGATTAAATAATTGATTAACTCATAAATCAATTGTTTTATTTTTAAAAGCAGTTAAGTTGGAAATAAATCACTTTATTATTAAATTAATTCATAAATAAAACATGCACAATCATAAAAGCAAACAACTATCAATTATCAATTAAAGCTAAACTCTATTTTGAGTTAAAACTTAGCTTTTGCATGTTTTTGTGACTTAATTATCTTTTATTTAAAAATAACTCAAAAATCAAGTTGAGTTATTTGAGTGATTTATGGCTTTTTCTCATGCACCTCCAAAGCCTTGGATTTCTATAAAAACAAGGCTCATCTCTTCATAACTCATCTCTCAATCATCTCTCAAATTTGCATCCAAGCATCTCATATTTTGCACAATCACGCTGGAGAATTGGAATTGAAGAATCAAAGCTCTTGCGAATCGACATCTTTGTGAGATCAATCTTATTTTTGCATTCATATTACATATCATTGTTAGATTCACAGCATATCAGTTTTCAATAGCATTCATATCATACCAGTTTTTATCATTCTTATTGCATAGAAAATATCAAAAATATAGATTAATTGCATTTATTCCATATCTAGAATTGCATTCAAATCCTTCATTTAGGTGTCGTCTAGGTCACTGATCTCGATTACAATCTCAGAACATTAATCTCGCACCTATTAGAAGGCAGTAAATCGCTTGGTTAGATAGATTTCAATTTTGCAAGATTTTGATTTTTGCTAACCTCTAATGTTTTACTGAGTGTTGTGTTTACAGATCAGGTATAATTTTCACACACACATTTCTGGCACCCACCGTGGGGCAACCCACCTTTGCATGCTGGTTTTGATTTTTTTGGGAGCTAAAACCCCAAAGTTTCAAAGATTTAATTTTATATCCCAAACGGCTTCGAATTTTGCTCTAAAATTATTTTTTCAGGTTGGTGACATGTCATGGAAGCTACAGTAAAAAATTTAGAATTTTCTAAGATGTTTTGAATTTTAAATAATTTTTTCTTGAAATTCCGGAAAAAATTAATATCTGACGCAAATCAGCATATTTTTCAAAAATTTTTATATTTTCGGAAAGCTCTTTAAATTCTACAGGGGGTCTATTCTTTTTGTTTTAAATTTGGACATGATATCATAGCTCAAATAGTCAATTTACAAAAACTGGTCTATTTTGATAAAATGGGTCTCTAGGGCACAAATGAAGAGGTTTTTCTAAAATTTTTGCATTTTTGGAAAGCTCTCTATTTTTTAGTAGGGGTCTCTATTCTGAATTTCTATTTTTGTGGCCAAAATCATATCAAAAAAATTAGATCTTGTTGACTAGGTCAAATGCAAAAAAAAAAATAAAGTTTTGTGATGGGTATGCACTTATTTTTTTTACATGGTTCAATGAATGATATGAGTTGTCATTTGGGTTGATTGTTGGTTATTATTACTGATAATAATTGATTTTTAGAGCTAACCTTATGGTTTTCATAAGTTGAATATATTTTGCATATCTTGTTTGCTTGTTTGCTTGTTGGAGAGTTCGTCACTTGCTTGCATGGAAAAGCTCAACAAAAATTGCTAAAAATCAAGTAAAATCTACTAAGCGCGTTGCAAGGATCCCAGGTATTCTCCTTCATCTAATAATATTTTGATTTGGGACTTAAAATAAATCTCTTATGTGTCAAGCTTGTGTGCATCTTTTCATGCTTTTGATCTATTTCTACACACTTGCATAATTGATACTAGGTTGTGAACCCTTAAGGATTCATTAAGTAGTCTTAGAATACTTGTGATTGATCTTGATTGCTATCTTGGGTTATTGGACTCGCTAATCCGCCGGCCCCTCATTTCCGCCCCGTGGTTGCAATCTCAGCGCCATAAAGGGGAGGGGTCAACAGGACAGAACCGTTAAGTGTTCCACTTGGCAACCCTTTTGTGCTTTTAGGAACTCCCTTGTTTTCTAAGTTGTGGACTCATTTTTAGCTTGTGTGAGGTGTTAAGTGTTCCACCTTGTGGACTCATCTCATATTCTCTTTAAACGTTAAGTGTTCATCTTTCTACTTTTTGGATGCTTTTGGTAGATTTACTTTCGGAACATACATCTGTGCTCACATAGTAATTAGGCCCTATGAACACTATTCGTGATTCTTGAGAGATTGGATTCCTAGCGAAATCCTTCCTTGACGATGGAATCCTTGTAGGTAGGGAGGATACTTAGTGCGTTTCACATTCATCTTGGTTAGTGCATCTTCTCTTATTGATCGACACATTCTCTCTCCGAAGAGGTTGATAGATCACGTGGGGTTGATATCACAAGCTTTGGTGAATCAAAATTGGTTAGTGCATCTTCTCTTATTGATTGATACATTCTCTCCCCGGAGAGGTTGATAGATCACGTGGAGTTGATACCACAGACCTTGGTGGAACAAAACTTTGTCTTAGCGTGTCGGATTAATCTGCTTGCTTTGTTTGGGTTAAAAGTAAAGAGGTGTCAAAACCTTGAATCTGGAGCCAAGTCCCCTTGTGGTATACTCTTGTGAGTCATCTTTAGAGAGGGTTAACCATAGCGGACAATCCCTTCACAGGGAAAACTGCATTGACGGAACCTCAAGCGGTAATAGCCATTTTCGCCATGGTAGTGACAACCGCTATATAAATGTCCTTGTGGAAGAAATCTCCATAGGTATGGTTCATTGTTGGGTTGTCAGATCTCCCTAGCAGCTCTTGAAGATTAAGTTCTCAGACTGTGTCAAAACCCTGGTGCACCGGGATTGGAGTTCACCCCTTTGAATCATAAAAGTTGCAGAGTCAAACCATTACTAAAAACCCTAGAGAGGCCAATTTTTCATTCTCAGGTATATGTGTGTTATTGCAAAACTTTTCAGAACATACACAATTATTACTCTCAGGGATTAGCACAATTTGGTCACTTGATTGTTCATGCGCAAGGTTGCTTTTGCCCTTGTTCATTGTTTTCAGACGTGCTTGGAATCACTTGCTTGCTGTTCTGCGTGCTTATTTATCTACTTGGCTATTAAAAACGATCAAATCTGGTATAACCTTCAAAATTTGGATAGTACAATTTGCAAACAATCCAAAATTGAAAACCTTAAATTTTGCAAAAATTGACGTAAAGTTCTTTCTGGAGTCAAAAGTCATTTCAAGAAGTCAAAATTCATACGAGTTTTGTCAAGTGTCATTTTAGTATTGCCCATCTATCGTATGATTGAGAACCCAGTGTCGTGCGAGTCTGCAAGGTGTCGTTTGGAAAAATTTGAGAAAGTTGTCAGAAATTGTCAAATTGCAAGATATCCAATATTTTCAGCCTAGTTCCAGAATCTGTCAAAAATATCATTGTGTCAAGAACAGATCAGTAGCTATTGAGAATTAGTACACATGTCTCAAAGAATCAGTACACATGAGGAAGAAATTCTGATCGCCGCTATAATGAAACAGATACATGCTATGCAAGTCCAGCTTGACAAACTTGAGAAAGAGAAGGAATCTAAAAAGTTCTCCATGGAATCTTTATACTCTTTTCCATTTGATAAAGACTTATACATGTCACCATGCCCCCGGAAAAAAATTGAGCAATATGATACCTCTTCCACGGAGAGTGACACATCTAGCTTTGAAGACTATGATGACTATGATGACAGAAAATGTAATGATACCTATGACACCTCTATTCCTAAGAGTCCTCCTCATCGTTCATTCCTGCTTACTACAAATGGGCCGTCACATTGGATAGATCGTGATGGTGATCCATATGATTCTGATTTTGAAAGAGATTTTGATGGCTTTTGTGGACAATACCTTGATGATGATCCATCTACTACTGGTGAGGACTATAAAATACATCATGCTAGCTTGAAACGTCAATACTATAAGGATCTCTCCTCTAAGAACTCTCAGGCTGAAAATAAAGATTACACTCTCAAGCAAGATCATGTTAATGTTGGACCTTTGTCTAGTGATGGTTCTTTTCCATCCCCTACTTCCTCCAATACCCATACATTTCCTAAAGCTTCTGAGTCTTTCAAATCTTTCACAGAACCTTCATCTGACACAAGCCCTGATACTTTTCATGTGGTTCCCTATAGTTATCCTCCAAGGCTACCTCTTAAAGAAACTCAAGCTAACCTTCACTTGGCTGCAAATACTTTCAATAATGATAAACCTAAAGAGCCTAAGCCTTCATATGCTATAATCCCTACTTCAGCTAGTCCTCCACCATCTCTTCTAAAGTCATCCATACAATCCCAACATGCTTCCTTGTCCTTAGAAGTGGTTCCATGTCAAGAGGATTCCAAAAATGATGAAGAAAAGAACATAAAGAAAGATCAAGATCAAGAACCCTCCATGTCATCCACTCCTTTTCACGATGTCTCTTATCCGCCTCAGGGTTCTTTTGATCCCGTACCCCCTTTTTCATGCATTCCACCATGTCTTAAGTCTTCGCCTAAACAAGATCAAGCTACTACTTACACTGTTGAGCTTATTGACAATCAAAATAACCTTGCTACACTTGCGCTTTCTAAAGATGATACTTCCATTAAGGTTGGTAAAAATGGTGTTGATACTTCCAATGTTAAGCCTATTGAAAAACCAAAGAAAAATTATGCACTTGTGCTATCCAAAGATCCTTGTCAAGATCAAAGTCTTCCATCTTCTTGTTCTACCACTCCATGTTCACTTTCACTTTCTACTCTTCCTAAGTCTTTGCAAGCTTTGAACGATCCTATCAAAGAAAATGCTCTTATTCAAGATGCCCAGGATCCTATTGAAAATTCTAATGCTCACTCTAAAGATGCTAACGAACTTATTGATTATCCTTTTGCATCTTCCACTTCCATCCTTGGACCTCTTCCACCACTACTAAGAGCTTCACACCTTCCTTCCATCTTGGGTCCTTATGTCCCTTCACTTTCCCCTCCTAACTCTCCTAATTTGGCATCCATCTTGGGTCCTTACATCCCTCCATCTCCCATCTTTCCTCAAGATCAACATAGATGCATACCCTTGAATCCTTTTCATCCACCCACCCATCTAAACCAGTCATATCCTTCTTCTTCCACAAGTCCCAAGTCTTTTGGAAGTAACTTGAATGTTCAATACAAGAAAAAGAAGCAATACAAGAATCCATCAAAAAAAGAAGATCACCATGTCTCCTCTAATAGACATGGAAACATAAAGTCAAAAGAGATATCTAAGAAAAAAACTACAAGACAAGTATGGGTTCCAAAATCCATCATTGAAGATATTCTCTCTAGATCATCAAAAGGAAATAAAAAGCCTACGGCTATATGGATTCCAAAGTCTCTCTTGAAAGAGTCTAGTGTTGAGAAAAAAAAGAAATTGACATTCAAGCTTCCAAAGGCTTCCACTTCATCTCCCTCCAAAAATATTCTTCCATTTCATGTGCCTAAACCACAACCTCTGCTATCCATTCGCCATATTCCTTCACGTATTCCTTCATTCACGATTCCTCCACCCTCTTGCCACGATTCCTCCACCCTCTTGACAATGTTGATCTATACGTGAACATTTGGCTATTTTGTGAGTTGTCTGATGATGATCTTGCTTTCAATCCTTTCCTATTTAGCCTTCATATTTATTTTCCTTCATTTTCACCTGTCGCTATCCTTTTCCCCTTTGGTCTTGATCTAAGAAAGAAAGAGTAAAACACAGTGCTATGAAGCCTCTTGACATGTCTACTCCTTTGGACTGCATCCTTTCCTGCTCTGGCATTAGACTTTTATGGCTTATCCTATGCTAGCCTTTTATTGCCGGTCCAAATGCACTTTTATTGTCTTCCATCTCTTCCACCAACTTGCTAATCCCTCTTGTTCTCCACCTTGCTAGACATTGGGACTGCATGATATGATCTTGCTTAAGAGTTTGCAAATAGAAAAAGATGCTATCAAGTATACCAATTATCAGAACAAGCATCAGAACCAGTATCAGAACAATTATCAGAATCAGTATCAGAACCAGTATCAGAACAATTATCAGAATTAGTATCAGAATCAGTATCAGAACCAGTATCAGAACAATTATCAGAATTAGTATCAGAATCAGTATCAGAATCAGTATCAGAATCAGTGTCAGAACCAGTATCAGAACAATTATCAGAATTAGTATCAGAATCAGTATCAGAACCAGTATCAGAACCAGTATCAGAACTAGTATCAGAACAAGTATCAGAATGGGCCTACAAAACAAGTATCAGAACACCTATTGGGGCTACACCATTCACTTTAGTTTATGGGACTGAAGCGGTACTGCCTATTGAGGTTGAAATCCCATCACTCAGAATCAAAATGCATGGACTTGTCACTGATGAAGACTACAGATTGTCTAGGTTACAAGAACTTGAACTACTAGATGAACGCAGGCAAGCAGTGTATGATCATCTCAGAGTGTATCAGAAGAGAATGTCTAGAGGCTACAACAAGAAAGTCAGGCATAGAGAATTTCAGGTTGGCGATCTAGTGTTGAGAGAAAATCCTAAAAATCAATCACATCAAGAACGCAAGGGGAAGTTCGAACCCAACTGGCTGGGTCCCTTTGTAATCACTGCTACTTTTGGCTCTGGTGCTTATCAACTCTCAACGACTGAAGGAGAACAGCTTCGAGAACCAATCAATGTTCTCCATCTGAAGAAATTCTACGCCTAAGGCATTCAGTGCTTGGTAAATGTCCTGAAAAAAAAATCTTTAAAAAATCAGAAAAAGTCCTTAAAAAATGAACATCTTGGTGAAAACCTAGCAATAGACGCCTTGATGATTCACATAAAAAAATCAAAAAATATCAAAAGTACAAAAAAATTGAAAAAATGAAAAATACAAAAAATGAAAAAAGAAAGAAAAAAGTGCCTTGGTGAAAAAACTGGAAACAGGCGCCTTGGTAGCAAAAATAGAATCTCTACCAAGATGGTGAAAACCTGGCAAACAGGCACCACTTGTTCCAAATGCTCCATCTATCAGCACAATCTTGGTCTTTCCCAGCTTTCAGTCTTGCTTTAGTTTGTACATATCCCCCGGTTTGTTTCTGCATATCCTGGTTTCAATAAGTCAGCCTGTACACCAACCAGCTCAAGCGTCTGCATCCTATCAATGTTCACACTTGGGGGCAATCAATGTCATATCCTATGGTCTCCCATGTATCTTAGACGTGTCATATCCACTCAGAGTCCTTTGAAGCTTCAAGTTGAGTCAGTCAGTCAGTCTCGTCTCCAGAAAGGATTTTGCATCAACAACAATCAAGCATCAAAACTCAACTGAAAACAATCTGTGCTTTTCATGCTTTTATCTCCTTGTAGGCTTACTGATTTGCATTGAGATTTTTGCATATTGTGTCCCTTCGAGCTCTTCAATGATGTCCTTTATAGGATTTAGAGAGTGATGACTGGGGGCATAATTTTTTCTTTGTCTTCTGCTTGTATGTGAAAATCTAACAACTTTGGAAATTTTGGATTGAAATGGTGTCCAACTGTAAGAGCCTCTATCTCGAATTGGATGGCCATGCATACCTCGACCATTGATACCCAGAAAATTCAAGGAAGTTTGATCTCACTATTGTCTTTTTGAGTAAGTTCTTTCTCCTACTGTGAATGCAATCTTGCCTAAGGATGTGAATGATAAAGGGTCACTACGGGTAATTCACATTGGATTTAGAATGATCTCTTGACTGTTTGATGTGTTTGTAATGCAAGGCGTACTCAGGTCATCACAACGTTTATGTTTTGATGCTTGTACAAATTGCTATATCAAAATGGACATGATATTCAGGTCATCCTGGCGCTTGTGCCTTGGTGCTTATATCTAATCCGACATTTCAAAAACAAAATCAATATTCATATATCCATGGTTGTTGACCAGTGGGTGTTGTATTGATTCTTGCACATACAAATCGATATTCATATGTCTATGGTTCCATGGCTAGTGGGCATTGTATTGATTTATCCGGTTACCTAAAAGTTCAATGATGATAACAAATCGACATATGATCAGTGACTAGGTCCTCGGTCTTAGGTTGCATTTCATTTTGCATGTCTCATTTCATTTTGCATGTTGCATGATCTCACAATGATTAAACGAACTTCAATGCTTAAACGATTCTTCAAATCACCTCTTCCAGTCTAACAAGAGCTGAATCTCACACGAAGGTTCCTCCAATGAAATAGCAAGTAGAATCCTTTTTCGGGATCAAAATTCAAATCTGAGATCATTCATATTATTAACTACTTGCATATTCGACCTTCAATCATCACAGAAATCTAGTATTCAACTTAACTGATTATTTAACATCAAACTATCAAAATTTCAACTTGGTCAACCATGGTCAAACTCATGGTCAAACCTAGTCAAACTTGGTCTTTTGGGACCTTCCAATGATGTAGAATGCGTTCTCGGATGTAAATAACCACTTCTCAGATCAATTAACATGCTTCTAAACTATCAACGCTGACTTTTCTTGTCAGATTTCAATTTTAATCCCGAAGGGGGCATGGTATTGCACATCATTCAAAGTCTGTAAATCAAATTCTATCGATCAAGTCTATCAATATCTTTCATCAGTGATCAAGACAAACAATCACGTCTAGTTACTGATTCATCAAAAGTCCTCATCGCTCGGGGCAAATCTATCATCACTTGGGGCATATCAGATTCATCGATCCATATCAGTCTGGTATTCTCTTAACCTTGTAATCTGTATCAGTTTTTGCAACCATCAGATCATAGTGTTATTTCCTTGGTTCTTCGGCAACTAAAGGATTCGGATGTGATACCTGCTAGTTCTGCTAAGACAATTGAGTCTAGAACGGGTCACTCACTTCTTATCAATCCTAAGGTTCAGAATCAGGCATTTTGACACTTTTTTGCAATAATAGGTTCATTTGCTTCTACAGTGAACATTATCTTTGGTCATTCAAGACCTATTATCTCCATATCAATTCAATATCAATCAACTCCTATCTCAATATCTTTCAATCAGTTTCTATCTTGAGATCAGTTTATCTTTTGAATCAGTTTCATATCTTTATCAAACACAGACTATCTTTGAACCACTGCACTTCGCACAGTAATTCAAAGAGGGGCAAAATGTAATACCCAAAAAATGGGCTATAAGTTCATTAATCTCCTACATCCTCAATTCGAATGAAATCGACATCAAAGTCCTAACCTAAGGCACATCTAAACATCATCGAATCATAATTGATTATCTTAAATTTTGCATCGGGGAATATTCCTAGTAATATTCCTAATCATCTTAATTATCTTTAATTTAATGATTATTTGGCAATAAATCACATTTATCCTAAAGTTTGATTAATTGAATATTTTCATATTTAATTAATTAGATTTAATATTTGCCACTTAATTATGTAATTAAATTTAATTATATCTATTATTAATTATATTATTTAATTTTGACAATAAATCTAATATCATATGAATAATTGATTAAATTCTTATTTAATTAATTAAAGCAAGTTGTCATTATTTAATAATATAGTTTTTAATAAAATTTTGATTAAATAATTGATTAACTCATAAATCAATTGTTTTATTTTTAAAAGCAGTTAAGTTGGAAATAAATCACTTTATTATTAAATTAATTCATAAATAAAACATGCACAATCATAAAAGCAAACAACTATCAATTATCAATTAAAGCTAAACTCTATTTTGAGTTAAAACTTAGCTTTTGCATGTTTTTGTGACTTAATTATCTTTTATTTAAAAATAACTCAAAAATCAAGTTGAGTTATTTGAGTGATTTATGGCTTTTTCTCATGCACCTCCAAAGCCTTGGATTTCTATAAAAACAAGGCTCATCTCTTCATAACTCATCTCTCAATCATCTCTCAAATTTGCATCCAAGCATCTCATATTTTGCACAATCACGCTGGAGAATTGGAATTGAAGAATCAAAGCTCTTGCGAATCGACATCTTTGTGAGATCAATCTTATTTTTGCATTCATATTACATATCATTGTTAGATTCACAGCATATCAGTTTTCAATAGCATTCATATCATACCAGTTTTTATCATTCTTATTGCATAGAAAATATCAAAAATATAGATTAATTGCATTTATTCCATATCTAGAATTGCATTCAAATCCTTCATTTAGGTGTCGTCTAGGTCACTGATCTCGATTACAATCTCAGAACATTAATCTCGCACCTATTAGAAGGCAGTAAATCGCTTGGTTAGATAGATTTCAATTTTGCACGATTTTGATTTTTGCTAACCTCTAATGTTTTACTGATTGTTGTGTTTACAGATCAGGTATAATTTTCACACACACAAGGGGTATGCACTAATCCTTTTGCCTTGTGAATATGTTTCTACAATGATTCAATCTGGAGTATCAAAATTTCTTGTAACTCCATGAGTTCCATTCTTATTTTATTCTCCTCTTTTCTCAGCTCATGTTGCACTCGCTTTAAATGTTTGAGCTTTTGATAGTATACTTGAAATGTTTCAAGTTTGATTGTTACCTTTCTCAGTTGCTTAGTCAGCTCTTTCTCAACATATTCATCTTTATCCTTGATATCCTTAGTAAAATTTGAGATTAAACAAATCTTCTAAAATAATAAAAGAATATTTTACAACTTGGTTTCCAATTATGCAACCAACTCAAAAAATTTTACCTTATCTAGTGCCACTGATTGACGTAACACTTCAATAAACTTGTTTTTCATGTTCTTTATGTGAACTTTCAATAAATACTCGATGGTCTCTATACCTGGTTGATTTATTTGTTTTACTAGTTCATCTAATTGGCTAAGTAGACTGCCCTTCTCATTTATAACAGCATCAGAGATAATTTCCTGTAGTATCTCCTTAACACTCTCTAGCACATCAATCTTTTGTTTCTTTGGTAGAAATTTATCATGTGTTGCTTTAATTTTTAATAGATCTCCAAATTTAGATAGCTCATTAGGGCTTAGGGTGGATATACTTAGCCAATTTTCAATTGGTTGGCTTAAGTCAACTTTTTCCTTCTCATTCTTTCTCTTCTTTGATTTTTTCTTTTCTATTTGCATACTATTTCTAGTAGATAACTTTGGAGAATAAGATGCCTTCTTTGCATCAAATGTAGTGGTTGTAGTTGTATCTTTTGTTCTTTCTTCTCTTTATTCTTCTTTCTTTTCTTCCTTCTTCTCTAACTATTTTTCTTCTTCCTTCTTCTGTTTACGTTTTTCTTTTTCCTTCTTCTCTTCATGAACTTATTATTTATCTTTTTCCTTCTCCTTTTCCTTCTCATTCTCTTGCACTTGATCTCAGAAGGCCCTACCTCATCTTCTTCAATAGTAATTCCTAGATTCTTTGAAAAAATACTGATCATTCTACTAGTTTTCCTCAATTCCTTAGGTATCAATATACCTAGATTTATCTTATCCTTTACTTCTTCATAAGTCCTATATAGATTTTTTCTTTTATCAATCGATTTAGATAATAAATCTTCAATCTTTTGTGATGTAGTGTCAATGTCCATTTTAAATCCCATTGGATGTAGCTATATGGTCCTTGGCTCCATATCCTGCACACTTCAAGTGTCGATGTCAACTTCAAAACAAATAGTGTCATGGTACTTTTCCACTAGTTGAGGTGGAATTCTAAATTTCTTGTGCATTCTGATTTGGAACTTAGAAAAATAATCATTCATTATCATATCAAATTTGTCTCATAAAATTTGAATGAAATCATTTATGTGATATATGATTGGTTTATCCACACTCCATTCTACATTGCCAATTGATGGGAAAAAGTATTGAAAGTAGAAAAATATACATACCAATAGTGAACCAAAATTCAAAGTGTTGGTATTTTCTTTTTGAATGGTGTTCCTATTTTTATCAAACTACTTCAGTAGGATCTCACATAGATCAATCTTCATATCTTTCTTGACTATCTTGTAGGCAATGTCCGCTACTCCACATGGTACACTATCTACCTAAGAGGACTAGAAGATTTGGTAAGAGATGGCATAAAGTGCAAATCTTAACTCAAGATCTTCCACAGTTGACAATTGGAGACCTCTTCCATCCTATTTTCTTGTGTGAACTCACACAGCTTGTTCTTGTCAATTTTCTTATGTGCCTTCAGTATATCACCGATTGGATAACCAGTCACAATATGTAACACATTTTTTAAAATCTTGACTGGTGCATCAAGCCACATGAATTTTTCATGAACTTGGCTCAATACAATTCTCATCCATCTATTCTTAAACACACTCAGTACATGCATGGAATACACTAAATGCTTGGTTTCCAAATGGATATGCCCATCCTTCAACTTACCATTCACACATAGATTTGTGTAGGATATATCAATATCAACTTGGAATATTTCCTCTATCTTGTAATGAATGAATGCACAGATGCCTTCGATCAAAATTACTCTTGGAGAAATCAAAGATAGGGCTCCCATCTTGTAAAGTTTGGTGGCTTAAGCTAGTAGTATCTTGTACTTCAAATTAACATGATCAACCTTCTCAATGATAATAAGCTTTTGAACTTTAGCTGCCATTTCTTTACAGATATAATTTCTTAACTGTAGGATTTCTTTTGAATATCAACTTGGTTGCGCTTTCACAACACGAGAAAACACCATAAATTACTTTAATGCTCTTGATAGTGCTTAGATCTTATCAATAAAATTCTTGAATTCTCTTGGAGGACTCATTTTTTCAAAGTGTTCAAATGATCTTGAAAATGTAAGGTAAAAATGTAATAGCCAAGGGTCTATTTATACCTTTTCCTTATTTAGGGTTTCCAACGGCTATAATTTTAGCATTTAATATTGTAAATGACTCCATTTTAACTGATTACCAATTATATTTTCTTACACTAAATGAAATAAAATAACATATAATCTCATCAATCAAAATATGAAATGTTAACTTCACAACATATATCCAATTGCTTCTAAATATAATTCTATGGATCTTTGCACAAATGTTAGGAACCAATTTAAGACTAAAATTTATGTCACAATTCCTACACATACCTTTGACTGATTAGGTGAATATAGGTGCACCCGATCTAGAGGATAAGGTGCCATCAATTGTTCCAAGTGCATTTCCATCATCTAGAGACTTTCTTCTCCATGATTTATTCATATGATCTCTTATTTCTTCAACATTTACTTAAATAGTTTCATTTGTCTTTTCCTCGATTGGAGCTTACCTCAGTACCTACATTCCTTGGCTAGGTGGCCGACCTTATGATAGTGAAAACATGTCATTCAAGGATTTCTCCATGACCTTCTATTATTCCTACCATGTATCAAAATGCAATTTTTTACAATGTGTCCAAATCTCCCACTTGTTGTATATGAAATTCTTGTATTGTAGTCCCGTGATATTGTTGAGGCTTGTCAATTATTTGCAGTGTTCTATCGGTTAGGCACCCATTTGATATTATTCCTTTATGACCTATAATCTTCAGACCTATGAACATATCTATTGTAATTATTGCAATAACCATTGAAGTTTGTCTTCCTTGTATTGTTAGCAATCCTTGATCTACATTCAAATGCTTTAAGACCATACTTATTGCAATTGTAACAATATCTATTAAACTTAGGAATGCTCAGTAGTTTACCTCTTTTAATCATGTAGATATTGGTTGTATGACTAGTTTTACCATAATGATAACACATAGGTCTCTTTGTCTTCGGTGGGGTAGCAAAATCTTTGTTATCTTTTTGATTTGAGGACTCTCCCTTCTTGATAGTACTTCTTTTAGTAAACCCAAGTCTAGTTGTATCTCTCAGTAGTCTTTGACCTTTATTTTCTTCAACTAGTATTATTTATATTTCTTCATTATTTTTAATACTTCATTTGCATCCTTTTCAGATTTCAGTTCATTCTTAGATTTTCATTTTATGATCTTAGTCCAACAATCTCTCCATCTTTCCTTGCAATCTCTTGATTAACACCAATTAACTAATCTATCGTATTATAGTGATTTTCTTTCCAACCTCTATATTTACACATCTTTCTCATTTAGTCTTTCACTTATTTTCCTTCTTTCATCTTCTACCAATCTCTTATCATACTCATATTTTCTCTTTTTTCCTAGGACTTCACACACTCTTATCGATTCACCTTCTTGTTCCCTTTTCAACGCTTTTACCTGACCACTTAGGATTTTGTTCTTTTCAATTAGTTCTGATATGGTAGCTTCATATTCATCAAATAAACTTCCCTTTGATTGTTCTTCAAGTTCTTTAACCTAATCATGAGTATATCTCAGTTGATGGGCTAGCTCATTTCTCTTGTTAAGTGAATGTTTTAGTTTCCTTCTTAGTTCATCAATATGTTCATTTGAAAACTTAAATTCCATGTTCATGTTGTCAATCCCCTTTTCATACTTATAGCTTTCTATCTCTTCAAATATTTCCTTTCAACTGGTTAAACTTCTTGTTAGCCCCATATAGACCCAAATTAAAAAATTCAGAATTTAGGTCTCCATGTCAATCCTTGCTCAGATGAAGATATTATCTATTAAGCATGTTAGGAATAAGGTGTCTCAACCTTGGATAATTCCTATTCTTATTATTTGTTTTGTAAATGTATTTTTTGCAAATAATGTAATTAAGTGTGAGTGTACATGTCTAGTTGGCATGTTGATGTGTCACTCCACTTGATGTGTCGACATCTTGTGCGTAAGGAGATCATGACTAAAATGGTCATGACAGATTCCTATGATGCGTAAGAACTATTTAAGGAATGTGCTATGATAGGTGTAAGAGCATCTTATGACTTGGGCCTATTTGGGCACCCAAGAAGAAGTGGTTGGTGTGTGTAAGAGAATATGCCAAAAATAGGTTGGTATGACAGATTCTCTTACACTTCTCTTGTGACCATTATTTTTGGTAGATTCTATGACAAGCTGTCATAGTCTATTCTAGGGATGGATGCCTATTCTTGGGATTGCATGTAACAACTGTGTACATCTGGCTTTGTGCATGGGTCTTGGTGGTTGTGCCTATTTTTGGGTCCAGAGGAGTCTATATATATGATGCTGCTCCTATGGGAGAGATATAACAAATTTAAGTCTTGTTGGCTTTGTCTCCCATTTCTTGAAAGAACTTGCATTGCAAGTGTATTGTAATCTTTGTCTTGAAGATAATACATTGTGCAGGTTTTGGAGTGCTGGGGTTTTTTACTGAAAGGTTTTCCACAGGGTATATCATTGTGTCATTCTCTATTTTTTTGTATGTATGGTATGTGGTTGCAATATCTTTGTTAAAGTAGTTAACGAATCTGAAATTGTAAGGATTTATAAGAATTTACACAATACTCTCCTATAGAGATTAGCGTAGGAAGCTATTTACGCACCTGAGTTTCCTTACAAATGGTATCAGAGCTTGATAAAATTTTGATCCTAGTTGTTGGGTAGGGTTTTTTGAGCTAATCTCAAGTTTGAGTGGGATTTTTTTGCAGAGCATTCTGAATCTTATTTGCAGATTGAAATGGCAAGTTCATCATATGGAAGAATGGAGGTGGAGAAATTTAATGGCACTAATTTTGAGTTGTGGAAACTCAAGATGGAAGACATGTTGGAAGATCATGACCTATGGGAAGTGACTTCAAATGCTACAAGACCAGAAACTATAGCTCAAGCAGATTGGGATATCAAAGACCATAAAGCTAAGGGTCTCATAAGACTCTATTTAACTGATGTAGTCCTTCTGAATGTTCTAGATGAGAAAACCGCAAATAGTTTGTGGGAAAGACTTGCGGCTATGTATCAGGCCAAATCTCTGGTGAACAAGTTGTTCTTGAGGAAGAATTTCTACTCTCTGTGAATGGAGGAAGGTGGATCCTTAACGGATCATTTAAATGCATTTAATTTGTTGGCTGCATAGTTGACATCAGTTGGTGTCAAGTTAGAGGAGGAGGATCGTTGCTACACACTTTTGTGTTCTTTACCAGATTCATGGGACCATCTTATGATGGCTCTTAGAAGCACTTTAGTCACCTTCAAAATGGATGATGTGGTGTCTTCACTACTATCAGAGGAGATGCGGAGAAAGGCTTCTGTTTCAAAAAAAGAAGCCCTTTCTATTCGTGGGAGATCCACTGAAAGAGGGAAGAAAAATGACAATAAGTCTGACAATAAGGGTAGATCCAAATCCCGTGGGAAGTCAAAGACTTCCAATAAGTCCAAGACAAAATGTTGGAACTATGATAAATCTGGGCACTTCCCTAAAGACTACAAAGAGCCGAAGAAGAAGAAGAAAGGCTCAGATTTAGCTTCAGAAAGATCTCAAGAAGATGGTGATGCATTCATCATAGCTTTGGCAGCCCATGCATCTGATGATGTGTGGTTGGTTGACTCGGGTGCATCTTTTCACATGACCTCTCATCGAAACTGGTTCTCAAAATATGAAGAGTTTGATGGTGGAAAGGTGTACTTGGGTGATGATTCTCACCTAAAGATAGTTGGACGTGGAAGGGTCACTATCAAATTTCCTGATGGACGAGTAAAGGGAATCAATGGATTTATGTACATTTTAGGTTTGGCATGAAACCTATTATCTATAAGTATGCTAAATGATGTAGGTGTGCAAGTTTTTTTTTCAAAAGAAGGATGCAAGATGATAAGAGGATCGATAGTGCTTGCAAGGGGTACTAGGAGAGGTACCTTATTTTAGCTAGATGCATGTATTCCTCCATGTAATAGTTCTTCATCCTCACCATCTGAACAAGTAGTGAAGAAGTCTGTGGCTATTGGTTCCGATGGTAGTGCAAATACTTTGGAAGGTAAGCTTCCTATAGAAAAGATAATGTTGTGGCATATGAGATTTGGCCACATTGGTGAAAAGGGACTTAGAACCTTGAAAAATAAAAATCTTGTTGAGGGGTTAAATGATTGCAATCTTGAGTTTGACTTCTGTGAACACTGTGTCTATGGTAAACAAAATCATGTTCAGTTTTACTCTAGCTCTCACAAATCTTCTGATGTTTTGGATCTTATTCATTCTGATGTATTTGGTCCTGTAAAAGTTCCTTCAATCTCCAAGTCTGTATTTTTTGTATCTTTCATAGATGATTACAGTAGAAGGACGTGGATTTATTTCCTTAAAAGTAAGACACAAGTCTTTAGTCAGTTCAAGGAATTTAAAGCTTTTGTAGAGAATCAGACTAGTAAGAAGATTAAGTGTGTGAGAACTAACAATGGTGGTGAGTTTTGCTCAGCAGAGTTTGAATAGTTCTGTAAAGAACAAGGTATCGAGAGGCATAAGACAACTCCTTATACCCCACAACAAAATGGAGTTGTAGGGAGAATGAACAGGACACTGATGGAGAAGGCTAGGAGTATGCTTAGTGGAGCTGGTTTAGAACAAAGGTTTTGGACTGAAGCTATGAACACTGCTTGCTATCTGGTTAACAGATCTCCTACATCAGCCCTTGTTGGTAAGACACCCATGGAGGTGTGGTCTGGTAAGAAGCCTTCAATTAGACATCTTCATGTTTTTGGTTGTGAAGCTTATGCACATGTTCCAAAAGAGAAAAGATCTAAGTTGGAAAACAAAGCTATTAAATGTATTTTCATCGAATATAGTGCTGGTGTGAAAGGATACAAGCTTTGGGATCCTGTGACTAGTAAGGTGTTGTATAGTAGAAATGTTATTTTCAGAGAGCTAACATCTTCTCCTATTGTGCTACAACCAAATGAAAAAGAAAAGGAAAAAGATGTTGTTCAGTTGCCTCCTACCCCTAAGAAGATTGAACAAAGAGACCATGTTGGGCCTAATGATGAGGAGAGCTCTAGCAGCTCTGATAGTTTAGAAGAAGAGGAAGAACAGCCTCAACCACAGCCCTTGAGGAGATCCACGAGAGAAAGAAAGCAACCAGAAAGGTTTGGTTATTCTATGTTAGATTCTAGTTGTGTCTTTGCTTTGATTACTAACACTGATGACCCTAGATCTATGAAAGAGGCTTTGGGCATGGAAGATGCAGGTTCCTAGATTGAGGCTATGGATGATGAGATGGCTTCATTGGAGAAAAAAAAACTTGGGACCTTGTACCTTTTTCTAAAGGGAGAAAATCTGTTGGCTGTAAATGGGTGTTCAAGAAGAAATTTTGTGCAGATGGCAGTGTTGAAAGGTATAAAGCTAGATTGGTTGCAAAGGGGTATTCATAGGTAGAGGGAATAGATTATGGTGAAATATTCTCTCCTGTTGCAAAGTTGACATCCATTAGATTTCTATTATCTCTTGTTGCATCATATGATTTAGAGATAGAATAGATGGATGTGAAGATAGCTTTCCTTCATGGTGATTTGGAGGAAGAGATTTATATGTCACAGCCTGAGCACTACATTGTTAAAGGTAAAGAATCCTTAGTTTGCAGATTAAAGAAATCTCTATATGGTTTGAAGCAATCTCCTAGGATGTGGTACCTTAAGTTTGATGCCTTTGTGTTGTCAATTGGATTTTTAAGATCAAAATCAGATCATTGTGTTTATTTTAGAGTTGAAAATGATCACCTTCTTATTGTTGCATTATATGTTGATGATATGTTGCTGTTTGGGAAGGGTAAGGGTATGATTTCTAATTTTAAATCTCAGTTTTCAGCACAGTTTGAGATGAAAGATCTTGGGGCAACTAGGTACATCTTGGGTATGGAAATTAGTAGAGACAGGTCTAACAGAAAGCTTTGGTTGAGTCAGAGTAAGTATGTGAAGTCTGTGTTGGATAGGTTCAGCATGGCAGATTGTAGACCACTATGTGTTCCTATTTCTATGGGAACAAAGTTATTTGTAGATGATTGTCCAAAATCTCCTAGTGAGGTGGAGGACATGAGTAGAGTACCTTATGCTAATGCAGTTGGTAGTCTTATGTATGCTATGGTCTATACTAGACCAGACATTGCCCAAGCAGTGGGAGTCCTGATTCGGTTTATGGATAATCTTGGACGGGTACATTGGGATGCAGTTAAGCGAGTATTCAAATATTTGAGGGGTACATCAAATTACTCCATATGTTATCATGGTAACTCTTCTAGATCTCCGAATTCAGTTTGTATTCATGGGTTTGTGGATTCAGATTGGGTAGGTGATATTGACAGCAGGAGATCCACTAGTGCTTATTTGTTCACTATGTTTGGTGGTGCCATTAGTTGGATGAGTAAGTGACAACCTCTGATTTCTTTGTCCACTATGGAAGTTGAGTACATGGCTTCTACTCATGCTTGTAAAGAAGCCATTTGGCTTAGAAGATTGTGTTCTGATGTTGGTGTTGATGCAGAACAAATTACTATTTGGTGTGACAGTCAGAGCACTATTTGCCTTGCAAAGAATCCAACTTTCCATGCCAGAATGAAGCACATTGATGTGCAATTTCACTTTGTGAGAGATATGGTGGAAGATGGAAAGGTAAATTTGGAGAAGGTAGATACTATGAAGAATGTTGCAGATGCATTAACAAAACCAGTGGGCACTGAGAAGTTCAGATGGTGTTCGGAGTCTATGGGCCTTTTGGCCTATAGCGGTTAAAGTTCCTGTTATGTTCTTGTTGCTCTTACAAGGTGTTCGACAAGTGGGAGAATGTTAGGAATAAGGTGTCTCAACCTTGGATAATTCCTATTCTTATTATTTGTTTTGTAAATGTATTGTTTACAAATAATGTAATTAAGTGTGAGTGTACATGTCTAGTTGGCATTTTGATGTGTCACTCCACTTGATGTGTCGACATCATGTGCGTAAGGAGATCGTGACTGAAATGGTCATGATGGATTCCTATGACATGTAAGAACTATTTAAGGAATGTGATATGACAGGTGTAAGAGCATCTTATGACTTGGGCCTATTTGGGCGCCCAAGAAGAAGTGGTTGGTGTGTGTAAGAGAATATGCCAAAAATAGGTTGGTATGATAGATTCTCTTACACTTCTCTTGTGACCGTTATTTTTGGCAGATTCTATGACAAGCTATCATAGTCTATTCTAGGGATGGACGCCTATTCTTGGGATTGCATGTAACAACTGTGTACATGTGGCTTTGTGCATGGGTCTTGGTGGTTGTGCCTATTTTTGGGTCCAGAGGAGTCTATATATATGATGCTGCTCCTATGGGAGAGATATAACAAATTTAAGTCTTGTTGGCTTTGTCTCTCATTTCCTGAAAGAACTTGCATTGCAAGTGTATTGTAATCTTTGTCTTGAAAATAATACATTGTGCAAGTTTTGGAGTGCTGGGGTTTTTTACTGAAAGGTTTTCCCCAGGGTATATCATTGTGTCATTCTCTATTTTTCTATATGTATGGTATGTGGTTGCAATATCTTTGTTAAAGTAGTTAACGAATCTGAAATTGTAAGGATTTATAAGAATTTTCACAATACTCTCCTATAGAGATTAGCGTAGGAAGTTGTTTCTGCACCTGAGTTTCCTTACAAAGCATTGAGATTGAACCCCTTCAAATTAAGTTGAAATTGGTTCAAAGAGGCTCGAACAAGGTTCCACAAGCTCACTGGAAAAATTCAAAAGTGCAAATTGCAAGGTTAAGTATTCAATTGGTTCAAATGGTATGATAGGTTTAAGATAGATTAATATGGATCATAGTAGTTTGTGGGCTCAAAAAGTTATGTGTCACACTTGAAGATTCAAATACCAAAGGAACTAATAGTTGTTTCCATTAAATGGAAACATTACTATAGAGTATGATGTCATTTTTGTTTGCAAAATCATTTTAAGGGCCCTCCAACATGCAAGAATGATCTTTCCAAAATATTAACATTTTTGTCATTATAAAAGTGGGTTGACATAGTTGACTGCTGTTGAAAAAAGGGAATGAAATTTGATAGAGGGTCACTCTTTAATGCAAGAAAGATATCCACAATGCTCTCCACATCCTCATTACAACATTCTTTTTGGGAAGATGGTGAACTCATGGACTTCAGATACAATTCCATATGTAGAGCATCAATAATACCATGCACAGTCGGGTTCGTGATTAACCAATTTTTGCATGAGAAATGCTATAAAGTTCCTATATCTTTAGAGGATTTTAAATGTATCTAGAATTGAATCAAATTGTCTCTTAAGATAAAATAAAAATGCAAGCATGGACATGAAGAATGTTCAAAGTTTTTAATGTAACTAGCAACCATGGATTTGCAGGAAGCAAAAAACCAGTCATACTACAGGGGGCATAACTCACCATGACACCGTTGCATCGAGCTAATTTTAAAATATGTTAGGTGAAACCTAATTCTCCAGATTCTCACTCGAGCGATTGTTGAAATTCATCCTAGTTCACGAGTTATAGATGACTGAGTAGAGCATTATCAAAACTATCAATGACAGTCACAAAATGATGGCAACACCTCATCGCCAGCAAATGCCACTTGTCAAGTTAAGGTCACATGTCACATTGAAAGGATTATTGATCTTAATATTATTGTAAATGACATATATCCCAAGAAAAATACCAAAAGCATAAAAGTGATGCTTTATTTTATTAACCAAGAATGATGTAAAAATTTGAAAAGTCTATAAACTTTGAAAGTGCCCGCAAAGATGGGGGATTTTCAAGAATCAGTTGTAAAACTAAAAAGAAGCCTATTGGAGAAAGGGGAATAAATATGCATCCAAAGTATCAATAGGGGGTTCTGGATTCCACCTTAGGCTGGAGACTATGTGCTGTAGGAAAGGGGATTTGATTTCTTTTTCTATTTGTAATGTAGGGGGGAATTCTTTTCTAAGCAATCATATTGTACAGTGATAGAGGGATTTGAATTTATATGCAGGTGTGAATAAAAGGAAGATGATGTTCATAATCTTTGAGTTATTTGAACTTTATTTTCTGATTGTAATTAGACTTTGGGATTTTATAATCATCCATTCATATCTTTTCTATCACAAAATATTGTATGCATGAGTGTATTTCAGAACTTTTCCTTCTACAATATAATCATATCAGAAAGGAAGTCTTTCATTTGTTTTCTTTTTAAATCTAGATGTCATTTGGGATTAGCTGTGAAGTGTTGTTTGATGGAAACTTAGTTTTCTTTCAAATTTGTATCTTTCCTTATTTTATTTGTGCAGGTGTTTTGAGAAGACAAATTTGTTTACCAACACTTCTGAATAAGAGACTCGGGTATGATACCAATTTTGGGATTAATTATTGAAAGTTAAGTACTCAGAGGTGAGGTGTGAATCAGTACTCCAAAATTTTTTAACTACTTTTATAATGATTCACCAAATTGAAAAATTTGCATGAAACATATAAATCAAAAACATAATTTACAACTCATAACACCATGATTTTTGGTCTCGTAGAAATCCTTGGTTAGAGGGTCAAAAAAAATTTGGTGGCGAAGCCACCCACAATACTTCACTACTATAGTAAAAAGTTTGTTTGGTTAGAGCTACAAAATTTAGCTATTTCTAATAGCTTACCCTGTTAGGATTATTTACCTTGTTAAGAGTATAAATATGTATTAAGTCTACCTTGCTAAAGGATTTTACAATTCTAATCTAAGAGATGTACCATATTAAAGGATCTACAATTAAGACCTATTAGGCCTATTTGATTAAGAGAAATTACAATTCTAATTACACAATAACCAGTAACAAAAACTGTTTGTAATGGTGCATCAACATATGCTTATCAGACTCAATATGCTCAATATTATTTACCTCATTCTGTATTTCACTAACAATTCAAATTTTATGCTTGGTATCCATAACTATAATTCTCATTCATAATTCTTCTATTGCTACTCTATTACTCTATAGCTTCTCAATTCTTCATCACCCATTCTCTATAAATTCTCTTTTCTTCTCTCTCATACTTACACTGTGATCTTCATATGCTGATCCTTTTATACTCGATCTAGAAGTGGTGGGAATTTTCTAGATTCTTCTACTTAAATGGTTCTATCATTAGTTACATCTCCAATTCATATTTTCCACTTAATTTTGATTGGTGGATCTTACCTTGTAATCATGCACAATCATCTTTTTTAAATCTCCAATGCATTACCAAACAATCTCCTCGAGATCTGTAAAATGTTTTATGCTTAGTGTCCAAATTCAATGTATCTATTAGATTCTTTTATAACAGTTTGTGTTACTCGATAACATGTTTTATCTTTCTCAGTAGCATGTATACTCTTGGCTTAGTAACTATTTTTTACTTATCGGCATCTATCACTCATTTTCCTTTACCAAAACTATCTTTGCCTTTACCAATTAACTTGTTTTCTTTACTAATTGAATTTGACAATCAATATGAATTTAACAAAACTAATGAAAATAAAATAATTCTTTAGGAGAATCACCAACTTCTCACTAAAATAAGAAATGGGTTTACCTTCGTAACTCAAAACAACTCCAATGGAATTTCCACTAGTATCATAGTCTATTTGAAATACCTTATTAAAATCTAGAAGTATCAAAATAGGCTGCTCTATAACTTTTCTCTTCAAAAAATAAAAAATCTTTTCTTATCCAATAGTCCACTTAAACTCTTTTATATCTCCTCTCATAGTTTTAGTCAATGATCCACAAATACTACTGAAATTTCTATTAAACTTTATGTAAAAGGTAGCCAAACCATAAAAAGATCTTACCTTATTAACACTTCTTGGAGTAGATCATTCAAGGATAGCCTTCACTTTCTTTGGGTCCATTTTAAGACCATATACTAAGACAAAAAATCCCAAGTACACTAACTCCTTCACAAAAATGCACTTTTTCATGTTAATCACCAATTTTTCTTCCCTACTACTCAAAGACCCTACAAATAGACATTATATGCTCCTCCAATGTCTTACTGAAGATCAAAATATCATCCAAGTAAAAAATAAAAAACTTACTCAGGAATTCTTTCAATACCTTGTTCATGAGTTGGATGAATGTGCTTGACGCAATTGTTAGCCCAAAAGGCATGAATAACTACTTGTACAAGTCCTCCTTTTTCTAGAAGTTTTTTTTCATTTGTCTCCTTCTCTAACCCTAATTTAGTGATATCCACTCTTCAGATCTATCTTTCTGAAGTACTCAGCTCCACTCAATAATTCCATAATGTCATCCATCCTTGGCAAGGGAAACCTATACTTGATAGTAATTTTTTTGATATCCTGAGAATGTATACACATCCTCTATTCTCCATTTTTCTTTGGTGCTAGTATTGTTGGTACAATGCATGGGCTCAAACTCTCTTGAATCAACAACTTTTGTAAAAACTCTAGCACTTATTTGTTCAACTTCTCACTCTTTGTTGGAGTCAGTCTATAGGATGCCTTATTTGGAAAAGTGGATCTAGAAATCAAGACCATATGATGACTAATCTTTCTTATTGGTGGAAATCCATTAGGTACATTATCAGATAGAATATCCTAAAACTTGTCCAACCAATCTGTAACTTCTAAAAGTACATCTTATACTTCATCTTTATCAACTCTTGGAATTAAATAAAAGCACATATGTCCATGCTTCATGCCTTCTAGAAACTTCCTTCCATTAACTAAACATATTCTAGTATTTCTACATACCTTTTCTTTTATTTTCTTCAATGAATTCAGCTCGTGTTGGACTCTATCATTTTTCAAGGAATAGGTACTTTCATACCCATCATGTAATCCATGAAAATAAAATTTCCACATGGTCTCCCTAACAAAAAATGACAAGCATCCATAGGTATAATATCACACGATACATCATCATGGTAGTTTGCAATTTTATACTTTACCAAACACTGTTCATTGACTAAACCCTTGCGATCTTTCTGGAACTAAGAAATCCTATAGGGATTCAGATGATTTCTTCTCTTTAACTTCAATTTATCCACCATTTCCTCTGAAAAAATATTATCAGTACTACCACTATCAACAATGACATTGCATACTTTACCATTACACTTACACATTTTATGGAACAAATTCTTTATTTTATCAGATTCCTTCTTGTGTGTGTGAAAATTGTACCTAGTTGTGGACACCATACTTCTGTAAAACCTTAGAGGTTAGCAAAATCAAAATTTGCAATGTAATTGAAACTAAGCTAACTAGGCGATTTACTGCCTTCTAGTAGGTGTGAGTATGGTTTTCTCATATTAGTCTAAGATCAGTGACAATGCAACACGTAAACGAAGGATTTGAATGCAAAAGATGAAAAACTATATGAATGCAAATTAATCTATTTTTTTGTATTTTCTATGTAATAGGATGAAAAACTTGATATGAAACTAATCTAGAATGAATTGAAATGATATGCAAATTGATCTAACAATGATATGCTATGAATTGATATGAAAATGAATGAAAAGCTATGAAAAACATTGAATGATCTCACAAATCACCTATCGCATGTGCTTGATTCTTTAGATGCTAATTTGCCAGAGTAAGTATGCAAATTCGAGGGATGTATGATTCAAGAGATGAGAGATTGAGAGATAAATTGTGAAGAGTTGAGCCTTGTTTTTATAGAAATCCAAGGCTTGAGAATGCATTGAGAAAAGCCATAAATCACTCTTGATAAACTCAGGTTGATTTTTGAGTTAACAAGAAATCAGGAATTAATTAATTTATAAAACCATGCAAAATCATGCAAAAATAGCTTTTAACTCAAAATAGAGTTTAGTCCAATTTTCAACTCACAATTGAATGTTGATTTTAAATTTTAAATTGGTTGTTAATTTCTAGTTGCCTGCTTTTGTGAATGTGCATGCTTTAATTTAAATTAATTTTTAAAATTAAAGTGATTTATTCTCAACTTAACTGATTTTAAATTTAAAAATAACTAATGCATGGGTTAATCAATTATTTAATCAAACTTTTATTCAAAACTATATTATTAAATTTGAGAATTCAGATTTAATTAATTAAATAAGAATTTAATCAATTATTCATAGGAGATTTTGATTTATTGTCAAAATTAAATAATATAATTAGGAATAAATAGAATTAAATCTAATTAAATAATTAAGGGGTAGAATTAAACTTAATTAATTAAATATTCAAAATATTTAATTAATCAAATTTTAGGATAAATAAGATTTATCGCCAAATAATCATTAAATTAAAGATAATTAGGATAATTAGGAATATTCAAGGAATATTCCCTGATGCAGAATCAGGATAAATCAATTAGGATTTTGATAAATTGATGTGCAAATGTGCCTTAGGTTAGGACTTTGATGTCAATTTTGATCGATTTGACAATGTAGGAGGTTAATGAACCTATAGCCCATTTTTGGGGTATTAGACTTCTCATCATTTAGAAAAAATCTTTTGGTGACAAGGAGCTCTCCTCTTTCATCATCTTTAGAATGTGATGACTTTGCATCTTCGTCCACATGTTAAACTCATGTATTTCCATCTGGTCTTCTATGTGTTCTCCCTTTATGTAAAGAATTCTTAAAATATATATGCCCTTCTTCTCTGTAATGGAAACATGTTCCAAAAAAACCTTCTCTTCTTGGTCCTTTCCCTCTTCCTCTTCCTCTTTGATCTCTTTATTTTAATCAAAAGGGAAATAGGAATCATTTCTGCTCTAATTTTGACTACTACTAAAGTCATCATTCTTCTTATAATCTTCATTTCAGTGTCCATAAGATAATCTACCAAGCTTTCCACCACAACCTCTACTAGTTTTCCCGCTCTCAAACTTATTGTTTATTTTTTCTTATTCCTTAAAAGAAAACTGATAGGATTATTCAATGGTATACATCCTCACCATTATCAACTCTTCTTGAATACTCATTTATGTAATAGGCAACCTTCTCCTTGCTAGCTTCAAAATAACTCATTCTGATAAGAACCTCATAGAACTCCTCTGTATACTCTTAGATAGATTTCCTTCTTGCGTCAACCCTTTCATTATCTTCAATAAATCAAGCTCATAGTCAAAATGAATGAATTATCTCTTTATTTTATCCACCATCTTATCCCACCTTGTTATATTGTCCTCCCCTCTTCTATTTCTCTCTAGTTGAACCTCTTTCCATTTATCATGACCTTTCAACTTTTCCTTCACGAATTTGACCCTCTCAGGATCTTCTATTTCCTCAAGCTCAAAGTAATCCTCCATATCATTGATCCAATTGATCAACTCTTTTGGATTAATATTTCTAGAAAATGTAGAAACCTCAATCTTTGGTCTCTTTCCAATCTTGGAAATGGATCTCAAAAACCTAGATTCATCAGGATACCTAGTTGTTTCTTGATCCTCTTTAAACTTTCCTTCCACTTTAGATTCATCCTCACTCACATCTCTTGCCCTAATATTGGTTCCTCTATGTAGGTCCTATTGAAATGCTTGCACTTTCCTTTGCAGGGCTCTAAAACCCTCTTCTGTCACACCTACAATTCTTCCACTGTGATTCCTTTGTGGATGCATTTTTCGTACTTATCTCTAAAACCCACAACTGTACGGTCCTAGTGAAAACTTCCTTAGGTTCGACGATCTATCTACACACTCAAGAACTTCTTCTCTAATACCACTTGATAAAGAGAATTCTCATTATTTATCCAAACAAACAAAACATAGTAGAGAAATAAATAGAGAATTGCAAGAACAGATTAATGGAAACAAAAATAAAACTTGTTTTTTATTATCCTTAATGAAATGAAATTATAATATTTAGGAAAACAACATGTTATAGCCACATAGGAATTTTCATTACAATAATTTGAAAGACAAAGCCACAATCTACACTTCTGGAACTGATTCCTAAAATCCCCCTTTATCCCTATTAAGTAGCATAATTGGTAACCTTAGAATATTCTAGAAAGTGAAATTTCCCATTTTCGGGATAGCAGTCCAATTTCCCACTTTAAGTGATTTTTCCTTATTTTTCTTTTTGCATTGAAACTAGCATCCCTAAGGCACAACTTCCAAAAACCATAACTTGTGAATTTTTGCATTGATTGGCTATTATTACCCCATTTAAAAAATGACATGAAGCGCTCTATGCCTTATGATAATAAAATGCAAACCAATCAAAGTATCACCCCTTTTCAAAGCCTCTAAAGCCAAAAACTGAGCTCAAAGTTTTTGTACCAACCTACCAAAATAAGAAATGTAATAACTTCAAAACCAGACTTGATCTCTCTATAAAACTTTATCAGCATGCTAATATATCAAACATGAACCTCCACGGAAGAAAATAGAGTTTGATTTGTACTCAAATAAATAACCTACTAAAAATAGTAACTCTATCCAAAGATAGCCCATATTGAAAACTAGAAAATATTTTTAGGTGATGCAATATTGCTCTTACACCCTCAATGCTCCTACATCACATAATCATAATTTTTATTAGGTTTGTATTTTTTTTGTATTTTTTTCCTATTTTTCTATAGATCATTTGTATCTTATAGATGTAACTAATTAGAGATCTAGACATGTGAGATTATTAATATTCCTCTTGTTACTCTAGAATATTATTCTCTATAATATTTCTTTTAAGCTTTCTTGGGTATCCTACTTCTTCCATGGAAGAACATGTCATTTTAGAAAAAGGAAATTTATTTATTTTTTCAAAGTTGTAAGTTGTGATTGACCTTTGTTGGCCATATAGCTCTAGGATAAAGCTTTTTTTCTTCAATGAGGAATGTGTTATTATTGGTTTTCAAAACATAATTCCTACATACCAATTGACTCTCTTTATTAAAAGTTATAATCTCTCTGGCAAATTTTTGCAATCAAATTTAAATGCTCTTTAGTTTCTGTTATCAATTTTTTTCGCACTATTGAAATTTTATCAAACATTTACAAAGGAATATATTTTATTTTCATACGCAAAATGAAAATAGTTCAAATAAAATAATATATGAATATTTTTCTCATGTTTTCATCTTTTAGTAATATTAATTTATTCTCATTAAATGATTTTTACCACCAAATAAACTTTTGCAACTTCATTTAAAATATGGAATAAAATATAGTTCTGGTAGGAACTACCAAACAACACTATTTTTTCATAAAACTTAACTCAACACATAATCTCAACCAAATGATGAAATATTAGTCTAAGAAACAAAATAAAATCAATGTACAACCACCATTCTATTATCAAGCACTACAAAAAAAATTAGAAATATAGACCCACAACTATAATAAAAAAAATATTGTCGAACCTATTAGCTTCTGCTTCAACTGATTTTGAATAACCAAGAGACAAAAAACAAAGTACACCTAGGGATCAACTATTTCCCATGTTCAAAGTACCTTATCTAACCTTGGGCCAACTAACAAGGAAACAATAATTCCTTCTACACTTCTGGCTTGTAGACCCAAGGTAGGTACACCTAGGATTTGACACTTTTCCTTACAGCTTCTTATTTACAAATCCCTTTAAAGAAGATTCAGTCATATATAAAATTCTTTTACTGAATGACAAAAAGTAAATCATAGCGTAGCCAGCAATGAGCCTATTTGATAACATTTTTAAGAGATCACCATTCTTTAAGCCTTTATTTTATTTTTAATGATTTAAATTTGATTTTGATTTCAATTTTTATGATGAATAGTATGATGAAGGGTGCTCCCCTTAATACCACAAACACATAACAAAAATAGAGAAACAACAACAATTTGCAAGAACAAAAAATGGGCTTCTTATTATCTCCACAAATGTGGAATTACAAATTCTAGAATTACAATAAGAAAAGCCAGATGGGCATTCCCTTTACAATATTTTGTAAGACAAAGCCATGAATCATTACCCAGATCTGCTACCCAGAACTGTCCCAAACTGCCTAAGACAACACTACAAACCTTTCTTATATAGGCAATTTCCACCGCCTGAGAAGGTTCCATAAATTTAACCCTTTAGGCCGACTAAACATAGAATTATTTATTTTTCACAGTTATTACAATAGGGTCGGCTCAAAAGAAATACAAAATATGATTTTAGGTAACCCAACTTCCGGAGGCCATAACTTTTTAACCGTAGCTCCATTTTTCTATTGTAACCACTTTCCAGAAATGCCATGACAAGATCTACAACACTTGACATGTGCTAGTGCCAGTTAGCTGGGGGTCAATCCCGACCCGGAGCCTCTAAGACCTTCAAAATTGACCTAAAATATTTAGTACCCAAAAACCTCAATAACTTCACCAATACTGATGATGTGGTAATGAAACTCAATTGGTAGGTTGAAATGACTGAGATGAACCTCCAACTGTGAAATCAGAACATTCTGAGATCATATGACCAACTTACTAAAAGTAGTAAGTTTCCATAAATAGCAGCTTTGCAGAAGATAGCCCTTATTGAAAACAAAACCAAAAATATTTTTTGGGTGATGCAAGATTGCTCTTACACCCAGGATGGTCCTGCATCAGACACCCAGGGTAATTTGAGAAGTGACCCTGTCATGACTCAGGTGTACAGAGGAAAACCAAGATAGTTAACCTCCTCCTTCGTTAGCCATGATGAATCTTCAACAAGTCATCCTTTCCATTTGACCAAATACTCTTCATATGTCTTGTTCCTTGTGCTTCTACCAACACGACTATCCAGTATGTCTTCAATCTCCTTGATATTTGAACTGGTTGCTGGAATACTCCACTGTGCTGCTGTAACCTCATCTTCAACACCTCCTTCATGATACTCTGTTAGATTTGAAAAATTAAATACTGGTGAAATATTCAGCTCAGTAGGCAACTCAACCTCATATGCATTTCCTGAATCATGCTTCTTCAGTATCTTACATGGCCCAAACTTCTTCATTTTCAACTTGTTATATGTACCAACCAAAAATCTTTCCTTCCGCAAATGAACCATGACTTCATCTCCAACATGAAATTCCTTATGCCTCATTTTCTCATCTGCCTTAGCCTTATACTGTGCATTCATCTTGGTAATATGCTTCTTCACCTCCTCATGGATGTTCTTCAAGTGTTCTACAAAATCCTCAACTTCAGCACTACTTATTTCTCCTTTATCTATCTTCCTCAACTCAGATGCATTTCTAGGACTACTTTCATATACAATCTATGGATGATGTGATGAACCAAACTTCAAATCTGTCTTCAACTCTTTACTTTCTCCTAGTGTCATTCTGTGTGCTACCTTATTTGGCAAAATGGTTCCTAGAATCAAGTCCATCTGAGGACTGATCTTTCGTACTTGTGGTAATCCATCAGGTACATTATCAGATACAATATCTTGAAACTCATTCAATAATTCTACAACTTCTACAGGTACATCTTTTACTTCCTCTTTCCTAGCCTTTGGAATTAAGGTAAAACACATATGCTCATGCCTCATACCATCTGAGAAATTTCCTCTATCAACAAAAGTTATTCTTGCATTACCACATACCTTTTCTTCAGTCTCCTTTAATGACTTTAGCTTATGTCACACTCCATCCTTTGTCAGGGAATAGGTATTCGCATGACCATCATGTACAACACATCTATCAAACTGCCAAGGTCTACCCAACAACATATGACATGCATCCATAGATATGATATCACATAGTACCTCATCTTGGTATCTGCCAATCTTTAACTTCACTAGGCACTGTTCACTAAGCATGACCTTGTGGTCATCCTACACCCAGGCAACCCAATATGGATGTAGATGTTTCTACCTCTTGAGTTTCAACTTTTTCACCATCTTTTCTAACACAAAATTATTATTACTACCACTATCAATAATCACATCACAACACTTACCCCCACACTTGCACCTAGTGCAAAACAAGCTCCTTCTTTGCTCAAGTTCATTTTCACCACTCAACAGGACTCTTCTGTTAATCAACATTTCTCCTCTTTCAGCATCTTCAAAATGTGATGATCTGGAGTCTTCATCTACATATGCAACTTTGGCCTAGCCTTCTTTCCTCCTATGTGTCCCTCCTTGGCGTTGAGGAAATTCAAATTCCCTATGACCTTCTCCACAATGAAAACATGTTCCACGGAAGCCTCCTCTTCCTGAACCTTGTCCTCTTCCTCTTCCTCTTTGATCTCTATTGTTTTGATCTTGGAAATGACTAAAATTATCTCCTCTCTGATTCCAACTATTACTAGTGGCCTCATCCTGCTTTTTCAGATCTTCATTTTGATCTCCATATAACCATGCACTAGATCTTCCATCACAGCCTCTTCCGCTTTGTCTACTCTCAAACTTCTTGTTCAACTTTTCCTCTACTTTTAGGGAAAACTGGTATGCCTCTTCAATACTGTTCATTCAAATTAGATTCAATTCCTCTTGAATGCTCAGCCTCAACCCATTAAAGTAATGGGCAACTTTCTCCTTATTAGCTTCTACATGGCCTGTTCTGATGAGGATTCGATAGAACTCCTCTATATACTCCTGAACAGATCTTCCTGCTTGCTTCAAACTTTGCATTTTTCTCATTAGGTCAAGCTCATAATCAACAGGAATGAACTGTCACTTTAATTTATCCACCATCTGCCCCCATCTTGTGATTTTATCCTTTCCTCTTCGATTTTTCTCGAACTAAATCTCTTGCCACCAGATCTTCGCATGACCCTTCAGTCTGGCCTTCGCAAACTTGACCCGATCAGGATCCTCTATATCTTCATACTCAAAATATTCTTCGCATTCATTGATCCAGTCGATCAACTCTTCTGGGTTAAGATTTCCAAAAAATGTCTGAACCTCAATCTTAGGTCTCTTCCTGATCTTTGAGATAGCTTAGAAAAGTCTTTCTTCCTCCTGGTTCACAACTTTGACTTCTCCTTCTTGATCTTCTTCTTCGGCTTTATCCTCGCTTTCATCTTTGACATTAAGATTCATTCCTCTATGAATCTCCTCTTGCAATGCTCGTACTTGTCTCTAGAGCACTCTAACCTTAGGTGTTACAACACTAGCTCTTCCACCACATTCCCTTCGTGGAGGCATTTTTCATGATGCGCACTAAAACCCTAACCACAGTCCTGGTGCAAACTACCTCACAATCGGTGATCTATTTACACAAAAACCCTAACCCATGGTCCTGGTGCAAACTGCCTCACAATCAGTGATCTATTTACACACTTAGGAACACCTGCTCTGATACCACTTGATGAAGGGTGCTCCCCTTAATACCACAAACACATAACAAAAATAGAGAAACAACAACAATTTGCAAGAATAGAAAATGGGCTTCTTATTATCTCCACAAATCTGGAATTACAAATTCTAGAATTACAATAAGCAAAGCCATATGGGCATTCCCTTTACAATATTTTGTAAGACAAAGCCTCAAATCATTACCCAGATTTGCTACGCAGAACTGTCCCGAACTGCCTAAAACAACACTACAAATCTTTCTTATATAGGCAATTTCCACCGCCCAAGAAGGTTCCATAAATTTAGCCCTTTAGGCCAACTAAACATAGAATTATTTATTTTTCACAATTATTACAATAGGGTCAGCTCAAAAGAAATACAAAATATGATTTTAGGTAACCCAACTTTCAGAGGCCATGACTTTTTAACCGTAGCTCCATTTTTCTATTGTAACCACCTTTTGGAAATGCCATGATGAGTTCTACGCTTAATATGCGCTAGCGCTAGTCAGTCAGGGGTCGATCGCGATTGGGAGCCTCTAAGACCTACAAAATTGACCTGAAAGATTTCATACCCAAAAACCTCAATAACTTCACCAATACTGATGATGTGGCAATGAAACTCAACTGGTAGGCTGAAATGACTGAGATGAACCTCCAACTGTGACATCAGAATTTCGAGATCACATGACCAACTTACTAAAAGTAGTAAGTTTCCATAAATAGTAGCTCTGCACAAGATAGCCCTTATTGAAAACAAAACTAGAAATATTTTTTGGGTGATGCAAGATTGCTCTTACACCCAGGATGCTCCTGCATCACTTTCTTTTATTTTTAATGATTTAAATTTGATTTTGATTTTGATTTTTATGATGAACAGTATTAGAACATTGGCCTAATTGCTTAAATACTGACTAGTTCCTTATCCTTTAGTTATTATCATAGAGTCACATAGATATAATGAAGATTATGATCTATTTTCTCACTCTGTAAGTAAATATATCAGTTGTTATAAGAAAATCTAATACTTATAATATCCTTTATTATATTTGGTGATCCTATCAAATCATAGAAGCATTTTACTCATTTCCTTGAACCAATAGCATCAATGAAATGACATACAACTTGAAAGAGTTGCAAATGAAATTCAAGAGTTTCTCAAATATTCATAAAATCAGCAAAACAACAATAAAAGGAGACAAGATATTTTACACAAATATTCTTGCAATTCTCTTTGTATTCATCTCTTTGATAAAGATACATTCACTATCATTCTCTATAAAACTTTTCAAAATAACTTAGAGACAAAGAATAACATATTTGTTCATTAAAGCTTTAAAAAAATATACATACATCAACATTTTGTCACTATACCCTATATGGACCAACCTACTAAGACACAAAAAGTGCTTATCAAAAATGCAAATTTGGACCCTTCTTCCCAATCTTCGAAACCCTTTATAGAATAGGGTTGCAACTAGCTTCAGAGAATAGGAAGGTACACATGTCACATTATATTATGTTACACATTACTTTTCTACAATATGACAAAAGGTCACTTTCAAAAATTCTCTTCTAACAGAAAAGCAGGAAGTCGTAGAAATAGGAGCATCATTCTTGTGTTGATTCTAGTCCCACCTGGACACCTTTCACCTTCTCACTGAACCTTGAAACCCACTCACTAAAGATAACATCATGTTGCCACCCAAACTCTAGAACCTTTTGTTCCTCTTTAATTAGGTGTTTACACCCGACTTTAAGTTGTTTGGCTCTCTTCTCTAAGGAATCAAAATACATCCTTGCAGTTACAATCTCCTCAATCACTTTATCGAACAAGTAATTGTCATCATTGACAATAATACTATTTATCTTTGATGTGAGGGATGAATCAAACTCCTCCATCCATTATTTTTGATCTTTTATCTTTTTGAGGCTTTTCAAAATGAAACGAAATAAATCAAAATTCTTACTAGAATATTTCAAGAGAAGGAATCTAGACTCACTTTGCATAGAATCCCTAGAAATAGCTAACTCCAATAGTTATGTACTGTGATCATAGGTTTTCTCCATTGTAGCATCCACCTGTGCATGATCCTTAGCTATTGAGTACATTTCCTATATTTTATTTTCTCTACTGGTCTATTTATTAAGGATCTCCTCTAATTTATTCTTATCTTCCTTAAATGAATTTAAAATGTCAAAAATCTTAGAGATCCTATGATAAATAAACCTAGTGTCAATAGTGCTAAGAACATGCAAAATGGTACCATTGATCTTTTATTCATACCTCCTCACCACTTCAACCTCTAAGGCTTTGAGTTTTGCCTTCTTATAATGTAATGCTTCTCCAAACTAGGCATTAGGAACAATGGGAGATGGGGGAATAGATATTATGGGGCTTGTGCTAGGAGGTGGTGCAGGGTATGATGCAATAATATTTGTGGAAGAATCATCTATTTTAAATTGTAAAGGTGTTGTTTCTCCTAGTTGTGTAAGCCTTCCCATTAATTCATTATTTCTCCTCTTCTCAGCATCATAGGCCTCCATTAAATTTTCACATTTCAGCCTAAGCTCATCCATAACCTTCGTATCTTTTATTTTTGTGGCCTTGGAAAAGCTTGCTTCCTATACATTTATATCAGTAGCCTCCACTATTGAGGTGACACTCACCATCATAACCATCAAGCCACAAACTAGATCAGTGTTTGTCCCCTCATCTCTCTTTGTCTTATTTTTCTTCTGCAATGACCATATAACCAGAGTAGCATAGTCATCACTAAAGACCACCCCCTTTGATGTTGCCACAACCTCTTCTTCTATGTTGTAAGAAGTATCAGTTCTTTTCCAACTTCATCAAATACAATAACATATTCTATATCCCATTCTAGCATTATCAAAATACCACAATCCATAATCATCTTTCTTCCCTCTTTATCAAGCTTTTCTTCTCTTATCTTCTCACACTTTATCTCAAAATGTACAATGCTCATTCTCCAAGAAAATTGTACGAAAGCTCTAGATTTAAAAAAATTATCATCTAACAAAAATCTTCTAGAGAACTCCATTATCACATCATCAAGTTCCTTACCTTTAAACTTTGCAATTGTCAAGTCTGTAGAAGGGGTAGTTGGTTCCTCTAGCATTACCTCTTGTAGCTTAGCCTCTATCAACACAACATCACCAACACTTCCTAATTGAACCAATTATTCAAATACCTCCTCCTCATTTACAAATTATAGTGGGGATTGAGAGGGTGAATAGGCCTATTCACTTGATTGGGTAGTCTACTCAGCTCTTGGCCTTTTAAGGGAAGGGTCATCTAGAGATTTTGTTGCTAGCATTTTCTATATCGTGCGTACCTTAAGTGGTGAGTGCCTTTCTTATAATTTATTTCCATTGTCATCTACCTCATGTCTAGATTTCACCACACTATGCCCTACTCTTTTTTTCACAATATAATCTCCTGGAGCTATAGTTGGAATATGTGCAATTATCTTCATCACAACATTGGATTAATCAGGATTGGCCTCAACCACTTTATACTTCTTCTCATTAAGGACATCTGTGATTTCTTCAAAAATGTGTCATTAGCTTATTTATCTTCTCAAAAAAAGACCTTATATCCTCTAGAGGGTTGTTCTTACTATCAAAATGGTTTACAAAATCTAAGGTCCTTTTATACACTAGCCACTTATCTTTTTTGATCTCCTGCTCTTGAAGAGATAACTCATTTCTGATGATTTTTTATGGGAGTGGAACTAATGGTTCATGTCCCCACCTTTACCCTCACTATAAACATTTGATAAAATCCCTCTAGATCTAAAAATCTCTCCACTTGTGTCCTCATCCCAAAAGGCTTTAAAATCTTTCCTAAGTGTACCCAAACTCCTTTTGCAATGACAAAATGGTTGGCCACAATGAAGGCTGGGAAAATAGTTCCCCTCCCCCTTCTTGTCAATTCCCTTTCTTGCAGCCAACAAATATGCCATAGTATTTCTATGAATCCATTCTTAAGGGGAACCTAATATGGCAAGACATGTGGTGTACTAAAACCATAAACTCAAAAGACTATGAAGACAGGGTAAAAAATGATATCACCCTAGCTATGCACAATTTTAAGTTCAAGAGAAAACTCCTTGTGTCTGATATAATCTAATAGGGCCTTTGGGATCCTAGGGTTTTCATGTGAAAGAAGTGACCTTATCCCTGAAGAAAACACCTTGTCAAATCTTGTGAAACTAGCCTCAGCTCTATCCGAAGACAAATCCATGATCCATAGTTGTACTGCAAGCTCCTCCCCATCCTTTTGTTTAATCAAAATCATCTCTTTCTCAAAGAAATATTCTCCTTTAAATAATAACATGTGCATTAATGAGGAGTACCATCCGAAGGGCTCGTCTACCTTTGCTTTTTCTATGCCAATTATCCAATTGTGAATACACTAAACCAAATAAGGTGAAAAATCAAAATTTACTCCTACTCTAGAATGTAAGATTTGGACAATCATGAACACAAAGTGGATGGGCATAGGGCCAATCTTATCATCACCAAAAATCTTGCACAAGGACATATAAACTCCTATAGCACAAAAATTGAAGTATTTCTTTAGAAAGGGCTCTGGGGTTTTGGGTCCTACAAGCATCAAATCCCCAATTACTAAAAAGTGTTCCCTCGATGTTAAACTCCTGATAAAAACCCTTTGTGCCACATATGTATCCTTCAACTTGTCAAAATAAATC
Organism: Chamaecyparis obtusa; assembly: GCA_027943335.1. Lineage (NCBI taxonomy): Eukaryota > Viridiplantae > Streptophyta > Pinopsida > Cupressales > Cupressaceae > Chamaecyparis > Chamaecyparis obtusa. The sequence goes on from BSBK01003715.1 coordinate 1,534,977, forward strand.
AGCTCATGATAATCTGTAGGTGTCCTCAATTTGAAAACTAACTTGATTTATTCTATAGTAATTGACACAAGAGGTGTCCCAGCCTTACTCCTGACAACCCTAGCCGCTGGGTCATAAGAATTTTCTATCAGCAAAAATAATTCCACATCCATAAATACTCCTAGGACAACTAATTTTCCCATGGACATCTCCCACACATTACAATGTGGAGAAAACTAATTTATTTGACTGAACCATATCTTAAAGATGTTCAAAACACTTACAGTTGTATGGGCATCTCACAACCAATTAATTTTATCATAGAAACCCTCATCAACCTCCAACTACATTGCAGAACAAACTCATATCTTCTTGGCAGCCACATCATTTGTGAAGCGGTCTAATTTGTGGTGCCATGATTTCTACGACTAGGGTTTCTATTGTTAATTACTTCACACAGTCTACATAGAACCCTTGCAACAACACAATCATAGAAAGAAACTTACTTTTCTTTTGTGCTGTAACCATAATTATGAAACCCTTGAAGCTCCTAATAACTATAAATTCTTCTCTTTTATTATGCTTAAGAAAAAAATATCACTCTATGATCAATCAAATCCTTGTGAAAAGACAATATTATCAATCGATTATTTACTGAACAAATACAATTATCGCACACTTCGCAATAAGTTTCTCAGAAATTGAATTGAATGCTACCTGTGGTCAAAAAATTCCTTTTGATAATTTTGACTTTTGGTTAGTGATGAAATTTTCAAGAAAATAAATTCAATGGATCAGATTAAACTTTTTAAGACTGGGTCCACTTCAAAAATCCACCTAGGAATTTGACCAATGAGAAATCACGACATGGCACCCACCTGGCAAAGAAATGTTAGCACCCTTTTTACTTTTTCATCTTGGCCATGTGTCACTCAATCATGAAGTCACGATGACTAAAGACCTTGTAACTTCCCATCATAGGGTTGTGATAACTGTCATATCTTCCTTGATGTGACCCTTCTTTAAATGCCTTGAGGACCAAGAAATATGGCATCATCAATGAGACACATCATGACATCGTGAAGCTGCAATGATTAAAAACCCTTTAACTTTCTATAATGGTTTCACAACAACTATTAGATCTTCCTTAATCTAACCATCCTTAACTCTTCCATCTTTGAACATGTGGTACCTTGTCATAAAGCTACAGTGATAAAAGGTCATGCATCTTTTGATCACAGGCTTCTAACAACCATTGGATTGGCTTTAATCTGACCATTCATTTCGCTTTATTCATAACTACAATGTGACATCACCAAGGACACATGTCACAAGGTCACAATGTCATGACAGATAAAGTTCACATATCTTTTCATAGTGGTAACACGACAGCCATTAGATCAACCTTGATCTAACCAATGCTTATTTTTTGACTTGATCTATGCACTGGGTCCACCATCTGCTAGGTGTGATATAATCATGATGCCATAAAGGATAAAGATCTTACATTTTCTCATAGCAGTATCATGACAATCATTAGATTTAAAAGAGATCACATATACTGTAACACATCTCAAGACTTAGCAAAATTTATTTCATTGGGAACTACATACCTAGGAAATATTAAAGAGGCCCCCAGTAGGCTTAACAACTTTAAAAGAACTTGGCCCCACCCAATAAATTAAATGGCTTGAGTTAAAACAAAAGGGTAACACATAAATAGAATAAGGTAGGATTTTTCTAATTTAAACAAAAAAAATATAGAACCCTTAGCAAATTAATAAACCTTATTTCCAAACTAGGTCATTTTCAACAAAGTATTGCATTTAAACATGAAAACTGACCAATAGTGGCTCTGTCTAGGGATGATGGGTAACTGATTCCCATGCAATAACTTAGAATCACTAGTAGAGAAGACCAAAAACTCGATGACATGATAACTGTAGAGAGAACGAAGGAAAAACCTATTTATAGGGGTAAACCAGAAAAAATAAAACACACCACACTATTTACAAAGATACAAAATGTACAAAACCTAACTACCATTCATGGAGAAAAATACCTTCAGCGGAACTATTTCTTGAGGAACCATCCATGAATAGGCAATTCCTGAATATCACCAGAGAGTTCTTTGATGATATATGAATCTAGGACCCATTTCTCATGAATCAAATATGGTCCTAACCAAATTGGATCAAATTTTCCATGTTTTCCTTTGTCTTCTAGCCTAGCATTCCATAGAAATACCAAGTCATTTAATTCAAGTTTCCTCTCTAGCACTCTCTTGTCATACAAGTTTTTCACTTCTAATAGGATCTTTGCATTTTTTGAAGCTGATTCTCTTCTCATTTCATCCAAATGAATTAAATCCTCAATCTTCAACTACATCTCATCTTCTAGATCCTCATCATACAATTGTACAAATTTGTACATCTCCAATAGGTTGTTCCTAGGCATCCTTTCTTGTATCCCATACACCAAATCAGAAGGTGCACACCCAATTGTCTTCTTAATAGTCACTCTATCAGCCCACACAACCAATGGCAATTTTGAGTTCCATGCTTTCTTAATCCTCTCAAGGATCCTCTTAAGAATCTTTATCAAACTCTTATTTTTAGATTCTTCTTTCCCATTTCCTTGTGGATGGTATGGGGCTGAGTATGAAATTTGAATTCTCAAAACTTCACATAATTCCTTGTATTCAGTGGATCTGAAACACATTGCATTGTCACACACAATCCTCTTAGGGAAACCAAACCTAGCAATAATGTTATTCAAAAGGAATTCAGTTGTACCACTTTGCTAGTTGCATTCCTTGTGGGAATAACTTCAACCCACTTTGTAAAATAATTAGTGGAAACTAGAATCCAAGAGTTCCCTCCACTTGATTTATTTGGTATTTCTCCTATGAAGTCCATTCCCTTGCTAGTTGCATTCCTTGTGGGAATAACTTCAACCCACTTTGTAAAATAATTAGTGGAAAATAGAATCCAAGAGTTCCCTCCACTTGATTTATTTGGTATTTCTCCTATGAAGTCCATTCCCCATTTTTGGAAAGGAGATTGCACCTCTACTAGTTTCAATGGTACATTTCTTGAGAATTTTAACTTGTTAGAGAATCTTTGATAACAATCACAATTTCTTACTAGCTTCTCAACATCATTTAAGATTGTAGGCCATCAAAATCCCACTCTCAAAATCTTCTGGGCAATAGTTTTACCCATGTAGTTTCCACCACATATTCCTTTATATATTTCCCTCAGCAAGTTATCAGCTTGATCTTGACTATCACATTTCAACAAAATACAATCCAAATTCCTTTTCAAAAATTTCAATATGATTGTAACATATTTGATTTCTTGTAATTTCAAAACCATTCTTTTATTGTCATCTAGTCCTGGTGGACATTTCATGTTCTTCAAGTAATAAATGATATCTTGATACCAGATGCATCCATCCATATCACAGGTGCAATCAACTTCTATTCGATTGATTAGATTACCATCCAAATTATATTGGGTCATTAATTTTGATAATCCCTTACCTCTAGCCAACTTGGTAGTCTGAATATCAATGTTAAATTCCTAGATCCTATTTAACCATCTTCATCTTCTTCCAAATACTTCCTTTTTTGAGAAGATGTCTTTGAATGTAGCACTTGGTATAGAAGAAATCATTGTTGATCCCATGGCATACCATCTAAAATCCTTAATATATTTTACAAGTGTATATGCCTACTTTTCATTTATGTCATATTTCAATTCAGCAACTTGTAATGACTTGCTAAAAAATACAATGGGTTGTTCAAAACCCTCAATATTTTTATGTAATAGTAGTGCAACAATAGTATGAAATGAAGAAAAAGAAAATATATGTATTGGAATAGTATAATTTGGTTCCTTGAGTACAAGTGCATCTTTAATTATAGCCTGCTTAATGTTATTAAAAGCTTCATCAGGTTCACCATCGCATTTGATCTCAGACCCTTTATTTAACATTTTTGAGATAGGTTTACTAATTTCAGCAAAACTTGTAACAAATCTTCTCAAGAAATTTACCTATCCGAAGAAGGATTGAATTCCTTTCAAATTTTTTGGCCTTTGAAACTTGTCAATGGAAACTACTCTTTCAAGATCAATTCTTACTCCATTCTTTCCAACTAGATGCCCCAATAGTCTTCCCTCGATCACACCAAATACACATTTTGTCAAGTTTAAAGAGATACCATATTCTAAGGCCCTTAAAAATATTTTCTCTAGATGTAGGCAATGGCCTTCTTCCTTCTTGGAGTATGCATTCAAATCATCCTAATATACTACAAGAAAATCATTGATGAATTCATAACATGCAACATCCATTTCTCTTTGAAAAGTAGCACCAGCATTTGTCAAGCCAAATGGCATCCTAACATAAACATATGTTCCTCAAGGTGTTGTAAAGGAAGTTTTGAACTATTTGGATTCCTTTACAATCACATGATTGTAGCTAGAGAAACCATCCATCAATGACATCAGATTAGAACTAGTCACTCTTTGTAGAATGGCTTCTATGTTAGGCAAGCAATAGTTGTCTTTCAAAGAAGAGATTCAAATTTCTAAAATTTACACATAACCTAATGTCTCCATTCTTCTTCCTAACAGGCACTAAGTTTGATACCCAAGAATAATGCCTAATAGGCTTTATAATTCAAACATCTCTCAACTTCATCAATTCTTCTTTCATCTTAGGTGCTAGGGTGGGATTGATTGGCCTTTTCTTTTTCTTGAAAGGTTTATCATCCATTTTCAAAGGAATAACATGTTGAAATAGATCTTATTTATAAACCTTTAAATCATCATAGGACCATGCAAAAACATGCTTATATTTCCTCAATAGCTCAATCAGAGATTTAATTATCTTTGGAGACATTTCTTTTCCAATGTATACCTTCTTAGGTGTTTCCTCTATCCCAATGTTGATTTATTCTAAATCCATTTGATCTCTCTTTTTAGTATCCATTTTTATCCTATCATGATTATCAAAAAACATTTCCAAAACAACAAGCCCCTTTGGAAACTTGTTTGTTTTGAGCTGTAGGACTTCATTTCAAAGGATAGTCTCCTTTCCATCAATAGTCTCGAGAAAGGTTGCACAATATAGATCCTAGCCACATTATTTATCTTAACAATTTAGAAATCTCAAAATATCTTTTTCATCTTCAAAGACCTTCCAATTCTCAACATTATCTATTATATTTGGTCTATTTTGAATTTCAACCTTTGAAATTCCTGCAAAAATTATTTCACTCGGATTGATAGAAACATTGGCTAAGAAGTTAGCCATTTTATTATTACTTCTATCCTTCCATACAATATTGAATGCATCAAAATGTTCAATCATATCCCAAACAACATTCCATATTACTTCAATCTTTAATTTTTGGAAGCATAGACTGACCTTACTTGAGTTACCACCAAATTAGAATCACTAACCACACTCAAACACATGGTTCCATGTTTGTGAGACAACCTTAATCCTTCTGGAACAATGCCTCATACTCTGCTATGTTATTTTTGCAAGGGAAAATTAGTATGAAAGAGAATTTGTAAGTATTACCATTAGGAGAAATAAGTAGAATACCTACTCTAGAACCATCTTTGCAATTTGCACCATCAAAGTACATTATCCATAGGCCACCCTTTTCTGACTTGGCATTAATTTCCATAGTGATAAGAGGTAAGACATGTTCCTTCTCAAGTATAGTGACTTCTTCCCTGGAAGAATTAATGTTAGTATCCAAAAAACAATTAGTCTCATTATCAATGTCATGTTCAATCATATGGGTAACTCTTGGATCTCTTTCACCTTTGATATATTTTTCATCAATTTTGAAAGTGGCATAGGACTAATCACATTGCATATTTCCACCCATAGAAACACTCCATTTTCTAGACAATAGCATGCCATAATGAGGTGGTATATCTACAACTAGAACACTCATAGTAAGTTCCGTATCAGGATAAGCTACAAGTCTATAGTGTAGTGCATTAATAGTAGCAATAACTGGTACCTCTCTTTGATCCAGTGCACAACATCTACCCTGAACAATGTCAAACTTTATATCCAGCTGCTCCATGATTTTAAATGGCATAAAAATGTTTGATGCTCCAAGATCTATCATACAATTTTTCACCATTTTTCCATTTATTATGACACTCAAAAAGAATGGATCAATGTTCTCAAGGAATGCATTTACAGAACTATCCAAATACATAGGTGGCATCTAAGATACCATTCCTTGAACTTCCATTATTTTATTTTTCTCAATTAGGGGTTCATTTTAGTTACAAACAATATTATTGTTGTCCTGAACATTATCAACCCATGCTAGAGCTCTATCCTTGTGTTCAGGGATCCTTAAAAATTATGACAAAGGAACAATAATAGTGATTTGAGACAACATTGATAGCATATCAATAGGGATAGAAGAAGGAATTTTAATTTTCATACCTTTAGCATCCTTTTGCTTTTCAAATGTATCAACTGTAGTCATAATTTTTTGTTTTTCATTTTTAGCCATTGTATTAACTGGCTTCTCAACTTATTTTTGTTTATCAATATTTTTTACAGCATACATTTTTTTAGCATCAACCCTTTTTTGCTCCCAATTTTTCCCCTTCACATTCTTGACTTTCACAATGTAATCACCCTTTGGTTTATTTCCAATGGGCTCTTTGGAACTGGTATTTTTTATGAACATACTGGAAGCCTTACCAGTATTATCATTTTCTATCATAATTTTGGTTTGGACTTGTGCAACCATTTCTATAGTGATCCTAGAAATCTCCTCCTTTAGGGTCTTCTCAAATTCAATCCCTCTGAGATAGATGTCATGTTACATGCCCTATCATCAACATTTTGATTATCAGAAAAAACTTCTTGATGGAACATTTCTCTATTTTGTCTCTTCAAACATACATAAATGTATTCATCATAATTTGAGGCATCTTCTTGTCCAAGGTATGAATAAACAAGATTATACCCAGTTTCATCATTGTTTTCTTCTTGATCTGACTTTTCAAGATCCTCATCTTGGTAGGGAGTTATAGATTGTACAACTACACAATGTTCTAAAGAGTGGGGTGAGTGATAGGCCATACACTAGGGTGTATCTTCCACAACATTCACAGAGGCTTTTTGTAGTGGATCAGGGATGTTCTTGTCATTATTTCCTTTTTCAGGATGGGCAATAGGTTTACCATCTTTCCATTGGGTATTATAAGGGAAATTTTGTAGTCTATTTTGCCTATTGAAATTATTATTAAATTGGGGATTTCCTATAGAAAAAATCTTTTCATTTCTATTGTTGGGTGGTTTCACATCCTTTAGTGAATTAAAAACCTTATCCAACTTGTCATCCTCTTGCCTCTTGTTTCCCAGAGTTCTCCCATTGTCCCTCTTATTTCCCCTATTCCCAAAAAATTTAGGGTCATCTCTTTTCCCACCCAGTTTTCAAGATATTTTTGTTGTTTTCAATATTCACAGCAATCCTGAAAGCATCCCTAAGAGTTCTTGGTTCTTTATCTCTTAGAAAATATCCAACCTTTCCATCAAAGGAACTTAAGTATTTTCTTAGACAAAGATTATCATCTAACCTCATAACTTGAAACAATTTATGGATACCTTTCTGGAATCTCATGTTGAATTTAGTTGCAAACTCATTCTAATTTTTTCTTATGTTGTTAAATTCATTCAACATGAAACTAGCATTTTTTCTATCACCATAATGTTCTTTAAAACATTTTTTCAAATTCATCCCACGAATCAATACTATGATCTGGAAGTCTCTTAAACCAATCCTTGGCATCTTCTACTAAGCATTGAACAAACAACTTCATAGCCACATCTTCATGTTGTAATTCATAATCATTTAACATATCTATAAACAATCTGAGATGTTCTTTGCAACTGATAGCATTATTCCTATAAAACTTACTTTCCTTATCTTTTAATTCAATTGGAATAATATTATGATAACTAGGTATCCCATCAAAAAAAAAAATCATATACCCCTCTAATTGTATAGGTCTTCTTTCAAAACCTAATCCAGTGTTTCCACTAGGACCAACATTAGTTGTCATAACCCCACCCATATGCATATTTGACTATTATTTAGGGTGAATATTTATCTTAGCAGATGAAGAAGAAATAAAATTATGAACATCTGGTTTACCACATGAGGTAGCTTGAGTGGTTCATGATGGTAGACCTATTTCATTTGTAGATGGTCTTGAAGTATCTCCAGATGAAGATTTCAATAATTGTATCTTCCTTCTACAATATATGCTTCAACCTCAGCTTTTTCTAAATCATTTCTTTGTTTTCTTCTCTTTTCCATCTCTATGTCAAAGCTTGAAACATGTAGTGGAATCTTTGGCTTGATCATAGGCTCATTTGTTTTGATCCCAACCACATTTTGTTTACCCTTATTATTGTCAACAATAGTTGGCTTGGTAAACTCATTTCCTTCCTTTTCTTTTGACTCAGATGTATAGCTTTGTACTTTCCTAATCATAGGACCTTGATTTTCAAATTCATAGTCATGTAATAGACATCCTTTTTCACTTCTTAGGGAAGCAAGATCACCAATGAGGTTAGGTTGTAAATTCCTAGGAGCAGAGGAAAATATTTTGTTCATTTCCTTTAACTCATCATTTTTTCTAAGTAGGGACTCTCTTTCCATAAAAGAATTGAAGGTCTCTTCCTCTCTCTTTCTACAACCTTTTATATGTGGAATCTTTCTCTGCTAGTTGTAATATTAACGCACCGTTGAATAGTTGGGTCGATCATAACATCATCAGAGCTCAATGATACATCCATATCAATAATATTTTGAGATGGGAAATGGAACTATCTTGGTTCCATTGGTTGTTTCTTAGAAATAAGTTCATCTTGATATAAACCTGAAACATGGCTTCTATTCCCTACTTTCACATTCTGATTTACAGGAGGTATAACCTTCTCTTCATATAGTTCCTCTAGGGTATCATAGAAATTATCTCCAGAGATACCAATATCATATTTTGAACTTTTGCATATAGATTCATTTTCATTAGAAGATGTGTGTAATACCCCATCTCCTTAATTATTGTGTTCTCTCATAGGTGCACTGGTAGGCTTACCACCTTTTCTAGGCCAATTTTTCTTTCCAAGCCAAGGTAAATCTTCTAGATTTACTTTAGGGTTCTTCCTGAAAAAATCCCTCATGTTCTTTCTTTTATCCATGGTTTGTAACTTTTAAATACACACTGGTTCTAACCCTTTTAGTTTCCACCCACGTTAATGGGAATCTTTTGATAGATAAACCTTGAGAATCTAAAGAAAACTTGAAATAGTACAAGAGAAACATATAATCCTAGATAGACTAAAACAAATGTGAATAGAATGACCTATGAGAACACTTTTTATCAACACAATAGACACTGGTCTAAAAATTATTGCACTACCTACATTACATCCCCAATAGAGTCACTATTTTGTTGGCTTCTGATTTAACAGATTTCTAATAACCAAGAGACAAAAAATAAAGTACACCTAGGGATAAACTATTTCCCATGTCTAGAGTACCTTATTTGACCTTGGGCCAACTAAAAAAGAAACAATAATTCCTTCTAGACTTTTGGATCTACAGAACCAAGGGGGGTACACCTGAGATTCAACATGTTTCCTTACAACCTCTTATTTACAAATCTCTTTAAAGAATATTCAATCATATAAAACTTCTATTACTGAATGACATAAAATAGATCACAGAATAGGTAGTAATGAACCTATTTGATCATAGTTTTAAGAAAGGACCTGGTTGCTTAAATATTGACTAGTGCCTTATCCATTGGTTATTATCATAGAGTCATGGAGATATAGTAAAGATTATGATCTATTTTCTCACTTTGTAAGTAAATATATCATTTGTTTTAAGAAAACCTAATACTTATAATATCCTTTACTATAGTTTTTGATCTTTTCAAATCATAGAAGCATTTTACTCAGTTCCTTGAACCAATAAATGAAATGAAATGACATACAACTTGAAAGAGTTGCAAATAAAATTCAAGATTTGCTCAAATATTCATAAAATCAACAAAATAGTAATAAAAGGAGACAAGATTTTTGACACAAATATTCTTGCAATGCTCTTTGTATTAATCTCTTTGAGAAAAATACATTCACTATAATTCTCTATAAAACTTTTGAAAACAACTCAGACACAAAGACTAACAAATTTCTTCATTAAAGCTTGAAAACAAATATACAGGTCCATTAACATTCTTTCACTATACCCTGTACGTGCTAACCTACTAAGACACAAAAAGTGCTTTTCAAAAATGAAACTTTAGACCCTTCATGATAGTCTTGGAAACCCTTTTTAGAATAGGGTTGCAACAAAATTCAGAGCATATGAAGTGTAATATTTGATGAAAAAAAAATTTACTAAGCCCAAGAAACCTACATGCAAAAACCTATCACAAGGAATAAATCTGTAGGAAACAAACAAGTGTTTTTCTCTGATAATATGAAATTTTATTATCATCAGCCAAAAGAATGTATCAAAATATACAATGGATCAATCCTTATAGAAGGAGATTGAAAAACCTAATGGAAAACTATAATAGGTAAATAGGCATTTAATAATTATATTTAATTATTAAATGACTAATGCAAGTGCATAGAGTGAAATCTTAAGAGGTAGAAAAGTTAATTTAATCAATGTAATTAAATTAATTCTTTACTCTAACACCCCCCCTTAAGATGAGTAATAATGTAGCTATAGAAAATGCAAGAAAGAAGCAAAGGAACTACAATGCTAAATGCAAATTTGGGTCCCAAAAACATGGCCTGATGAGGTACCCAATCGCAACCAAATCTCTATGAAACTGAGAAATAGGGAAAACCACATGGGAAAAATGCTCCTCCAAAAAGAGATAGAAAGATGTAGAAAGCAGAAAAAAAAAGAAAGGAAGGTAGGCCTCAATGAGACCCCCCAAGGACAAATTCCTTCACTACAAGCATATAACACAATTGAAGATATTGTGGGCATGCAAAGGCTTAGTGAAGATATCAACAACCTGCTCCAAAGTGGAAACATACTCCAAGCTAAGAGAACCATCCTGAATCAGTTGCTTGATGAAATGCATATGGATCTCAATGTGGTTTGTCTATTGATGCTCAACTAGATTGTGGGAAATTTGAATGGCACTCTAATTGTCACACCAAAGAAGAGTGGGACTATTAGGAGGAAACCCAAACTCTTTCATCAATTGTCGAAGCCATAAAACCTCCTGACTAGTTACCACACCTACTCGATACTCTGCCTCTATAGATGATAATGAAACAATAGTTTGAATCTTGTTAGACCATGTGATAGGACCAGAACTAGGACAAAAAAAAAAGCCAAAAGTAGACTTTCAACCATCTATATCACCACCCCAATCAATGTTTGTGAAGCCAACAATGTGAGGATCTCCTAATGTATAGTTAATTCCATATGAAGTAGTGCCCTGAATGTACCTTAAAATACATTTGGTAGCTTGCCAATGAATCTCTTGAGGATCATGGGAGAATCAAGAGGCAATGCCAACTACAAAGGAAATGTTAGGATGAGTGTGTTTTAGGTACAACAAACTACCCACAAGTTTCCTATATAAGGTGGAGTCCACTGAAGGAGTAGAGAAAGTGGTAGAGAAAAGAACACTTGACTGAAAAGGTGTGGGAGTAGGCTTGCAATCACACATGCTAAATTTTTTAAGCATGTCAAGAGCATACTTCTATTGGTGTATGGAATTCCCATTCGAAGCCTAAATAACCTATAGGCCCAAAAAGTAGTGCAGAAGTCCAAGATCTGTCATCTCAAACTACTCAACCAATGCTCTTTGAATAATCTGAATCATAGAATATGAGCTACCTATGATGATGAGATCATCAACATACAACACAAGTATGAAAAGATCAGCCCCATTATGTTTAATGTACACTATAGGATCAAAATGACAACATGTGAAGTGTGAGGCTAGCAATAAAGAGTCCATCTTCTCATACCAAGCTCAAGGGGATTATTTGAGACCATATAATGACCTCTAAAGTCTACACACAAGAGAAGAGTCTTTCACAAAACCTTGAGGTTGTTCCATATAGATCTCCTCATGTAGATCCCTATGGAATAATGTACTCTTCACACCATCTGATACATTGTCCAACCCTGTGAAGTTGCAAGAGAAAGTACTAGACAAATAGAATTCATCTTGGAGACAGGAGAAAAGGTCTCAAAGTAATCAATACCCTCCACCTATGAAAAGCCTTTCACAATAGGACATTCCTTATATAGATAAATATAACCATCTTCAAAATACTTGGTATGGTACACCCACTTGCACTGAACCATCTTTCTTCCTTTCAGAAGAGTACAAAGGTCCCAAGTGTGATTCTTCATCAAAGAAGAGTACTCCTCATCCATAACCCTAGCCCACTCAGGATGTCCTATCACCTCTAAAAACTTTTGAGGATCATATGAAATAGCATGACTCAAAAGACCAATACCAGATCACTGAGAACAAGTAAGATAGGTATCTGAAGGATCTCCTGCCAAAGAATTAGTAGCACTAATAGTATCCTAAGCCCACTTGGGCACTCATAGAATATCTGGTGGAGGATGGGAAGGTGTATCATCATCTAAATCATCCTCAAAGGATATAGAATCCTAAAGAGGAGAAGAGGAAGTACTAGGCAATGAGGGAGAAGTTGGTGATGGAGGCTCCATCTGAGACTAGCACTCATTAAACTAGACATCTTGCCTAAACAAGACCTCTCTAGAATTAGGATCAAACAACCTATATGCCTTGATATCCTCATAGTAGCCAAAAAATATCAATCGTCATCTCTTCCTCTCCATGGCTTTCCCATGAGTATTTGGAATAAATGCCCAATCCTTACTACCAAACACTCAAAATGTAGAAATATCAGGCTTGACATGGGACCAAGCCTCCTTTGGAGTCAAATGTCCTAATGCCTTATGAGGCATCTAATTATGAATTTAGTTGGCACAATTCATGACCTCTACCCAAAAGGAAGGTTACATATCTTGAGATTGTATCATACAATTGGCCATCTCTCGTAATGTTTTGTTCTTTCTCTTAGCAACACTATTTTGATAAGACATATGGGGAACAATCAGATGATGCAATATATCCTACTTAGTGAAAAAATCATGAAAATACTTATTCACATATTCCCCCCATTTTCAGTGTGTATCCTCCTAATAGAAAGACCACACTACTTCTCCAAAAATGTCTTAAAGACTCAAAATGAATTAGACTTGTACTTCAAGAAGTACACCTATGTTTGTCTAGAGAAGTCCTCAGTAAAGGTGAGTGCATAATGAGCACTAGAAAGATAAGGAGTGGGAAATGAAATGAGATCACTATGTATCAACTCCAATGGTGCCTTAACACATGAGGATATACTTATCGGAAAGGGATCTCTATGATGTTTTCCAAGTGAAAAACCTTGACAAACACCATCAGTGAAAGAGATCTAAGGAAGCCCAATCACTAACTCTTGTGTACTCATCTATTGTATATATCTAAAGTTGACATGGCCAAAATGCTCATGCCAAAGCTTGCTCACTATGTCAGCATTAGAAATTACAGAAACAAATGTATAATCAGAGCTCTCAAAGAATCAAACTTGTATAAGTGAGACTTTGAATCAACACTCCCAGTAGCAAAAACTAAATCAAGATCATGGAGGTCTCTAATAAATACATCATGTTGTGAGAAATAAACTATCTGACCAGAACTAGAATGGAAAATCTAATAGATAGACAAGAGGTTCGTAGAAATGGCAGGAACCAAAAGAACATCATGTAGAGAGCCACCATCCAATGAAATAGTACTAGAACCTATAACTGAAAGTTGTGCTTAGTCACCAACTACAATATGTGTAGTAACACTCTGACTAAGTGAGGTATCCAAACTAGGTGTGTGTGTGTTATATGGTGCGAACCACCTTAATCAATGAACCAAGTAGTAGTGGAAGATAATGCTGGTGTAGAAAGAGTATGGCCTTTCCCTTTGGGAGTAGGTGAAAGCTGTGGAGAAGCAATACAATCCTGCTACAAGGATTCCTCTAGAGCTTCAAGATGTTTCCAACACCTAGAAACTATATGCCCTTCCTTGCCACAAAAATTGCAAGGTTCACCTGTGAAGTTCTTAGTCTTGGAGGAAAACTCACAACACTTAGAAGATTTACCCTTAGTAGTGGATTTATTAGACCCTATTTTTTGAGGTGGCTTGGAGGAATCCTCACTACCAACTAAATATTTTTTGGGCTTCTTATTATGCTTCTGTGTCCCCTTAGAATTCTGAGCAACCTGTTAGTTATTCAAAAGATTTTACACTATAATGATACCAATATACTTATGACTGATATTAAGGGTGGGTTAACTCCAAATGTGGGAAATCTATAAGTAATTGGACCAACTATAGGGAAAAGACTACCCTCTTCACTTCTGGCTCTACAAAACCAAGGTGGGTACACCTGATCCAATAAATACAACTCTATTCTTTAATCAATACTAGATCTTACAATAGATAATAGTGAGAAAGTACTAAATAACAGCCTATTATTCATTGACTCTCCATCACTCGATAAAATAACTCTATAAAGTAAATAAACTTTAAAAGACTCGTATTGATTATATGTTTAGGATTACAAAGATTTTGATCATTCCCCACAAAGCAAAGATAGGAAAATATAGGCCAGTGCCTTATCCATTAGGAAAAATATCAGAAGACAGAATGAATACAAAGATTTTTCAAGAATAACTAGCCTTTTGAACATAAATACAAACACCCTAACTCTTTCCTACTTATAGAAAATCCTCAAATAAATTTTGTGAACATGCGTCCCACCCTGAGCAATATTTAATCCAACCCTAGATCAGAACTCAAAACCAAATACATACATATAAATCTCTGAAAGATTTAAAGATTCACAAAATGAATACAAATGAGAGAAAAAAATTTGAGATTTGTATTAAGCATAACCTTGATCATTTGTATACATCATATTCTGAATAGAAAGCTTGCAAGATAGTAGTTGAAACTTGTACTTCTTCTCTATTGCTTGATAAGAAATAATACAAAATGTTACAATCCTCCACTGAGGGTTAGGGTTTCAAAATTTCTATCTTCTCAACACCTAAACTCTAAATGCCTAGAATGATCATGAAAAATGCTTTATATACTGTGGGATCCAATTTGTAGCAAATTGCATCACAACCTCTACTACCTTTTCTTCATATTTTTTCTCTAACAAGCTCTTATCTTTCAAGTATTCTTCCCTCAGCTTGTCCAATTCTGCTCTTTTTCTTTTGAAATGATTTGTCTCTTCAAGCAACTATTGCTTCTCCCAACTGAGCCTTGCATATAGGTGTGTCTTTGGGTAAGGTGATGGTGGAAATTCAATGATAGGGCTGGATAAAGAAGCCATTATTGGCTTGTCAACTATCATTAATTGGGGTCACATGTGATCTTGTGTTCCTAACAATTCAGCAATCAACTTGTCCTTTTGGATCAGCTCTATTTTAAGTTCATTATAGGACTTAAGCATAATTTCAAAATTAAGCCTTAGCTCTTCCTTCTATTGTGCATCTTTTTCTGCCACCTTAACATTAAATTTGGTAGTTTCTAAAATGAGGTTTGAAGCCTTTACACCAGAAGTCTCACCTACTCATTGCGCTAGAAAATTTCTAGCATACTCTGAAGAGAGAGCCTCTCTTTTTCCTTTGTTTTATTCCCTCTTAAGGGACCACATTACCAAGGCTGCATGATCATCTGAAAAAGAAATACCTCTAGTAACTTTTTGAGCTTTTTCTACAATAGCAAGGGTCTTTATCTTTCTCTTCCTGACTTGATAAAAAATTATTGCACTAGCAATATCCCACTCTGGTAGAATCAACACCCCTTTAGTATGAACCATAGCCCTTCCCTCCTCAGGAGTAATCTTCTCAAACTACATCATCATCTCACCCTTGGTTTCAATTTCAATCTCTGCTATGTCCCTATTAGTGAAATCTTCTTTCTTCTTTTCACAAATTTCTTTAAATTGATTTATCTTTGTTCTCCATAAAAATTGAAAAAATGCCTTAGTCTTTACAAACTTGTCATCAGCAACAAAAGAGTCACTAGCCTATTTCAAAATAGGGTCAATTTGCTGACCCTCAAAATCTACAATAGTTACATCAATTGCCACCTCCTTAGGTGCCTCTGGCATTCCCTCCTGTAATTCATCATTGGAAACAAAAATGTTCCCCTCATTCCTCATTTTTACTAACTGTTCAACTACCCCATGTTCATCTAAGTGTAAGGGGGATTGAGAAGGAGAATAAATATTTTTCTCTGACCTTGATCCCTCTTATCTCTGCCTCATTGGAGAGGGTCCCTACATTGTCTGATCATCCATAGGCATGTTTCCTCTTGAAGTAGAAGGAAGATCCTCACCTCTCTGTTGTGCTGGTAGAAGCACAGTATAACCACTTCTCTTTTGTACAGTGTAAGTTCCCCTTGGGGTCAACTTTGTATATCCTAGCTGGCTTAGAATCTACCTAGCTCTCTCAGGGTTTTTCTTTCTCACAGCATCCCTTTTCTCAATCACTGCATGCATGATCCCTTAAAAATGCTCCATAAGATCCTCTACCTTTCTAGCTCATGGCTCAAAACCCTTCAATGGATCATAAAATTTATCAAAATTCTTGATATAGTCTTTTTGTAGATTATCCATTTATCCTTCTTAATTTCTTGAGTTTGGAGATCAAAATCATCCCTTATTATGTCATCAAGAAAATAGAATTGGTGCTCCATAAGAGCACACATTATTTTGTCCCTAAACACTCCTGACAAGAAACCCTCATTGTCTGCACACCTAACCGTAGTTGTAGACATCCTATAGGGTTGCATGACTTGGTTTAAATATACCCATCCTCCTTTAGTGATAACATATTGATGGGAAATTGTAATATCTGGGAAGAAAGTTCCTCTTCCTTTGCCAGTGAGAGCAGTTTCTTACAAGTCACCAATTTGCCTAAAAATTTTTGCATATCCTATCTTCAGTGGAACTTGGTAGGGAAATATGTATGGTACATTCTTGCAACCATATACTCAAAAGACTATAGAAATAAGATATAATATAATATCACCAAAATTATGAACTATGGTAATATCCTGACAATATTCCTTTGGCCTAATCAATCTCAACAATTCCCTTGGAATTCTAGGATTGTCAAAAAACAATAATGTTCTAATCCTTGAGGCAAAATCTCTATCAAATGCAATAAAAACAGCATCAGTTCTATCCCATGACAAGGTTGTAGTCCATAGCTAAACTAGGAGAGTTTCCCCATTCCTCTCTTTGACAATGTTGACTGTTGAACTGAAAAACTGCTCACCTTTGTACAAGAACATATGCATGAGCATAGAGTCCCACCCAAAGGGCCTACTAACCTTCATATTTTTTATTCCCATCAATCCCTCATGGATTAGGTCAACCAAGTGAGAGGCAAAATCAAAAATTAGTGCCAATTGGGGATGTAGAGATTGCACCATCATAAACATATAAGGAAAAAGCATATGAGTGGCTTCATCATGCCCCAGGATTAAAGTTGGAGATTTATAAAAATGTTGTGCTCATTTATTGAATAGATCCAACCCAAAAGGCTCTAGTGTACTTGAGCTAACAACACACATTGGTCAAATTTGGTCCAGAAAATCCCTTAGAGGCCCTATCCTTAAATAATCTTTTTGAGCTTCATATACCTTAGTGAACTCATTAAAATCTATCTTTTCTAAACCAATATAAGGGTCATTTAATGAAAACACTTCCCTAATTTCATCCTTTGTAATGTTGATTAGGTCATTTCCATTCACATCCTTGATGCATTTAGTCACACGATCATAGCATTTAGCAATTTGGATCAACAATTCTACATCCATAAATAATCTAGGGAGAACCAATTTCCCTATATCAAATTGCAAAATATTACTAAGGGGGGCACCTGAATTCCTCTATGAATACACTGAACTAAAAAAAATGAGACCACTGTGATCTTCTCCCACCCTTGTGTCCCTCTTCTAGTTTCCTCTGTCATGGAGCCTACTATTCACATAATCCCTAGGGTTTCTTGGGACCAATTCCTTTAGTCTTTCTGCCCCATTGTCTAAATGCAGGAGAAATTGCATCAAGTCTTTGAAAACACCCCTATCTTTGTACTTTGTCTTCCTAGACAATCCCCTCTTTGGTAGAATTTTAACAAGGGCTTTCAAAACAATGTGTAAATACCAGACAAAACCCTAAATATTACCAACTAGCAACACAATTTCTCCACAACTTCCTTCAACCTCAAACAATTCTTGAATTCCAAAATTATGACCTACCAGGCACCTGCAAAAGTCTACTTGATATCACTCTAGAAAACAATCTAGTTCACCAAGACACTTATGAAAGAGGTAAAAAATGCTACAATCAAATTGGGGTATATAATGTCTTGCCAACCATTTGCAATTCATCGGCACGTAGCTCATTAAGTTTTCCATTACTAAAAATTGGTGGCCTCAACATTCATAGGATGTGAGCAATGTCATAGAGAAAAAATTTAAACTATAACCATTGATCTTCTTTTCTTTTTGGCGCATCAGATGGTCAACAAAAATAGTCGTGCAACCCTCTAGTTATTTTCCTTAAACTAGTTCCCAACCAATGAGAACAACTCAATTTAATTATGTGGGAAAAAGAAACAACTTAACTTAATTTTGATCAAAGTGAACAGGTGTCAACCTATCACTAAAGCATGAATAGAAACATGCCAAGGTTTCTCAGTTGAGACACAGTGACAAATGTTGATTCAACTTTAATCGGACGATCATCACAATCCTGAGAACTTTGGTCTCACTTTACTATACGAATCCTTACATCAAACAACAAATGCCATGTTTCAAAATTCAATAGGGGGGATCCTAACTTCTTCCCCGATGTCAAACATACTAACAACTGGCAGGTCACCTCCTGCTTTCGGCTAATAAAAAACAAACCTGTCAGCATGACATGGCAATTTTAGGGCCCACTTCATATCTCATCCTTCGTATACAATCAAACAGTCATCGCTATACCATGAAGCTTAAACACTTCACAACTTTCCTCAATGGTATAACAACAACCATAAGATTAATCTAAGCTTTATCCTTTGAAAAGTTTGAGCCCATAGCAACTATGTCACTTAAAACAAGTGTCAAACTTTGAGAACCACCACGGAAGAAGACTTGTCAGAACACTGCAATGTTAGAAACCTTTCAATCAAATGCCTATCGCTAAAATATAATGCTTAAAAGGTAATCATCTCAACCCAATAGTATAATGACAACCATTGATGCACTCCATTGGTTAATCGACAACAAGCCTTTGAAGATAGGCCCACTTGGACAGATGTCAACCCATCGCTAAATCACATTTTAGAAATTATGACAATAGGGAGCCTTAAGATTTAATGTCAACCACTCATTTCAAAAGGTCAGTTACTTGGAAAAATTAATGGGAAACTTAGGCTTTGATAGAAATATTAAAAAGGGACCTCATTCGACAACCTAGCGGTATAACATGAAAGTGGTCATTTCAAAAAAGGGGTCAATATTGTACATGTCTATTTTGGGGAGTTAGTGAGCCAAAAAGGTAACACTTGAACATAATAGATTTCAAGTCAAGCTAGGGTTTAGCCATAAAATGTCACAATTAGGTCTAAGAACCAAATTCTAAAACCTTCTAAAGTATGAGGATAGAAATCTAAAATAGTGCTAATAGTGGCTCTTACTTGGGGACATGTATCTCCTATAGATACAATGAGAAAACTAGAATCTCCTGGAAGAGAAAACCAAAACAAAAATTTGACTGGCAACATAGAATTGCACACAAAACCCTAAACCTAAACCTCCGCAGAGACTCAGAAAGTCACTTAAGAAAAGTAAAATTTTAAGAATTGCCCGTGAACTAGCAATTCCATTAGTTCTCCTGTCAGATTCTTCAATAGATATGAACTTGTTCCCCATTTTTATTCAATGATATATGGACCTAACCAAATGGGATCAAATTTCCCATTCTTTCCTTTATCTTCCAATCTTGCATTCCACATCAAGACCAAGTCACCACTTACAAAACTTCTCTAAGTAGTCCTTTTGTCATACAAGACTTTGCACTGGGCCTGTATCTTATCATTTTTAACATGTGCATCATTTCTTACCTCATTCAATTGAATCAAATCATTTATTCTAATAGTCATTTAATCCTCCATATCATCATCATAGGTTTGTATGAACTGATACATCTATAAGAAATTATTCTGGGGTAATCTTGCATTAATCCCATAGACTAAGTGAAAAGGGGCACACCCTATTGCTTTCTTTATTGTAACCATGTTAGCCCATAAATCTTGCAACAATTTATAATCCCATGCCCTTTTATTCTTATCTAATACTCTTTTCAAAATTTTAATCAAACTCTTGTTACTAGATTCAGCCTGGCCATTGCCTTGTGGATGGTAGGGAGATGAGTATGAGATTTTAATACCATTGTCCTGACAAAATTCAACAAACTCCTCTAACCTAAAACACATTGCATTATCAACCACCATGGTCTCTGGGAAACCAAATCTTGTAAGGATATTTTGCATCATAAAATCTATCACCACCTTACTAGTTGCTTTCTTTGAAGGGATTGCTTCAACCCATTTGGTGAAGTAATCAGTTGCTACAAAGATATCAGAATGTCCACCACTAGACTTGTTTGGGATTTCACCAATGAAATCCATACCCCACTTTTAAAAAGGAGCTTGAACAATAATAGGTTTGAGGGGCAAGTTTCCACCAAATTTCAACTTTCCTGCAAATCTTTGACAAGGGTCACACTTCTTTACAAATTGATGGGTATCTTTGAAAAGTTTTGGCCACCAAAAACCTAACCTAATGATCTTGTGAGCTGTAGTATTTTCCATATAGTGTCCTCCACAAATTCCATTGTTCATTTCATTCATTAGGAGCTTGGCCCTATCCTAGTCTACACATCTAAGCAAGACACCCTCATTGCACCTCCACCATAACTCACCACTTATAATTGCATACCTTATGGAATGAAGCTTAATAGTTCTCTTCTTGTTATCATCCAATTTAGGGGCTAAAACCATCTTTTGCAAATATTTAACAATATCCTTATACCACTCACAACAATCCATGTTACACACAAAAGGTCTTTGATCTTCCTCCAACATGTTTATTTGGTTTGCAATTAGATTTCTTTGAGCCATCAACTTTGCTAGGCCCAACCCTCTTACCAACTTTGTAATATGAATGCCAATATTAAACTCCTGAATTCTATTGATCCATCTACATCTTCTTCTAGAAACTTCTTACTGGACCAAGATATCCTTGACTGTAGCACTTGGAACATAGGCAACCACTATGGCTCCAACCAGATAACACATGAATGTTTTGATAGCCTTTACCAAGGCATAAGCTTATTTCTCAATAATTTCATAGTTCAGTTCTACTTCTTGTAAGGTCTTACTGAAAAATGAAATAGGCTGTTCAAAATGATCGACATTTTTCTGTAATAGTACTGCTACAATAGTATGGGCAGATGCAAAGGAAAAGATCTACATAGGTTTTTTGTAATCTAGTGTTTTCAAAACTGGGGCATGCTTGATAGACCTTTCAATATCATTAAAAGCTTGCACTGCTTCAGCATTCCATTCAACTTTTTACCCTTTCTTCAACATTCTTGATATGGGAATGCTAATTTATGCAAAATTTTTAATAAATCTCCTCAAGAAATTGACTTGTCCTAAAAAGGATTGAATTCCTTTGATATTCTTTGGTAGATATAATTTATCAATAGCTTCCACCCTTTCAGGGTCTATCCTTACTCCATCCTTTGAAACAATATGCCCTAGAAGTTTTCCCTCTACCACACCGAAAGCACATTTCTTTGGATTCAAAGAAACCCCATAATCTAATGCTCTAATGAAGATCTTTTCTAAATGTTGGCAATGTTGTTCTTCCTTAGTTGAGAATGCTATTAGATCATCTTGATATACCACCATGAACTTGTCAATAAAATCTATAAAGGCCACATCCATGGCCCTTTGGAAAGTTGCACCAGCATTAGTCAACCCAAAAGGCATTCTCACATAAACATATGTCACCCATGGGGTTGTGAATGTAGTTTTGAATTTCTCTATAGCTTTAACCATAACCTAATTATAACCAAAAAATCCATCCATCATAGACATCAACTTTGACCTAGTGACCTTTTGCAACATATTTTCCATATTGGGTAATCCATAATTATCTTTTAGAGAATTTATATTAAGGTTTCTAAAATCAACACAAAGCCTAATGTCACCATTCTTCTTTCTAATAGGCACCAAATTTGAAACCCAAGTGGAGTGTCTAATAGGCTTGATTATTCCAGCATCCATCATCTTCTTGAGTTCTCCTTGTATTTTAGGTGCCAAGGTAGGGTTAACAGGTCTTAACTTTTTTCTGAAAGGTTTTGTACCTTCTTTTAGTGGAATCTCATGTTGAAAGAGGTCCTCCCTATAGGCTTTAAGATCTTCATAGGACCATGAAAAAACATGTCTAAACTTTCTAAGTAGATCAATCAAATTCTTTCTAATTCTAGGGGACAAATGCCTACCTATGTAAACCTTCTTGGGTACTATTTATGTGCCCAAGTTTATTTCTTCATGCTCATTGGTTTTGTTAGTACTGGTAGAGAAATCTTTGTCTTTATTATCAAATGCCCTTTCTAGAGAAACCAATCCTTTGGGAACTCTATTTGATTTCAACTACAAAACTTCTTTCCCAAAAATTACATCTTTACCATTTACTGTATCAACATAAGTACTAAAATCCATTTCTTTGTCACCAAAATGAGATTCACATTGGAGAAATCTTAATATGTCCTAGTCATCAAAGAAAACCTTCCAGTTTTCTACATTATCAGGGATGGAAGGCCTGGCTTGTACCTCTATATTGGATATATCTACAAAGGTAACATATTCTGGTCTAAGAGCCACATTAGCTAACAAGTCTGGCATTCTATTTTGACTTCTTTCCATCCAACAAATGTTAAAAGCATTGAAGCTCTCAATTTCATCCCATATTGCATTTCTATACTACTTTAATTTCTAATTTTTTGAAGGATACTTTGATCTAACTTGGGAGACAACTAATTCAGAATCACCCACTACCTTCAAACACTTTATACCATGCCTTGATGCCAACCTCAAACCTTTCAGTAGAGCTTCATATTCTGCAACATTATTTGTGCAAGAGAACAACAAAGTAAAGGAGAATTTGAAAGTTTTACCATTTGGAGATATGAGCAATATTCCAACTCCAAACCCTTCCTTGCTGTTGGCACCATCAAAATACATAGTCCACAAACTATCAACGTCAATCCATCCCTCCTGGATTTCTGACTTATGTATATTTTCAACATCCTCCTCCACCTCCTTATCTTGGACTTTGAAAGCATTGATGTTAGTGTCAAGAAAATAATTCATGGTGTCTTCTTCTTCTTCAATCATATGTGGAGTTCTAAGTTCCCTAGAAATCTTAATATTTTGTCCCTCACAGTTAAAAGTAGAAAATGATAAATCACACTATATGCTACCTCCCATAGAATCACTCCACTTTCTTGATAGTAACATCCCATATTGGGGAGGAATATCCACTACCAAGATGCTCATGATCAATTGTTTTCTAGGGTATGCAGCCAGTCTATAAGGTAGAGCCTTAATAGTACCCACAACTGGTACTTCCCTTGAATCCATTTCTTGACATCTTCCATGAGGTGTATCCACTTTTAACCCTAATGATCTCATAACCTCAGTAGGCATGATAGTGTTTGATGCTCCTAAATCAATCATACAATTTTTTAGCAACTTTCCATTTATCTGCAAAGTCAAAAAGAAAGGATCAATTGTTCCTGTTGTAGTACTAACAATATTTGTATCCAAATAGATTTGGGGAGTTTCATAAACAATCTCCTCATTAAAATTTTCATTTTCATCATTCAAATTTGCTACTTGTTTCTCAACCCTTTCTATTTTTTGGGATTCCATGGATACCACACCATTCACCCAATTTAGGGCCTTTTCCTTATGCTCTTCTATTCTCATCATTTCCAGCAATGGGACTTTGACAGTAATCTATGACAAAAATTTTCTCATATCAATTAGAACAAATTTTGAATCAGAGACATCTGGCTTCATACTTAGAACTTCTTTATCAACATTTTGGATGGATATATGTTAGGAATAGTGCCAAGAGATAACTGAGAGGGGGGGGGTGAATCGGTTATCTACAAGTTTCAATTCTTTATCCAATTAAGTATACTTAAACATAAAGCATAAAAACATTAAAAGAACACTTGAACACAACACAATATTATGGTTATGAGGAAACCCAAATAGCTAAAAACCCTAGTGGGAATTGACACCCACTAATATTTTGTACTAGTGTATAATGATCCTTGCTAGAAGATCCTTTACCTTATTAGGAGTAGCTTTATAATGCAGTAAGTACAGTAGACCTAGTTAAGGGTCAAACCCTGTTAGGATTCTTTTATAATTATCCCTATTAGGGGAGAGGGAACACTATCCAAGAGCTCACTACTCAAAGGGCAGAAGGCTACAACCTTCTGAATGATAGATATACACTATATCTGGATCTTGGTGAATTGTGCTTAGACCTACTTGTCTGGATCAGTTCCAATGTATAGCACACATACTCTACTTGGTCACATTGACCTTCTCATGATGGCTCCACACTTCACACACACTCTACTCTTCTCTACTTAATCAACTCTGAGCCACATTCTAGCAATCACAGATGAATGCCTATAAATATCTTTCTCTAAATGATACAATTAGGTCAGCCTATTAGAACCACATTAGAATCATATTAGAGACATCATAACAACCTTCTATAATCATCTTGTCAGCTCTACTATGGGAAAAACACATTCTGGGACCTGTTCATATAGGATAATTGTAAACGCACGCTACACACTATCAGCTCTAGCAAAACAACTCTAACTTTCTCTCTGAGCTGAATTAACTTATGCGCTCTTAGCTAAACATAAAAAACTCATCTCTAAGCTTAATTCCAAGGGTGCATACCCTCAAGATAGGCACAACTCATGAACCAATAAAATATTTGTTAGCTTTCCTAAAAAAACACAGGAGACTGCAACTGGTGACTAGCGACCACATAACTTCACTTGCGTCCAACATTAGACTATGCATCCATGAACTTAACATCACTAACATGTCTAAAACATATATCCTAGGGTGCATGCCCATAAGACAACTATATGGATAACTACATATAGAACACTACCTATAACTCTGTTAGGAACACTACTGACACAAGCTACTATATAATTTCACTTGCGTCCAACATTAGACTATGCATCCTTGAACTTAACATCACTAACATGTCTGCAACATATATCTTAGGGCACGTGATTTCATGATCACTATATGGACAACTACTCATAGAACACTACTAACACCAGCTTGCTGTAACACTGCCTATGTTCACAATCAAACTCTACGCCCATGATATCATGTCCATGCAACATATACAAAAGGCTTACTATATAAGACTTCCATGCATGCTACTTTCCATATGTTGTCATCAATGAAAAACATACAATCAGCTCTGGACTGTTGGCAAATCTCCAACAATCTCCCCCTTTGGCATTGATGGCAACATGTGGAATGAAAAACCACCATCAACCCAAATGAGTAATTCTTTCATAACATTCTTCATTTCCTCTTCAAAACTACCCCAAAGATGAAACCTCCATCTGCTACAATATATTCCAATATTCTTCATTTCCTCAACTAAACTACTTTCACAACTGAATACTGCTCTGCCTAAGTACATTACTCCTATTTTTTGTAACTCTATATATTAATTCCCCTTTGACATCAATTGCAAAGGGCACCATTCATTTTAAGCACTGGCACTACCCCTGAGGTAGAGTAGTCCACCTTCCATCAGTCCCTAGGGACTGATGTCTTTCTTTCTTTCTTCTAAGCATTGTCAGGGAAGGAAATTACTCCCAACTTCTCCCTGAGCTACTCAAAAGTATCCTTAGGCAAGGGCTTTGTGAATATACCTACCAATTGATCTTTGGTACTCACATAGTCCATCTTGACTTCTTTCTCTGGCACTTTCTCTCTTAGGAAGTGATACTTAATTTCAATGTTCTTTTTCTTTGCATGCATCACAAGGTTTTTTGACATATTGATAGTGCTAGTGTTATCACAGTAAATAACAATGAGATAATCAATCTGAATTCCAAAATATCTTGCCATTTGCTTGATCCAAATAATTGTAGAATAATTTAGAGCTAGGTCAACATACTCTGCTTCTGTTGTTGATTGAGAAATACAATTTTGTTTCTTGCTTGTCCAAGTGACAAGTATATCACTAAGAAACACTGCTCCTCCTGAGGTACTTTTTCTATCATCAACACATCCTACCCAATCTGCATCAATGTACACATGAAGCTCAACATTTTTTGAATTAGGATACCACAAACCATAATCTATAATACCTTGCAAGTATCTAAATATCCTCTTCACTGCCATAAGGTGACTTTTCTTAGGTTCTACTACAAATCTTCCAACTATGCCAACTGCATTGGAAATATCAGGTCTTGTTTGAGTAAGATATATGAGTTTACTAATCATAGATTTGTACAATGTTCTATCAACTACTGGTGAGTCATCTTCCTTTGTAAGCTTGCATCTAGTAATCATAGAAGTCCCTACTGGCTTGTAATCATGCATCTTGAATTTCTTTAATATTTCTTTCACATATTTAGACTAATTAATGAATATACCTTTCTCTGTCTACTGCACATTCAATCCTAAAAAGTTTTTGATAGGACCAATCATGCTCATCTCAAATTCATTATGCATTTCTTTGGAAAATTCTTCACTTAGTTTGTCATTACCTCCAAAGATAATGTCATCAAAAAATATGGCCACAACTAACAAACCTTCATATGTCTCTCTAATGAATAGATTACAATTTGATGCTCCTTTATTGAATCTAATCTTTGTTAGATATCCATATAGTATTTCATACCAAGCTCTAGGGGCTTGCTTAAGTCCATAGAGGGCCTTCTTTAATCTGCATACCATATTAGGTCTATTTGATAGGGCGAATCCTTCTGGCTACTCAATGTATACTTCTTCTTTTAGGTCTCCATGCAAGAATGTTGATGTGGCATCCATCTGATATAATTTGAAGTTTTTGAATGTAGCATAAGATAAAAACAATTTAATAGCTTCTAATTTGCTCATAGGTGCAAATGTATCTGAATAATCAATGACTTCTCTTTGTGCATATCCTTAACATACTAGTCTAGCTTTGTTTCTCACTACTTTACCATCTTCATTCATTTTATTTCTAAATATCCACTTTGTTCCAATTACATTTTTATCACTAGGTCTTGGGACCATTTCCCAAGTGTCATTCTTAATAATCTGACCAAGTTCTTATTTCATAGTATTATGCCAATCTAAATCATTACAAGCATCTTCAACAATCAAGGGTTCAATGTGAGCTAGTAAACATACCGTTTCACTGCTTGCAAAATTCTTTTCTTGTGATCTGGTCAAGACTTTTCCACTCTAATCCCCAATGATGTCTTTCTTGGAATGATTTTAAGATGCATACTTTGGAACTTTAGGTGATGTACACTCATCAGCCTTGGGACTATCTTCTTCACTTGTTTCAAGGTCATTGAATTCCACATCAATATTATCAAACATTTCCTCAATAATTGTCTCACTAGTAGAGGTTTTAAGTTCTTCTTCAATCATGGGTGAGTAATCATGATATCTTTCTTGAACCATAAACTTTTCATCAATCTTAACATCATCACTTTCTATGATCTTCCTCAATCTTAAATTGAAACATCTATAAGCTTTGCTTTTAGTAGAATAACCAAGAAAATTACCTTCATCACTTCTTGCATCAAACTTTCCTACTGCTTCATCCCTCTTAATGTAGCACTTGATTCCAAATATTCTGAAGTATTTTACTATGGGAACATTGCCAAACCATAGTTCAAATGGTTTTTTGTTAGTGCCTGGTCTTAATTGAATTCTATTGATGGTATAGACTATTGTATTGACTGCATCTCTCCAATAGGTGTGAGCAACCTTTCCTTCAATCATGATGGTGCACTTTGTATCAATGATGATCCTATTCCTTCTCTCTACAATTCCATTCTACTAAGGGGTTCTAGGAGCACTTAACTGCCTCTTTATGCCATGTTCTTCGTAGTACTCAGAATCTGTTAGAGGTGAATTATCCTCCTCTATCTGATCTCAAGCACTTTATCTTTAGTCTAGTTTCATTCTCAACCTTAGCTTTGAATATTTTGAACTTCTCAAAGGCTTCTAACTTATCCTTCAAGAATGCAACCCACATCATCCTAGTATGGTTATCAAAAAACAAAATGAAATACCTTTCACCATAGTATGATCTTCTTTGAGTGGGACCACATAGGTCTGTATGAATCAGATCCAACTTGTTTTTTGCTAAATTGAGCTTGCTCCTAAATGAATTTCTTACATGTTTCTCCATCATACATTCCCTACATATAGTATCAATTGGCTTTTCTATGCAAGGTAGGTCTCTTACTGCTTTTACATTGCTTATCTTTACTATGTTATCAAAATTGATATGACATAGTCTTTTATGACATAACCAACTGTCATCAACTTTGGCAACAAAACAACGTGCTTCTGAATTGAGTTGTAAAGCATTACCTTTATTCTTTGAGCCTGATGCAATCATAACACCATCCTTGTTGTTAATGATGCATTTGTCATCTTTGAACTCCAACTGATAGCCTTTTTCAAGTAGTTGTCCAACACTGAGAAGATTGTATTTCAAACCATCAACATAGAGAACATCATCAATGCTATTCTTTCCATCCAAAGTGATGGCTCCTCTACTAACTATAGGTTTAGGAGTGTTGTCTCCAAATCTAACCATACCACCATTGTATTTTCCTAGATGAACAAATCTGCCTTTATCACCTATCATGTGATGTGAGCAACCACTATCTATGATCCAGTCTATCCTTATATCTGCTTGGGAGATTAATGCTAGTTTTTGTTCCTCTTTTTCATCTTTGTGATTCCTTTTATCTACCATAGAAATGAATCCAACTTCTTCTTCTTTTGATTCATCATAAGAAACTCCATCTCTAGCAGAGTAACATTCCTTCAGTTTGAAATCCTTTTTGAACTTTCTAGCTCTAGAAGGACACTTAGATGCAAAGTGACCAATCTTATTGCATGAAAAGAACTTAAATGGTAACTTACCTTCATATTTTCCTTTTCCTTTCTTTTCTCTTTTGGAAATCATAGCAATGAAATCATCTAATGTTTTTTCTTCATCATCATTATCAAAATTACTAGAAGTGTTTGTAGATTTCTTACCATGGACCGTTGCTTTGAAGGTTGTCTCACTCTTAGGTTCTGTCTTCAACCTTTAAATCTCAAAAGCTAAGATTTTGCTAATCAAGGTCTCCCTCTTGAAGTTAGATGTTAGCTACATGGTCTCATCAAAGATGTTGATCTTGGTTTCATATTCAGATGTGAGAGTGGTCATCAATTTGTCCATGATGTCCTCTTCTGAAATTTATCCACCATTGTTCCTTATTCCAGCAATTGCTTCATTTATTCTTTGATTATAAGCTCTGATATTCTCTTTAGGCCACATTTCTAATGTATTGAACTTTTTCTTCCAAGTCTTTCTGCATGCATCCTTTTCTTGCTTGTCTCCTTCAAATGTATCTTCTAGGTGCTTCCATATTTTATGGGAGGTGTCCACCTTCTTTATTTCTGAAAACTCACTGATAGATAGGGCACTAATAAGGGCTTCTTTGGCTATAGCATTTTGATGAAATAAATCCTTTTGTCTATTAGTAGCATCATGGTTTTGAAGATCTTCTAGAGTAGGAATCCTTGCGTCTTTGTTAGTAACATTAAAAACTTCAAAAGCAATACACTTCAAATGGGTCACCATCTTATTCTTCCAATCAAGATAATTTTCTCCATCAAACTTAGGACTATCTTTTCTAAAGTATGCCATCTGATCAACCTCAAGCTATTAAACACATTGAAATAAAATTTGAACATAGCACAATATTTTGGTTACGGGGAAACCCAAATAGGTAAAAACCCCAGTGGGAATTGACACCCACTAATATTCTATACTAGTGTATAATGATCCTTGCTAGAAGATCCTTGACCCTGTTAGAAGTAGCTTTATAATGTAGTAAGTACAGTAGACCTGGTTAAGGGTCAGACCCTCTTAGGAGTCTTTTATAATTTTCCCTGTTAGGGGAGAGGACACATTGTCCAAGAGCTCACTGCTCAAAGGGTAGAAGGCTAAAACCTTCTAAATGATAGATATACACTATATCTAGATCTTGGTGAACTGTGCTTAGACCTACTTTTCTAGATTAGTTCCAATATATAGAACACATACTTTTCTTGGTCACATTGACCTTCTCATGATGGCTCCACACTTCGCACACTCTTCTCTACTCTACTTAATCAACTCTGAGCCACACTCTAGCAATCATAGATGACTACCTATAAATATCTTCCTCTAAATGATACAATCAGGTTGGCCTATTAGAACCACATTAGAATCATATTAGATACATCATAAAAACCTTCTATAATCATCTTGTCAACTCTACTATGTGCGCAACACATTCTAGGACCTGTTCATAGAGGATAATTGTAGGTGCACACTACACACTGTTGGCTCTACCAAAACAACTCTAACTTTCTCTCCTAGCTGAATTAACTTATGTGCTCTTAGCTAAACATCAAAAAATCTTCTCTAAGCTTAACTCCAACAGTGCATACAATCAAGATAGGTGCAACTCATGAACCAATAAAATCTTTATCGTCTTTCCTGAACAAACATAGGAGACTGCAATTGGCAACTAGCGACCACATAACTTCACTTGCATCCAACATTAGACTATGTTTCCATGAAATTAACATCACTGACATGTCTTAAACATATATCCTAGGGTGCATGCCCATAAGACAACTATATGGATAACTACATATAGAACATTGCCTGTAACTCTGTTAGGAACATTGCTGACACAAGCTAGTGTATAACTTCACTTGCATCCAACATTAGACTATGCATCCATGAAATTAACATCACTAAAATGTCTACAACATATATCCTAGGGTGCATGACTTCATGATCACTATATGGACAACTACTCACCAAACACTACCTATTACTCTATCAGGAACACTGCTGACACCAGCTTGCTGTAACACTATCTGCGTTCACAATCAACCTCTACACCCATGATATCATGCTGATATCATGTACATGCATCATATACAGAAGGCTTACTACATAATACTTCCACACATGCTACTTTCCATATGTTTTCATCAATGATAAACATACAGTCAGCTCTGGACTACTAGCAAATCTCCAAGAATATATTTACAGGTTCTTCAATATGGGCCCCATCCTCCTGCAAAGCTGGAACAACTTTAACTATGGGTTTGGATTTTACCTTACAGACAATAGTAGGCTTAGCATTTTTCTTTTTTTTGACCTTATCAATAACATCAGCACCCTTTAACTTATTATGGGATGTCTTTACATCTTTCTATGTTTACTTGATGGAAATACCAGCAGGCTTCTGATTTGGATTACCAACTACTCTATTTCTTAGGTTATAACTTGTTTTAGCTTGAGTAACCATATCTACTATTATTAAGGCAATCTCCTCATCAGATGGCCTTCTTAAAAAAACTATCTCTTTACCCTTCAAAACATTACACTGAATGTTATCAAGCTCACTATCCTCATCTAAAAAAGTTGCTGATGGTATGATTTAGCTTAGTCTGAGAATTCAAGATATCCTAATTTTCATCTTCTTCAGCAGAGTCAACTTCATCCCAAACATGGGAGGAAATCATTCCACATCCCTAGTCATCATAAGGTTGTTCCTCATTACACTCTTCATCCTCTTGTGAAGAGACACTTTGGGATATGACACAATAATTAGGATCATGTGGTGATTGACAAACAATACACCATGGTACATCTTCCACCACATTCATTGAGTTCCTTTGCAATGGATCAGGGGTCCTTTAATTTTGTTTGTCTTTTCTCTCAGGAAGAACATGCTTCCCATCTTTCCATTGAGTATTATATGGATAGTTCTACATTCTTGGTAATCTGTTGAAATTATTAAAGGCAAGCTTATCACCTCCTACAACTTTATTATTTTTGTTCTCACCAAGCTTTAAGTCCTTTATTGCCTTCAAGATTTTCTTTAATCTATCATCATCCTTAAGTTTTACACTCATAGGCTTTCCTAGATCCTTTCTATTCAACAATTATGATTTTTTATCTTCCCCTCTTCCAAACTTTCTTGAAATTCTGCGATTACTCTCTATGTTTACAACTATTTTATAAGCTTCAACAAGACTTCTTGGGTTCCTATCTCTCAAAAGGTAGACCATATTAGAATCAAAGGCATTTAAATAGGTGACAAGACATACTCTATCATGTAATCTGATGACTTGCAAGAGTTTATGCATGGCCTTTTGGAATCTGACATTAAATTCAACAACATCCTTGTTGAAATTTTTCTTGATGTTATTAAATTCATTTAACATAAAACCCTCATGTGTTTTATCCCCATACTATTCCTTGAAACAATATCTAAGCTGATCCCATGAGCCTATGATACCATGTGGCAAAGCCCTAAACCAATCCCTTGAATCTTCTGTCAGGGATTGTACAAATAATTTCATGATAACATCATTAGGCACAATGTTATAATCATCAATCACATCAATAAAATTTTTTTGGTGCTCCTCACAAGTGATAACATTACTTCCAATGAATTTGGGAAGTTTCTTCCTAATTTATTCATGGACGGGGTTAGGATATCCAAGGATGCCTGTAAAAACCAACTGTTTACATCTTTCATGAATAAGCCCTGTATTGAAAATACTAGCACCCTGGGATGTAGATGCATTAGTATTTGTCATGGTAGAAATCCTGAGCCCTCTTGGTGGGGGAACACTAGTTGTCTAGTGAGGCACATTTGCACCATTTCCTCCTTGTGTCATAGTAGAAATAGCAAAGTTAGTGGGTCCTGCAGACTGTCTAAGAAAGTCTATCTTCTTTTTCATTTCTAGTGCTGAAGCTTCTAACTCTGCTTTTTCCAATTCTTTGGCTAACAATTCTTGTTCCCTCTTGGCTTTCTCAAGGTCTTCTTCCAACCTTAAAGCCTGGTCTATGGGGACCTTAGGGTGTAGAGGCTCAGTAATTGAAATTCCTACAACCTTTTTCTTTCCCCTATCCTTAGAATTCCTTGTTTCAAACACTTGCTGGACAATGGGTTGTTCATATGTCTACTCAGGAATGGGAACATAATTTATGGCTTCTAAATTTAGTAGTTGTCTTTTTAATTGGTTAGCCCTTATCATGGCATTACTTATTTTCTCTTCTCTTTCCTTTTCTCTCTTCTACCTAATAGCTACTTGTTCATGAATTCTTCTTTCTAATTCATAGACTTCCTCAAAAATCTCCTTAGAATAAGGTAAAGTTGTTTCACATTCAACTTGTTATGTTTGAGGTTCTTCTTGTTGATCCTAAGATTCATGGAGGCCTTGGGGCAATGATGAACCAAGGGTGAAAGGAGGGACAAAATCCTATCCACTTCTACTTTTACTTCTAGATCTCCTCTCCCCTCCATATTATTTGTTAGGGATTATTCTCTTGTTGTGGGGCAACTTTTCACCCTCTCTTTTTGTAGGGGAATAATAATCCTCATACTAATTTAGACCTAGATCAACAAACTCCTCATATTCTGAGGCATTTTCCTATTGACTAGGAGGAGCAATATTTTCTTCCCTTGAGTTTCCTTTTTTCTTCCAAGTAAAAGACATGTCATTAGTACTTTTTTCTCTTCTAATTTGACCTCATCTAGATGTAGCCAAAAGCTCACCCTCCAAAGTTTCTTCTGGGTGTTCCTTCCTCTATGACCTTATATTTCTAAAACTCATTGTGATACAGTAACACCTTTTTTAGCACTAGTTACAAAGATATTCTAGAGTCGCCACCCAAGACAAATGGGGTTTTCTATGATTTTAAACAAATAGGAAAGGTAGGAAAAACTTTGAAAAGGAATAAACTTTGTGTTCAAAGGTAACCAACTGGCTTTAGAAATAAGTAGGCTAGGAGTCTAGCTCAACTTGTACCTATGTTATTTTACACAAATCTTACAACATCCCCAGTGGAGTTTCCATCTTGTTGGTTCTCCAAAAGATTTTACACTTCATGAGATACCAATATACTTATGGCTGATATTAAGGAGGGCTTAACTCCAAATGTGGGAAATCTATAAGTAATTGGACCAACTATAGGGACAAGACTACCCTCTTCACTTCTGGCTCTACAAAACCAAGGTGGGTACACCTGATCTAATAAATACAACTCTATTATTTAATCAATACTAGATCTTACAATAGATAACAGTGAGAAAGTACTAAATAACAACCTATTATTCATTGACTCTCCATCACTAGATAAAACAACTATATAAAGTAAATAAACTTTAAAAGACTCATATTGATTATATGTTTAGGATTACAAAGATTTTGATCATTCCCCACAAAGAAAAGATAGGAAAATATAGGCCAGTGCCTTATCCATTGGGAAAAATATTAGAAGACAGAATGAATAAAAAGATTTTTCAAGAATAACTAGCCTTTTGAACATAAATACAAACACCCCAACTCTTTCCTACTTATAGAAAATCCTCAAATAAATTTTGTGAACATGCATCCCACCCTGAGCAATATTTAATCCAACCCTAGATTAGAACTCAAAACCAAATACATACATATAAATCTCTGAAAGATTTAAAGATTCACATAATGAATACAAAGGAGAGACAACGATTTGAGATTTCTATTAAGCATAACCTTGATCATTTGTATACATCATATTCTGAATAGCAAGCTTGCAAGACATCAGTAGCAACTTGTACTTCTTCTCTATTACTTGATAAGAAATAATACAAAATGTTATAATCCTCCACTGAGGGTTAGGGTTTCAAAATGTCTATCTTCTTAACACCTAAACTCTCAATGCCTAGAATGATCATGAAAAATCCTTTATATACAAGGAAATGCAACAAGCTACCGATCATTCTAGGGTTTACAAAATTCTTAACCTAAAAACTTTACAACAACCCTATTGGGTTTACAATAAATACACCGATCAAAATAGGTGAGATATTTGTAGATGAACTGCCTTGCTTCATGTCTTCAATTCTATCCTTGGCTTCTTTCAACAAATCTGATTGCAATATCTTTGCTGTCATTCCTATAATAAATGCCTCTCTACATCTCAACAACCTTTTTGGCTCAAAAGGTTACTATCTTCATTTGTCTCAAGAGGTAGGCAGAGTATTTACTTTTTTTGCATGAGGTATGTACTGATACGTCCACCTGTTATACACCTCTTCACTTGTGAACTCAAAATTTGCAAACTCTGTATTTTTTCTAGATAACTATTCGCACCTATCCTCCAATTGACTGACCTCTCACTGAATGAAATCAAACTTAGACTTGGTAGAAATGAATGTCTAAATAGTATGTATAAAGAATAAAGTATTTTCTAAAGTCAAAATGCTAATCATTCTAGCAAAAAAGTCATCATCTATTTGTGCTCACCATTTGATCAATTCTTTAAGTTCACCATTTTTCTTAAAAGTTCCTGGGATCAAGTCAGAGCTGGGGAGTGTCAATTCTTTCTTTAGCAAATTTTATTTCCTCTCAAAGTCACCCAAAAGTATGTCATGCTCTACAAGTCTCTTCACATTCTGGTGTAATGGTTTGATCAAAGGGTCAGGGCCATTTTGAGATTTGGACAACCATTTGAATAATCTCACATTCAGAGATATTTTAATCCATTTCTTGAATATTGGTCCAAACTCACTCTTATGCTTATCCAATGATATAAGAAATTTCCTCAACCTCTTTTCATGGTCAAATAGCACTGTGGGATTCAAATTTGTATCAAATTACATCACAGCCTCTGTTACCTTTTCTTCAAATTTTTGCTCTAACAAGCTCTTATCTTTCAAATTTTCTTCCCTCAGCTTGTCCAATTCTACTCTTTTTCTTTTGAAATGATTTGTCTCTTCAAGCAACTGTTACTTCTCCCAACTAAGCCTTCCATCCAAGTGTGTGTCTGGGTAAGGTGATGGTGGAAATTCAATGATAGGGCTGGATGAAGAATTCATTGTAGGCTTGTCAGCTATCATTAATTAGGGTGACCTATGATCTCGTGGTCTTGACAATTCAACAATCAGCTTGTCCTTTTGGATTAACTCTATTTTAAGCTCATTATAGGACTTAAGAATAGTTTCAAACTTAAGCCTTAGCTCTTCCTTCTCTTGTGTATCTTTTTCTGCCACCTTAACATTAAATTTGGTAGTTTCTAAAATGAGGTTTGAATCCTCTACACCAGAAGTCTCACCTACTTGTTGCACTAGAAAATTTCTAGCATACTCTGAAGAGAGAGCCTCTCTTTTTCCTTTGTTTTCTTCTCTCTTAAGGGACCACATTACCAAGGCTGTATGATCATCTAAAAAAGAAATACCTCTAGCAGCTTGTTGAGCTTGTCCTACAGTAGCAAGGATCTTTATCTTGCTCTTCCTAACTTGATAAAAAATTATTGCATCAACAATATCCCACTCTAGTAGAATCAACACCCTTGTAGTATGGACCATAGCCCTTCCCTCCTCAGGAGTAATCTTCTCAAACTACCTTATCATCTCACCCTTGGTTTTAGTTTCAATCTTTGTTATGTCCCTATCAAGGAACTCTTCTTTCTTCATTTCACAAATTTTTTAAAACTGATTTATCTTCATTCTCCATAAAAATTGAAAAAATGCCCTAGTCTTTACAAACTTGTCATCAGCAACAAAAGAGTCACTAGCCTATTTCAAAATAGGGTCAATTTGCTTACCCTAAAACTCTACAAAAGTTAAATCCATTGCCACCTCCTTAGGTGCCTCTTGCATTCCCTCCTGTAATTCATCATTGGAAACAAAAACATTCCCCTCATTCCTCATTTGTACTAATTGTTTAGCTACCCCATGTTCATCTAAGTGTAGGGGGGATTGAGAAGGAGAATACATATTTTTCTCTGACCCTGATCCCTCTTGTCTCAACCTCTTTGGAGAGGGTCACTGCATTTTCTGATCATCCATAGGCCTCTTTCCTCTTGAAGTAGAAGGAAGATCCTCACCTCTCTACTATGTTGGTAGAAGAACAATATAACCACTTATCTTTTGTATAGTGTAAGTTCCCCTTGGGGTCAACTTTGTATATCCTGGCTGGCTTAGAATCTACCTAGCTCTCTCAGGGTCTATCTTTCTCACAACAACCCTTTTCTCATTCACCGCATGCATGATCCCTTCAAAATGATCCATAAGAGCCTCTACCTTTCTAGCCCATGGCTCAAAACCCTTCAATGGATCATAATTTTTATCAAAATTCCTGATAAAATCTACAATCTTTTTGTAGATTATCCATTTATCCTTCTTAATTTCTTGAGTTTGAAGATCAAAATCATTTCTTATTATGTCCTCAGGAAAATAGAATTGGTGCTCCATAAGAGCACAACTTATCTTGTCCCTAAACACTCCTGAAAAGAAACCCTCATTGTCTGCACACTTCACCACAGCTGTAGACATCCTCTAGGGTTGCAAGACTTGGTTTAAATACACCCCTCCTCCTTTAGTGATAACATATTGATGGGAAATTGTAATATCTAGGAAAAAAGTCCCTCTTCCTTTACCAGTGAGAGAAATTTCTTGCAAGTCACCAATTTGCCTTAAAATTTTAGCATATCCTATCTTCAGTGGAACTTTGTAGGGTGAAATGTATGGTGCCTTCTTGCAACCATATACTCGAAAGACTGTAGAAACAAGATAAAATATAATATCACCAAAATTATCAATTATGGTAATAACTTGACAATATTCCTTTGGCCTAATCAATCTCAACAATTCCCTTGGAATTCTAGGATTGTCAAAAAATAATAATTTTCTAAGCCTTGAGGCAAAAACTCTGTCAAATGCAATAAAACTAGCATCAATTCTATCCCAGGACAAGGTTGTAGTCCATAGCTGAATTGGGAGTGTTTCCCCATTCATCTCTTTGACAATGTTGACCGTTGAACTAAAAAATTGCTCACCTTTGTACAAGAACATATGCACGAGCATAGAGTACCACCCAAAGGGCCTTCTAACCTTCAT
Organism: Chamaecyparis obtusa; assembly: GCA_027943335.1. NCBI lineage: Eukaryota > Viridiplantae > Streptophyta > Pinopsida > Cupressales > Cupressaceae > Chamaecyparis > Chamaecyparis obtusa. The sequence goes on from BSBK01003715.1 coordinate 1,573,476, forward strand.
ATTTTTTATTCCCATCAATCCCTCATGGATTAGGTCAGCCAAGTGAGAGGCAAAGTCAAAAATTAGTGCCAATTGGGGATGTTGAGATTACACCATCATAAACATATAAGGAACATGCATATGAGTGGCTTCATCATGCCCCAAGATTAAACTTAGAGATTTATAAAAACCTTGTGCTCATTTATTGAATAGATCCAACCTAGAAGGATTTGGTGTACTTGAGCTAACAACACACATTGATCCAATTTGGTCCAGAAAATCCCTTAGAGGCCCTGTCCCTAAATAATCTTTCTGAGCTTCATATACCTTAGTCAACTCATTAAAATCTATCTTTTCTAACCCAATAGAAGGGTCATTTAATGAAAACACTTCCCTAATTGCATCCTCCATAATGTTGATTAGGTTATTTCCTTTCACATCCTTGACGCATTTAGTTACAGGATCATAGCATTTAACAATTTGGATAAAAAATTTTGCATCCTTAAATACTCTAGGGACAACCAATTTCCCTATATCAAATTGCAAAATATTACTAAGGGGGGCACATGAATTCCTTTGTGAATATGCTAACTCGAACAAAATGAGACCATTGTGATCTTCTCCCAGCCTTGCATCCCTCATCCAGTTTCCTCTGTCATGGAGCCTACTATTCACATAATCCCTAGGGTTTCTTGGGACCAATTCCTTCAGTCTTGCTGCCCCATTGTCTGAATGTAGGAGAAATTGCGTCAAGTCTTCGAAAACACCCCTATCTTTGTACTTTGTCTTCCTAGACAATCCCCTCTTTAGAGGCATTTTAACTAGGGCTTTCAAAACAATGTGTAAATACTAGAGAAAACCCTAAATATTACCAACTAGCAACACAATTTCTTCACAACTTCCTTCAACCTCAAACAATTCTTGAATTCTAAAATTATGACCTACCAGGCACCTACAAAACTCTGCTTGATATCGCTCTAGAAAATAATTCAATTCACCAAGATGCTTATGAAAGAGGTAAAAAATGCAACGATAAAATTGTGGTATATAATGTCTTGCCAACCATTTGCAATTCATCCACACATAGCTCATTAAGTTCATCATTACTAAAAACTGGTGGCCTCAACATTCACAAGACATGAGCAACATCATCGAGTAGAAATTTAAATTTGGATTGTTGATCTTCTTTTATTTTCAATGCATCGAATGGTCAACAAAAATAACCACACAACCCTCTAGTTATTTTCCTCAAACTAGTTCCCAACCAATGAGAAAAGCTCAATTTAATCATGTGGAAAAAAGAAACAACTTAACTCAATTTTGATCAGAGTGGATAGGTGTCAACCTATCACTAAAGCACGAACAAAAATATGTCAGGGTTGCTTAGTTGAGACATAGTGACAATCGTTGATGCAACGTTAATTGAATGATCATCACAATCCTAAGAACTTTGGTCCCACTTTACTATACGAATGCTTACATCAAATCAAAAAATACCACATTTCAAAATTCAATAGGTAGGATCCTAACTTCTTCCCCTGTGTCAAATATACTGATAGCTGATAGGTCACCTCCTGCTTTCGGCCAATCAAAAACAAACCTGTCAGCGTGACATGGCAATTTTAGGGCCCACTTCATATCTCATCCTTCATGTAGAATCAGACAGTCATCGCTATACCGCAAAGCTTAAACACTTCACAACTTTCCTCAATGGTATAACAACAACTGTAAGATTAATCCGAGCTTTATCCTTTGAAAATTCTAACCCCATAGCAACTACATCACTTAAAACAAGTGTTAACCTTTGAGAACCACCATGGAAGAAGACTTGTCAGAACACTGCAATGTCAGAAACCTTTGGATCAAATGCCTATCACTAAACTACAATTCTTAAAAGGTAGTCATCTCGACCCAATGGTATAACAAAAACCATTGATGCATTCCATTGGTTAATCGACAGCAAGCCTTTGAAGACAGGCCCGCTTGGACAGATGTCAACCCGTCGCTAAATCACATGTCAAAAATTATGACAATGGGGAGCCTTAAGATTTAATGACAACCACTCATTTTAAAAGGTCAGTTACTTGGAAAAATTAATGGGAAACTTAGGCTTTGAAATAAATATTAAAAAGGAACCCCGTTCGACAACGTAGCGGTATAACATGAAAGTGGTCATTTCAAAAAAGGGGTCAATATTGTACATGTCTATTTTGGGGAGTTGGTGAGCCAAAAAAGTAACACTCAAACATAACAAATTTTAGATCAAGCTAGGGTTTAGCCATAAAACATCACAATTAGGTCTAAGAACCAAATTTTGAAACCTTCTAAAGTATGAGAATAAAAATCTAAAATAGTGTGTTAGCACTATTCTAAAAATTTTCAGCTACATGCTAAACATATTGAAAATTTGGTTCTTAGACTTAAATGTGAGGTTTTATGGCTAAAACCCTAGGTTGGATGGATGCCCTAGCTGGTATTAGCATTGTTATATTTTTGTGTTACTTTTTGGCTCACTAAATTTCCAAATATGCATGTGCTATATTGCCCCCCTTCTTTGAGAAACCACTTTACATGTTATATCGCTAGGTTGTCGAATGGGACCCTTTTTAATATTTCCATCAAAGCCTAAGTTTCCAGTTAATTTTTCTAACTAATCAAACTTTTAAATGAGTGATTGTCATTGAATCTCAAGGCTCCATGTTGTCAGAATTTCTGACATGTGATTTGGCGATAAGATGACATTTGTCTAGGCGGGCCCATCTTCGGCATTGAGCTGGCAATTAAACTAAGGAATGCATCGACAACTGTCACTATGTCATTGGGTCAAGATGATTTCTTTTAAAGCATCGTAGTGTACCGACAAGCATCCGATCAAAGTTTTATTGACAGCAGTAGGATTCTGGCATGTCACTCTCAGTGGCATTTCTTTTGATTGACACCTGTCTTAGGTGATGTATCAGCTATGGTGGTCAAAATTTTCAAAGGATAAAACACTAAATGATCTAATAGTTATCATTATACCATTGATGGAAGATGTGAATTTTTTAAGCTTGGTAGTATAGTGACGACTGTTCGATGCTCTATAACGAATAAGATATGAAGTAGGCAATAAATTGCCATGTCACTTTGACATGTTTACTTTTGATTGGTTGATATAAATATGATGTGGTGGTTGGTGGGATGTTTGGTATAGAGAAAAATAAAAGAGAAGGGCCCACCCACTTGTTCTTGTAAACGTGGAAATTTTTGACTCGACAAAGAATTAAGTGAGGTGTTATTATGGCGTCAGATTTCTCAAATAGTTAAGGGTCGACCAGATCTCATGGTTTTTAGTATACCGTTGGGATAAGGTGCATGATTTTTAAGGCATGTGGTATAGAAACAACCGTTGATCTTATTTGAAGGATGAGGATTGAAAGGTGGGTCCTCTGTTGCTAGTTCATACTGACAAGTTCATTTTTTATTGGCTAGAGGTAGGGGGTGACCTATCAGGTTGTCAGTATGCTTGACACTGAGGAGAAAGTTAGGGTTTTCCATTGATTGATCTACCAACGTGGCATTTTTTGATTCGATGGAAGGTCTAAAAAGAAAGTAGTGGGGCAAGAGTTTCTTGAATTATGAGGATCATCCAATTGAATAGCATCGATAGTTATTGTTATATCTCAATCTGACTTTCCTAATAGTTTTTGGTTAGCACTTTAGTGACAAAGTGACACCTATCTGCTCTAATCAAAGTTAAGTTAAGTTATTATTTTTTCCCACATGATTAAAATAAGCTATTCTCATTGGTTGGGAATTAGTCTTTGGAAAGTAAAAGGAAGGTTGTGTGGCTATTTTTGTTGATCATTTGATGCACCAAAAAGAAACATGATCAATGGTCTGAATTCAAATTTTTGCTTTGTGACATTGCTTGCATCCTATGAATGTTAAGGCCACTGGTTTTCAGTAATGGTGAGCTTAATGAGCTATGTGTAGATGAATTGCAAATAGTTGGCAACATTATATACCCCAAATCTGATCATTGTATTCTTTACTTCTCTCATAAGCATTTTGGTGAGCTGGATTGTTCTCTCGAGTGATATGGAGCAAAGTTTGCAGGTTCTTGGTAGGTCATAAATCTTTGAAGTCAATAGTTATTTGAAGTCTGTGAAGAATTGTAAGGGAATTATGTTGCTAAGCTGATAGTATTTAGGGTTTTCTTGGGTATTTATACATTATTTTAAAAAAGGGCCCTAGTTAAAATGTCGCCAAAGAGGAACTTATCTAGGAACACAAAGTATAAGGATAGGGGTTTTTTTGAGGACTTAATGCTATTGCTCCCACATTCAAAAAATGGGGCAGCTAGATTGAAATAATTAGTCCCAAGGAACCCTAGAGATTATGTAAATAATGGGCTCTATGATAGAGGAAACTAGATGAGAGATGCTAAGGTGGGAAAGGCTTATAATGGTCTTATTTTGTTCAAAGTGGTATACTCATAGAGAAATTCATGTGCCCCCCTTAGCAACATTTGGCAATTTGATATAGGAAAGTTGGTAGTTCTTGGAGTTTTTATAGATGTAGAATTATTAATTCAAATCACCAAGTGTTATGATCCTGTGTCAAGGATGTGAATGGAAATAATTTAATCAGTATCATAGAAGATGGGATTAGGGAGGTCTTCTCATTGAATGACCTTTCTGTTGGGTTAGAAAAGATAGATTTTACTGAGTTCACAGAGGTATATGAAGCTCAAAAGGATTATTTGAGGACAGGGCTTCTGAGGTATTTTATAGACTAGATTGGATCAATGTGTGTTATCAGTCCAAGTACACCAGAGCCTTTTAGGCTAGATTTTTTTAGTAAAAGAGCACAAGGGTTTTATAAGTCTTTGACTTTGATACTAGGTCATGATGAGGCCACTCATATGCTAGTTCCATATATGTTCATGATGGTGCAATCTCTACATCCCCAATTAGCACAGATCTTTGAATTTTCCTCTCACTTGGATAACCTAATCCATGAGGGATTGATGGGAATAAATAATATGAAGGTTTTTAGGCCCTTTGGGTGGTATTCTATGCTCATGCATATGTTCTTGTACAAGGGTGAGCAATTTTTAAGCTCAACAGTCAACATTGTTAAGGAGAGAAATGGAGAAACCCTTCCAATTCATCTGTGGACAACAACCTTGTCATGGGATAGAGTTGATGCCAGTTACATTTCTTTTGATAGGGATTTTTCTTCAAGACTTGAGGCATTATTTTTTTTGACAATCCTAGAATCCCAAGAGAATTATTAAGATTAATTAGACCAAAGGAATATTTTCAGGACATTACTATAGTCCATAATTTTGGTGATATCATATTGTATCCTTTTTCTACAATTTTTAGAGTATATGGTTGCAACAAGGCACCATACATTAGGCCCTACCAAGTTCCATTAAAAATAGGATATGCTAAAATTTTGAGGCAGATTAGTGACTTGCAAGAAGCTGCCCTTACTGGTAAGGGAAGAGGGACTGTCTTCCTTGATATCACAATTACCACTCAATATATTATCACAAAGGGAGGATGGGAACATTTGGACTAGGTCTTACAACCCTATAGAATGCCTACAACTACAACAAGATGTGTAGATAATGTGGGTTTCCTATCAGGAATGTTTAGAGACAAGATAAGGTGTGCTCTTATGGAGCACCGATTTAATTTTCCTAAGGACATAATAAGGAATGAGTTTGACCTCCAAACTCAAGAAATAAAGAAGGAGAAGTGGGTGATCTACAAGAAGATGGTATATTTCATCAAAAAATTTGATAGAGCTTATGATCCATTGAAAGGTTTTGAGCCATGGGCAAGAAAGGTAGATGCCCTTATGGAGCATTTTAAAAGGATCATGCATGCAATAAATGAGAAAAGGGATGTTGTAAGAAAGACAAACCTTGAGAGAGCTAGGCATATTTTCAGCCAACTTGGATACATAAAATTCACCCCAAGATGGGTTTATACAATGCAAAAAAGGAGTGGTTACACTGTTCTCTTACCAACACAACAAAGAGGTGAGGATATTCCTTCTACTCCAAGAGGAAAGAGGCCTATGGATGATCCAATAGTGCAAGGACCCTCTCCAAAGAGGAAAAGACAAGAGAGGTCAGGATTAGAACAAAATGTATACTCTCCTTGTCAATCCCCCTTACATTTAGATGAACATGGAATAGTAGAACAGTTGTTACAGATGAGGAATGAGGGAAACATTTTTGTTTCCAATGATGAGTTACAAGAAGAAATGCCAGAGGCACCTAAGGAGGTTGAAATGGATCTTATTGTAGCTGAATTTGAGGGTTAAAAAATTGACCCTATTTTAAAACAAGCTAGTGATTCTTTTATCACTAATGACAAATTTTTAAAAACTAGGGCATTTTTCCAATTTTTCTGGAGAATGAAAATTAATAAATTTAAAGAGATCTATGAGAAGAAGAAAGAGGAGCTCCCTCATAGGGACATAACAAAACTTGAGAATGAAAAAAAGGGAGAAATGATGAAGAAATTTAAAAAGATTACTCCTGAGGAGGGAAGGACTATGGTCCATAATGCAGGGGTGCTAATTTTACCAGAATGGGATATTGCTGATGCAATAGTTTTTTATCAGGTCAGGCAAAGCAAGGTGAAGACTCTTGCCACTGTAGAACAAGCACAACAAGCTACTAGGGGAATTACTTTTTCAGATCATCATGCTACCTTGGTAATGTGGTCCCTTAAGAGGGAAGAAAGCAAAGTGAAAAGAGAGGCTCTCTCTATAGAGTATGCAAGAAAATTGTTGATACAATGAGTAGGTGAGACTTCTGGTGTAGAAGCTTCGAACCTAAATTTGGAGACTACCAAATTTAATGTCAAAGTGGAAAAAAAAGATGCACAAGAAAAAGAAGAGTTGAGGCTCAAGTTTGAAACTATCCTCAAGTCTTACAATGAGCTCAAGATAGAGCTGATCCAAAAGGACAAGTTAATTGCTAAATTGTCAAGACCATAGGATCATAGGTCACCAGAACTAATGATAGCTGACAAACTTGTAGTGGCTTCTTCATCAAGCCCTATCATTGAATTTCCACCATCACCACTGCCAGAAATGAATTTGGATGCAAGAGTCAGTTGGGAGAAACAAAGATTAACTGAGGAAACTAATAAGTTAAAAGAAATAAGGGTGCAATTGGAAAAAGAAAAGGATGAACATGTGAAGGCCACATCTTTGGTAAACCAAAAGTATGAGGAGAAAATGATAGATGCAATAATGAAGTTTGCACATGATTTAAAGCCCTCAATTTTCTTGAATCATGTTAGTAGATTACATGCTTTGTTTACAACTTTGAATAAAGATAAGACTATGATGGCACCAATTTTGAAAAGGTGGATTGAGAGATCTTCAAGTGTAAAGTTGTTTTGTTTGTTGTCAAAAGGCCAAGAGGATCTTGATCCACTGATTAAGTCAGTGCACCAAGTTGTAAAGAAATTGGTTCAGTATGATACTATTTTGAATAATTTCATAAGAAAATCAGGTATGTTGAAAGGGGAACTAATGCTCTCAAATTATGAATTAATACCAACTATTCTCACAGAGTGAGGAGAATTAAAAGAGTTATATGAATGGAGAGAGGAGATGGATGCACTTCTATCAGAAAGAATAACTAGTGTTTTAAATGACACTTATTCTTTTATTAGAACCATCAAACTATTAATGACCACTAAATCAAAGTTTAATTTTATTCAGCATGAGGTCAACCAGATAGAGAGTGAATGGGAATAGTTATCTAGCAAGAAATATGAGTTTGTAAATTTTGAGTTCCCAAGTGAAGAGGTGTATAACAGGTGGAGGCATCAATACATGCCTCAAGAAGAAAAAGTAAATACTCCACCAGCCTCTTGAGATAGGTAAAGATAGTAACCATTTGAGTCATAAGGGTTGTTGAGATGTAGAAAGGTATTTATTGCAAGAATGACAACAGAGATATTGCAATCAGATTTGTTGAAAGAAGCTGAGGACATAATTAAAGACATAAAGCAAGGTGGCTCTTCTACAAATATCTAAGTAGTTTTGATCAGTGTATTTATTATAAACCCAGTAGGGTTGTTGAAAATTTTTTAGGTTAGGAATTTTGTAAACCCTAGAATGATTAGTAGCTTGTTGCATTTCCTTTTATATAAAGGATTTTCTACGATCATTCTATGCATTGAGAGTTTAGGTGTTGAAAAGATAGAAATTTTGAAACCCTAACCCTCAGTCGAGGATTGCAACATTTTGTATTATTTTCCATCAAGAAATAGAAAATAAGTATAGGTTGCTGCTACTATTTTGCAAGCTTACTATTTGGAATATGATGTATACAAATGATCAAGGTTATACTTAATACAAATCTCAAAATCGTTGTCTCTCCTTTGAGTTTATTCTGTGAATCTTTAAATCTTTTTGAGACTTATATGTATATATTTGGCTTTGAGTTCTGATCTAGGATTGGATTAAATATTGCTTAGGGTGGGATACATGTTCATTGAATTTATTTGAGGATTTTCTATAAGTAGGAAAGAGTTGGGGTGTTTGTATTTATGTTTAAAGACCAGTTATTCTCATAACATCTTTGTATCAATTTTGTCTTTTGATATTTTGCCCAATGGATAAGACACTGGCCTGTATTTTCCTATCTTTGCTTTGTGGGGAATGATCAGAATCTTTGTAATCCAAAAACTATAATCAATACCAATCTTTTACTTTTATTTACTTTACATAAGTTGTTTTACCCTATGATGGAGAGTCAATGAATAATAGGTTGTTATTTAGTACTTTCTCACTATTATCTATTGTAAGATCTAGTATTAAGTAAAGAATAGAGTTGAATCTATTGGATTAGGTGTTCCCACCTTGGTTTTGCAGAGCTAGAAGTGAAGAGGGTAGTCTTGTCCCTATAGTTGGTCTAGTTGCTAATAGATTTCCCACATTTGGAATTAACCTCTCCTTAACATTAGTCATAAGCATATTGGTATCTCATGGAGTGTAAAATATTTTAAACAACCAACAAGATGGCGACTCCGCTAGGGATGTTGTAAAAAGTTGTGCAAAATAATGTAGGTAGAAGTTGAGCTAGACTCCTAGCCTGCTTATTTTCCTTAAAATGCCAGTTAGTTACCTTACACATAGAGTTGATTCCTTTTCAAATTTTTGCCTCCCCTTCCTATTTATTTAAAATCATAGAAGATCCCGTTTAGCTTGGGTGATGACTCTAAAACAATTTTGTACTAGTGCTAAATAAGATATTATTGTATCACAATGAGTTTAAAAAATACAAGGTCCTGGAGGAAGGAACACCTAGAAGAAAGTTTGCAAGGTGAGCTCCCAGCTACATCTAGATGAGGTCAAATTAGAAGAGAAAAAAGTGCTAATGATATGTCTTTTACTTGGAAGCAAAAGGGAAACTTATGACAAGAGGGCCTTGCTCCTCCTAGTCAGGAGGGAAATGCCTTAAAATATGATGAGGTAGTTGATCTAGGTTTAAATCAATATGAGGATTATTATTCCCCTACAAAAAGAGAGGGTGAAAGGTTTCCCCATAATAGGAAGATAGTTCCTAGTAGATGATATGGAGGGGAGAGGAGATCTAGAAGTAAAATTAGAAGTGGACAATATTTTGTTCCCCCTTTCATCCTTGGTTCATCATTGCCCCAAGGCCTCAATGAGTCTCAGGATCAACCTAATTCTAAGGAGATTTTTTAGGAAGTATATGAATTGGAAAGAAGAATTCATGAAGAAGGAACTATTAGGCAGAAGAGGGAAAATGAAAGAGAAGAAAAAATTAGGCATGCCACAATAAGGGCTGACCAATTAAAAAGACAACTGCTAAATTTAGAAGCCATAAATTATGTTTCCATTCCTAAACAAACAAGTGAATAGCCCATTGTCCAACAAGTGTTTGAAACAAGGATTCCAAAGGATAAGGGAAAATAGAAAGCAGTAGGCATTTCAATTAATGAGCCTGTAGGCCCTAAATTTCCCATAGATTCAGCTTTAAGGTTGGAAGCAGACCTTGAGAAAGCCAAGAGGGAACAAGAATTGCTAGCCAAAGAACTAGAAAAAGTAGAGTTGGAAGATTTAGCCCTAGAAATGAAAAAGAAGATAGATTTCCTTAGAAGGTCTACAGGACCCACTAATTTTGCTAATTCTATTGTGACACAAGGAGCAAATGTTGCAAACATAGCTAATCATACAACTGGTGTTCCCCCACCAAGAGGGCTCAGAACTTCTACCATAACAAACACTAATGCATCTACATCACAGGGTGCTACTATTTTCAATACAGGGCTTATTCATGAAAGATGTAAACAGTTGGTTTTCACAGGTATCCCTAGATATCCTAACCACATCCCTAAGGAAATTAGGAAGAAACTTCACAAATTCACTGGAAGTAATGTTGTCACTTTTGAGGAGCACCTAAAAAAAATTATTAATGTGATTGATGATTATAACATTGTGCCTGATGATGTTATCATGAAATTATTTGTACAATCCTTGACAGAAGATTCAAGGGATTGGTTTAGGGCTTTGCCACATGGTAGCATAGGTTCATGGGATCAACTTAGGCATTGTTTCAAGGAAAAATATGGGGATAAAATACATGAGGGTTTTATGTTGAATGAATTTGATAACACTAAGAAGAATTTCAATGAGGATGTTGTTGAGTTTAATGTCAGATTCTAAAAGGCCATGCATAGACTCTTGCAAGTTATTAGATTGGATGATAGAGTATGTCTTGTCACATATTTAAATGCCTTTTATTCAAAGATGAGCTACCTTTTGAGAGATAAGAACCCAAGGAGTCTTGTTTAAGCTTATAAACTAGTTGTGAACATAGAGAGTAACCAAAGAATTTTAGAAAAGTTGGGAAGAAGGGAAGATAAAAAATCACAATTGTTGAATAGAAAAGATCTAGGAAAGCCTATGACTATGAAACCAAAGGATGATCATAACTTGAAGAAAATATTGATGGAAATAAAGGACTTAAAACATAGTGAGAACATAATTAATAAAGTTGTAGGAGTTGATAAGCTTGCTTTCAACAATTTTAACGCATTACCAATAATGCAAAACTACCCATATAATACTCAATGGAAAGATGGGAAGCCTACTGTTCCTGAGAGAAAAGAAAAACTAAATGATAGAACCCCTGGTCCATTGCAAAGGAATTCAATGAATGTGGTGGAGGATGTCCCGTGGTGTATTGTTTTTCAGTCACCACATGATCCCAATTATTGTGTCATATCCCAAAGTGTCTCTTCACAAGAGGAGCAAGAGTGTAATGAGGATCAGCCTTATGATGACTAGGGATGTGGAATGGTTTCCTCCCATGTTTGGGACAAAGTTGACTCTGTTGAAGAGGATGAAATGTTGGACTACAACTGATTGACAACTTGATTGTTGGACTACAATAGATTGATAGTGATAGTTGATCACTTACTGAGCACTAAAATGTTATGTAAGATAATAGAATCGGTTTTGATGTTGTCATTGATGTCAACTAGCTTTGATTAATGTCAACTAACTTGACAGTACTTATCTTGTAAGTTACTATACTAAGACATTTGAAGAAAAGGTGAATGAGATGAAGAACAAAAATATCTACATGAGGAAGATGTACATGTCAGATGAGGATAAGGAATTCACTGTGTAACTTGTTGATGATTCTATGACTTCATTATGTTAAATTTATTATGCTACAATGATCTATTATGAAGAAAGAAGTAAGCTTTTGCAAAGCAGTGTGGTCGGTTAATAAAGCAATCTTAGTAGACACTGATGAAGTTTAGTGTACACCAACAAAGACAGTGTTAACCAATGCTTGTATTCACCAACACATTTCTTTGTTAACCAAGAAGAACAGAATGAACTAAATGATTAGTTTAGACAATAATATTGATGAGTTGTCAAGTGTATAAATTTGAGGTAACAAATAAAGTTTGTTACACGGATCGATGGCTGACAAAATTTAGGAAAGATCTAAACGATGAGAATCAAACATGTTATAGACACAAGTGCAGAGGTATGTTTAAGAGGAAAAATCAATAAAGATGATTAAGTGGCAAAATATGATGGAGGAAAAGAAAATGATTTACTCATCTATATAAGAGACTAGGGTTTCATTATGAAATAGATGCCGAAAGAAGAAGATACTACAAGATTATCACGTGAACAAGCTTTCATGCATTTTGATCATACTAGTTAGGAAGAACCAAGCTGTAGAACAATTAGTGAGCTACAAAGAGTGATTACTGATGGATAGTAAGTTGATACAGTATTGAATCTGAAGTGAAATATTGGTCAGAAAGATTTATAAGAGCTAAATATTGGTTTGTAATATGCAATTGAAGTTGTATTAAGGCAGATCATTTACTGTTGCATATTTAACCATTGTAAATAGTCAAAATCTCTTAACCAAGTAGACTCTAAAATTCTTATGATGTATCATTCATAGAGTGAACATTGTTATCTTGTCAACCACAGAGTGACTATTGATTGGAAGATAACTTCTAGTCTAAAATCCTCTAACAAGGTCACACCTGACAATGAGTTTGTAAACCTTTAATAAGGTTGGGTCATCACGGACCTCACTTTAGAAGAGTGAACAATTTTGGGTTGCCGATCCTAGGTGGTTTTTCCCTTTACAAGGTTTCCACATTAAAATCTCTTGTGCTATGTGTTGATTGTGTTATTTGGTTGTTATCATACTTTTCATAATACATGTTAGATTTAATCGGTAATAGTTATAAGTATTAGACTGGTAATTGGTAAAAGCATAGATAGAGAAAGTAATTTATGTTCACTGAGAAACAGAAGCTGAATATTTTGATTTGAATTATACATTTTGTATAGGGATAGTGGATAACTGATTCACCCTCCTCTCAGTTATTCTAACAATTGGTATTAGAGCATTGGTTGCTTGGTACAAAGTTTTAAGGACTTAAGCACAAAGATCTCAATATGTATAAGAGGGAAGTACCGAAACTAAACAAAGAGAACCTCATAGTATGGAAAATTTGGATGAAGCTGGACATATCTAGAATTGGGAATTCTGCACTAGAATTGATGGAGAATGGCTACATTGCACCGCCCACTGGTCCCTTGACCCTTGATCAACTAAGAGACAAGCATGAACACAATATTACTATGATGGAAATTTTTGTTGCATGTACTGACATTGAATTTGAAGACATTAAGGGATGCACTACTACCAAAGAAATGTGGGATAAGTTAAATTTGATATACAGTGGAGATGTGAATGTCAAAATAGCCCAAGCTGAAAGCGTGAGAGGTAGATTCAATTATATGAGGATGAAAGAAGGAGAGAACATTGTGTATTACTCAAATAGACTAAAAGAGGTTGTACATGCTATAAGAACATCAGATTGAACTATAGATGATGAAACAGTGATAAGCAAGATTCTTAGAACTTTGCTGCCAGTTTATGCAATAAGAATATCTACAATTCATGAAACAAGAGCTACATCCAACCTTACTCTTGACACAGTGATTGGTAAACTCACAACCTTTGAATTGAATAATTTTGATAATAGTGTTGTTACTCCTATTGAATCCACTTTTATGTCCTCTCTAAAGATTGGTAAGTCTAGTAGGAATGATAGGAATAATGATAGTGATGGTAATACTGATGATGAACTTGATGAGCTAGAAGCTCTTATGGCTAGAAGATTTCCCAAAGGAAAAGGAAGGTATAGGGGTAAGCTACCTTGGGCATGCTTTAATTGTAAATAATTTGGTCACATTGCTACTAGATGTCCATAGAAGAAAGGTGATGATAGATCCAAAGAATGATCTAAAGGAAGGTATGGAAGAAGAGTAAACAGAGGCTACCGACACAAAAATAGGGACAACCGAGATGATAATAGAAGAAAGGTATGTTACATAGCTGAAGATGTAGAAACCAAATCTGATTCTAATGATGATGTAGAAGTTGTATTTGTGGCTATGAAAGATGATTCAAAAGAAGAAGAGAAATATGAAGAGACAACACTAATCTCTAAAGTAAGAAGAAATGATACATGGATCATAGACAGTGGTTGTACACATCATATGACCAGTGATGTAGAAAAGTTTGATAAGCTTATAGAATACAATGGAGGATCTGTGACAATGGGAAATGATGCACCTTGTATGGTAAGAGGTAAAGGTTCACTTATGATCAATAATAGAATAAAATGTGAAAATGCATACTGGGTAGATGGAATAAACTATAATTTTCTAAGTGTGGCTCAGCTAAACAATTCAGGCCACCAACTAGCTTTTGAGAGTAAAAAGGTGAAGATTTATGATGAAGAAGGAAGACTTGTTGAAACTAGTACACAATCTAGAGGTAATCCATTCTATCTTGATATGGATCAGTGTTCTTGTTTGTTAATAAATGATGAAGATGCTTGGTTGTGGCACAAAAGGTTATGCCATGTGAAATTTGACAACATGATCAAGATTAAAAAAAAGAAAAGAGTTAGAGGATTGCCTAACTTGTCAAAACCTGATCATACCATGTGCCATGAATGTCAGAAAGGTAAGATGACTAAGTCTAGTTTCAAAAGCAAAGACTACTCAACAAAGAAGATACTTGAGTTGGTTCATACCAACCTGTGTGGTCCTATGAGAACTCAAAGTTATTATGGTGATAGATATTTTATTCTTTTTGTTGATGATTATACCAGACTAATGACTGTTATGTTCTTGAAAGAGAAATCTAAAGCTTTTAAGATGTTTAAATAGTATAAATCTAAGGTAGAGAAAGAGACTAGAAAAGAAATAAAATGCTTAAGATCTGATAGAGGAGGTGAATTTATCTCTGATGAATTTACAAATTTTTTTAATGAGCATGGTGTTAAAAGATAGGTCTCTTCATTAAGGACACCTCAACAAAATGGCATTGTTGAAAGAAGAAATAGGTCAATAATTGACTGTGCTAGAACATTGATGATATAGAAGAATTTTTCTTAGACATATTGGAGGGAAGCTATCAGTATAGCTATATATGTTCTTAACTAAGTACAACTAAAGAAGGATATCAATCAGACACCCTATGAGCTATGGTTTGGACACAAACCTACTATAAGTTATTTCAAAAATTTTGGAAGCAAATGCTTTATTTTGAAAGATGAAAGAAAAGGTAAATTTGACTCAAAAGGAGATGAAGGGATATTTCTAGGTTATTCCTCTTCAAGTAAAGCATATAAATGTCTGAATAAGGTCACAAATAAGATAATTGAAAGTACTAATGTTCATGTTGATGATTTTGATGATAAAAACATAGAGGAAAGTACAAAGGAACCATAAGACTATGGTAAATTCACTTACATTGAACATCCAAAGTATTTATCAACGCTACAGTCTGTGTTAATTGGTCAGCAGGAAAACAATGTAGAACATCAGGAAGGACAAATTGATGAACAAGATGAAGCTACCGAGCAAAGAAATGAACTTGAACAAGATGAACAAGAAAGAAGAAACCATGTTTTGGCTATTTTTGTTAGAAGACATCATCCTGGGACACAAATTATTGGAGACAGACATGTTGGAATGCAAACTAGGAGCAAAAAAAAGACAAGGTACATGTCTAATTTGTGAATTTGAACTAAAAACTGTGAAAATTGCATTAGAAAATGAAGAATGGGTTAATGCAATGAAGGAAGAAATAGAGAAAATAGAGAAGGAAAAAACCTGGTCCTTAGTACCCCATCCAAAAGACAAGAATGTTATCGATACTAAGTGGATATTTAGGAACAAACTAAATGAAAATGGTGAAGTCACAAGAAATAAGGCTAGATTGGTATGCAAGGGATATGCACAGGAAGATGACATTGACTATGGAGAAACTTTTACACCTGTTGCTAGATTAGAAGGATTCAAAATGCTACTTGCATATGTGGCACACAAGAAATTCAAGGGCTATTAAATGGATGTGAAGTTAGCTTTTCTAAATGGTATACTTGAAGAAAAGGTCTACATTGAACAACCTGAAGGATTTTTTTATCCAGAAAAAAAAGATATGGTATGTAGATTACATAAAGCATTGTATGGTTTGAAGCAAGCACCGAGAGCTTGGTATGAAAAACTGCATACTTATTTGTTAAGTATTGGATTTGCTAGAACAAGTGAAAACAACAATTTGTATATGAAAGGTGATACTGATGATACTATTATTATTGTTGAAATATTAGTAGATGATATTATTTTTGGAGGTTTAGATCATGTGTGTAAATCATTTGCTGATGAAATGAACAAGGAGTTTGAAATGTCTATGTTTGGAGAAATCAAATTCTTTATAGGACTACAAGTGATTCAGTAGAGTGATGGTGTATTCATCACATAGTCTAAATACATAAAGGAAGTATTGAAGACATTTGGCATGGAAGATGAAAAATCTATAGGAACAACGATGGCTACTATATGAAAATTGACAAAGGAAGATGAAACTACAAAGGTAAATCAGACACTTTACCACTCCATGATTGGTAAGCTAATGTATGTAGTTCACAGTAGACTAGATATAGCACATGCTATGGGAATTTTTGCTACATTCTATGCTAATCCTAGAGAATCACACATGAGTGCTACCAAAAGAATCTCAAGATACATGAAGAAAATAGAGAATTATGGATTATGGTATCCTAAGGAAGGAAAGTTTGAACTGAAGGTATACACTGATGTTGATAGGGCTGGAAATGTGGATGACAAAAAAAGTACCACCGGAGGAGCATTTTTCTTTGGTGAAAGACTTGTAACTTGGACAAGTAAAAAGTAGGCTTTTATTTCTCAGTCTATAGCTAAAGAAGAGTATGTTTCTACTACTATTAATTGTTCAAACATTGCCTACATCAAACAAGTGTTGGAAGGGATGAATGAGGTAATCACTGACCTGATGATTATATATTGTGATAACACTAGTGCCATAAACATTTCAAAGAATCAGGTGTAATGCACTTGAAGACAAAGCATATATCTATTAAGTATCATTACTTAAGAGAACAAGTGCAAGAAAAGCAAGTGAAATTGGAATTTGTTACATCTAAAGAACAACTTGCAAATATTTTTACAAAGCCTTTACCGAAGGACACATTTGAATACTTGAGGGCTAGACTTGGGGTCCGTCCCCTATCTATCGGTCACTAAGGTGATCTAGATATTGCATCGACCTAGTATTATCAGATGATCACACATGTTGATGTAGCATAATTCATACTTTGAATCATGTTCAAGGTTATGATTAAGTTTGGAACACAAGAACCAATTGGGATATCAGTATACAGAGATAAAGAGGAAGACATGACAGTTTGTTTATTTGTCTCTTTGGCATTGTTTTCAAAGGGAGAGATAAACAATATGAAACAAAGGGAGAGATGAGATACAGAACAAAGGGAGAGATAAACAATAGGAAGTGGAACATGCATTGATGAGAACTATTTAAGGGAGAGACAATCTGAATGAGATAGAATGTAAGATCAGTTACGAAGAATAAAAATAGGAACTTGAGAGCTAAACAGATCACAACTACAGAATGGTAAAGCTATATTATTTAATGTTGTTTAGTAATGTAGTGAGTAAACATATTAAGTCTATTTGACTTACAACATTTGTTCACAAAGTTGTAGAATACATGTTTGGTATGTGTATGGTATATTTCATATTACTTGAGTTTATGTCAATGCCAAATGGAGAGATTGTTGGACTACAACTAATTGACAACTTGATTGTTGGACTACAATAGATTGATAGTGATAGTTGATCACTTACCAAGCACTAAAATGTTATGTACGATAATAGAGTCAGTTTTGATATTGTCATTGATGTCAACTAGCTTTGATTAATGTCAACTAACTTGACAGTACTTATCTTGTAAGTTACTATACTGAGACATCTAAAGAAAAGGTGAATGAGATGAAGAACAAAAATATCTAAATGAGGAAGATGTACATGTCAGATCAGGATAAGGAATTCACTGTGTAACTTGTTGATGAGTCTATGACTTCATTATGTTGACTTTATTATGTTACAGTGATCTATTATGAAAAAAGAAGTAAGCTGTTGCAAAGTAGTGTGGTCAGTTAATAAAGCAATCTTAGTATACACTGATGAAGTTTAGTGTACACTGACAAAGACAGTGTTAACCGATGCTTGTATTCACCGACACATTTCTTTGTTAACCGAGAAGAATAGAATGAACTAAATGATTAGTTTAGCTGATAATATTGATGAGCTGGCAAGTGTATAAATTTGAGGTAATAGATAAATTTTGTTACACGGATCGATGGCTGATAAAATTCAAGAAAGATCTAAAGGATGAGAATCAAACGTGTTATAGACACAAGTGCTAAGGTATGTTTAAGAGGAAAAATCAATGAAGATGATTAAGCAGAAAAATATGATGGAGGAAAAGAAAATGATTTACTCATCTATATAAGAGACTAGGGTTTCATTATGAAACGGATGCCTGAAGAAGAAGATACTGCAAGATTATCTCATGAACAAGCTTTCATGCATTTTGATCATAATGGTTACTAAGAATTGAGCTGCAGAACAATTACTGAGCTATAGAGAGTTATTACCAATAGATAGTAAGTTTATACAGTATTGAATCTGAAGTGAAATATTGGTCAGAAAGATTTGTAAGAGCTAAATATTGGTCTGTAATTTGCAATTGAAGTTGTATTAAGGTGGATCAATTACTGTTGCATATTTAACCATTGTAAATAGTCAAAATCTCTTAACCAAGTAGACTCTGAAAGTCTTATGATGTATCATTCATAGAGTGAACATTGTTATCCTGTCAACCCCAGAGTGACTGCTAGTTGGAAGATAACTTCTAGTCTAAAATCCTCTAACAAGGTCACACCTGACAGTGTGTTTGTAAACCTTTAACAGGGTTGGGTCCTCACTGACCTCACTTCAGAAGAGTGAACAATTTTGGGTTGCTGATCCTAGGTGGTTTTTCCCTTTAGAGGGTTTCCACATTAAAATCTCTTGTGTTATGTGTTGATTGTGTTATTTAGTTGTTATCATACTTTGCATAATACATGTTAGATTTAATCGGTAACATTTATAAGTATTAGATTGGTAATTGGTAAAAGCATAGATAGAGAAAGTAATTAATGTTCATTGAGTAGCAGAAGCTGAATATTTTGATTTGAATTATACATTTTGTATAGGGACATTGGATAACTGATTCGCCCCCCTCTCAATTATTCTAACATGAAAATCAAGATATTTTCAATTCTCAGACCAAAAATGAATCATACCATCAACAAGTCTTTTTAGATGAAGATAATGAGTTTGATAATGTCCAGTGCAATGTTTTGAAGGCTAAGGAAACAATTGTTTTTAGAAGGCCGTCAAATGAGGAAATTACCTTGATAACAACAGATATGGTTACTCAAGCTAAAACAAGTTACAACCTAAGAAATAGAGTAGTTTGTAGTCCAAATCATAAACCTCTTGGTATTTTCATCAAGAGGATAGACAAAGATGTAAAGATGTCATAGGATAAGTTAAAGGATGTTGATGCTATTGTTAACATTAAAACAAAGAAAAATGCCAAACCTAACATTGTCTATAAAGTAAAGTCTAAACCCACAGTTGAGGTTGTTCTAGCTTTGTAGAAGGAGGATAGAGTCCATATTAAAGAGCTTGTGAATATATCCATCCAAAATGTGGATAAAGAAGCTATAGGTATGGGGCCAGATGTCTCTGATTCAAAATATGTTCCAATTGATATGAGCAAATTATTGTCACAAATCACTGTCAAAGTCCCATTGATGGAAATGATGAGGATAGAAGAACATAAGGAAAAGGCCTTAAATTGGGTAAATGGTGTGGTATCCATAGACTCTCAAAAAATAGAAGAGGTTGACAAACAAGTAGAAACTATGAATGACAAAAATGAAAATTGTAATGAGGAGATTGTTTCTAAAATTCCCCAAATTTATTTGGATGCAAATGTTGTTAGTACTACAATAGAAAAAATTGATCCTTTCTTTTTGACTCTGCAGATAAATTGAAAGTTGCTCAAAAGTATGATTGATTCAGGAGTATCACACATTCTTATGCCTACTAAAGTTATGAAATCATTAGGGTTAAAGGTGGACACACCTCATGGAAGGTGTCAAGCAATGGATCAAGGGAAGTACCAGTTGTGGGTACTATCAAGGCTCTACCTTACAAGTTGGTAGCATACCCCAGCAAACAATTGACCATGAGTGTCTTGGTAGTGGATATCCATCCACAATATGGGATGTTACTATCAAGAAAGTGGAGTGCTTCTATGGGAAGCAGCATACAGTGTGACTTATCATTTGCTACTTTTAACTTTGAGGGATAAAATTTTAAAGTTTCTAGGGAACTTAGAACTCCACATATGATTGAAGAAGAAGAAGACACCATGAATTGTTTTCTTGACACTAACATCAATGCTTTCAAAATCCAAGATAAGGAGGTAGATGAGGGTGTTGAAAATATAGATAAGTTAGAAAGCCAGGAGGGATGGATTGACCTTGATAGTTTATGGACCATGTATTTTGATGGTTCCAACAACAAGGAGGGATCTAGAGCTGGAATACTACTCATATCTCCAAATGGTAAAAATTTTAAATTCTCCTTTACTTTGTTGTTTTCATGCACAAATAATGTTGTAGAATATGAAGCTCTATTGGTAGGTCTAAGGTTCATATCAAGGCATGGTATAAAATGTTTAAATGTGGTGGGTGATTCAGAGTTAGTTATCTCCCAAGTCAGATCAAAATATGCTTTAAAGAATAATAAATTAAAGCAGTATAGAAATGCACTATGGGATGAAATTGAAAGCTTCAATGCTTTTAATATTTGTTGGATAGAAAGAAGTCAAAATAGAATGGTAGACTTGCTGCCTAATGTGGCTCTTAGACCTGAAGATGTTACATTTTTAGATATATCCAATATAGAGGTACAGGCCAGGCCTTCCATCCTTGATAATGTAGAAAACTAGCGGATTTTCTCTGATGACCAAGACATATTAAGATTTCTCCAATGTGAATCTCATTTTGGTGATAAAGAAATGGATTTCAGTACTTATGTTGATACAGTGAATGGAAAAGATGTAATTTTTGGGAAAGAAGTTCTGCAGTTGAAATCAAATAGGGTTCCTAAAGGGCTAGTTGCTCTTGAAAGAGCATTTGACAATAAGGATAAGGTTTTCTCTGCCAGTACTAATAAAACCAATGAACTTGAAGAAGTAAATTTGGGCACAAGATTAGTACCCAAGAAGGTTTACATAGGTAAGTGTTTTTCCCCAAGGACTAGAAAAAATTTGATTGATCTTCTCATAAAATTTAGGCATGTTTTTGCTTGGTCTTATGAGGATCTCAAAGCTTATAGCGAGGACCATTTTCAACATGAGATTTCACTAAAAGAAGGTACAAAACCTTTTAGATAGAAGTTAAGACTTGTTAACCCTATCTGTTGGCATTAAGTATGTTTGTCATTAGTGACAACACTTATTCAGACTCTGTATGCTTATCGAGCTCATCTATTAGAATAGTGTTTACCGAGCAGACCAAGTAGAATAGTGTTTACTGAGAAGACCGAGTAGAACAGTGTTTATCAAGCAGACTAAGCTTCGTAGTGCTTACCGAGTTATCATTACCGAGTGATGAGATGAGCAGTGTTTACCGAGTGCCAGCACGGTAAATAGGGAATTTAGTTTCTACCGAGTGACACTATATCTACTAAGTCTCCAATATATACTGAGTTTGAAACTACAATCGAGTGGTTAGTATGGATCAAGCCTCCACTCCTATCAAGAGCATGACGATGCTGAGTATTGAAGTGGATGTCGAGTATTAGAAAGTCACTGAGTTAGTTTGCAGGAACTTTGTAACTATATTTGGGCCGACTCAGTAATATTTGTGTTAGCTTGTTTAAGAGCCGACTCTGTAATTATTTTGTTTAATTGTTTTGGATTGATAAATAAACAATGTCTTGTATCATATCCAAGGTGTGAATAAGTGAGAAGTGTTTAATGAAAAGAATATGTGCATATGTGAAGATGCAAGAAAGGCAGAGATAAGCAAATTAAAAAGGGCTACAAGAGTATAAGGAGCAACATAGATATATCTATCACAGAAGGTGATTAGTACATCAAGGAATCTCAATTAGAAAGTACAATTGCAAGTAAGAGATCTACTATTTCATCCTAATAGGTGATTCAGCCCCCAAATCCTTTAACAGGGTAGACTTAACAGTCTTTTGTAAAATCTCTTAACTGAGTGCATACTTCATTGTATGTTTGTAAATCCTCTAACAAGGTGGACCTAGCAGTCCTAATTGCTCCTAATAGGGAAGATCATCATAAGTGATCATTGTAAACCTTAACCGAAAAACTTTATACTGCAGTATTGAAGTTTTGTGGATATCATCCCCACCCCAGTTTTACTTTCTATTTGGAAGGTTTCTGGGTCACCAAATCTGTGTGTTCAAAGTGTTATGAATGTTGTATGTTAATAGTTTCTCATGCATGCAATTAGATCAATGAGATAAATGGTTAAGATTTGAAATTGATATAAAAGTTTTGAAGTTACTGATTCACCCCTCCCCTCTCAGTAACTTGGCTAGTCTTAAATATTTCCAACAATTTGTATCAGAGCTTTGTGGTTCTCAGGATAAAGTTTGACAGCTTGAGAAAAGATTCAAGACAATGGAGATATTTAGACTTAACAAAGTAATTGAAAATGAAAAGCTAGATCTGGAAATGGCCATAGCTCAACTCAAGGAAGCAAAAGAGCATCTTTCCCAATCCCTAAAGAGAAGGAAGGAACTTCCAAATCAGATGAATGACCATCAGTATGTTGAAGAAAAGGTTGAAGACTTTTTTCCTTCAAGCAACTTAGATGAAGTAAATAATGCAATGAAAGAACTTCTAGAAAAGAATGGATCTCTACAAGAAGAAGTAAGAAAATTGAAAAGAGAATAGGAAATTCAGTCAACAAGATTTTTGTGAAATCTTGGAACAAAGAAACAAGATGAAAGATGAAATAGATGGAAAGAACAATGAAATCCAGAATCAAACTCTTCAGCTAGAAAACCTTATTAATCAAGTCTCCAATGCAAATGAAGAAATCTTGACTTTGAGATCAAAAAATGAAAGGATAACAAAGGAGTTGAGATCTAAAAAGAAAATTAGTTTAAGATTGGTGAATGACCTAAACACTGAAAGGCAAATCAATGAGAGAATGATGAAATCTCAAGAAGATATGAATCAACTGCATAAGCAAAAGGGAAAAGTAAGACTTGGATACAAAGAAGAAGGTGAATCCTCCAATCAAGGTACTCAAAAGAATCAGAAACCCACTTGTAATCATTGTGGAAAAATTGGTCATACTTCAAACAAATGTTGGAGCAATGGAAAAGAAAAATTCAATGGAAAAGGCTACAATTGCAATCATCATGGTCATAAAGCAAATGAATGCAAGGAGAAACCAAGATTTGAAGGAAAATGTCACAAATGTAACAAACAAGGTCACAAAGCATCAAAATGTAGATCTAAAATACCCACTCTAGCAGAACAAATTGTGAAAGCAATGTTTGGTTGGGATTACAACACTTGGTGTAGGTGTCATTACTATGGAAAATATGGACACATTGGCATAAATTGTGTAAGGAATCACTTGAGAAAAAGGGATACTACCATAAGATGTTATACATGCACTAAACTTGGTCATATAGCTAAAAATTGCATGAATATAGGCAAAGTTGAAGATGAAAAGAAAGAAAAAGTAGATAGCATCAGGAAGAAGATGAGACAACAGTGGATTCCTAAATCTACCAAGAAAACTAGTCCAAGTAATAAAGTCACTCATGAAGATGGTGGCTCTATCAATTCCAACTAAGTCTCCAAGGAAGCATTGAAACTATATCTTCATAGAAAAATTCCAAAAAGTTCCTGAATTGAGAAGAAAGAAAGATCCAAATCAGTATGAAAGATACAGCAGGATCACAGGAAGGTCGGTATTAGATACCATTGAGCAAGGTCAAGAGTAACCTAATTTCATATGGTTATCGAGTAAGGTCGGAGTAGTATGAATTTGTATGTTCACTGAGTTGCAAAATCTTCACTAAGCAATTAATGCATAGTGGATGATAGTCTATCTAGTTCAATGCCCTAATTCCTATAGAGCATTAATAACAAAATTTTAACAAAAATCATGAAATCAAGTTCATTCTTCATCGCGAATATCAACATATTGAGTAGAGAAATTTCCTTGTGCGATCAAGCGATTCAAAGCAAAATTTGGAGTAGAAATTTTTTGAAGAATTTTCTATCGAGCTACCATGGCATCATCCAGCACACCTCTAATGTTAACCAAGGGAAAAGGAGAGGATATTGTAGAAGAAAAGGATAAGGATGAGAGTAAAGAAGAACAAATGCGTATAAAGAAGAAAGGAAAGGTGACTATAAACAAGACACCTGAGCAACCCACTACAATATTCTCAAGGAAAAGATCAAGGGGTAAGGCATGTAAAGATGATATAGTACTCAAAAGGCCTCATCCCTCATTAGAAGAAAAGATTAAGGATTCGAGAGAAGGATCTGGAATTTCAAATTTCAAATCTCTCAAATATGAAATTAGATCAGAGGCAGAGCAATAGGAAATTTAAGATGTTGTTATTGAGAAAATGGGAAAATGGAAGTACTCACCTGATGATATGGCTTCTCAAATTCTAAGTGTTCTATTGGATAAAGTTAAGATGAGATGGTCCAATGCAAGGCAAATTGTCAAGGACATATATGCTCAAACCTTAAGACAATTGATGCCAAGTTTGAAAAATGCTAAAATCAATAAGGCATTGATAGAAAATGAGTGCAAGATGACACTAAAATTCAACAGTTGTTTGATTTTGATCAAGGATATAGAGTTGGTTTTGAAGAGTGCAAACTATACTTGGAAAAACATCCATCATCTTCACAAACTGAGTGTTGAAATCGTGATAATAAAATATATTGAAGATGATAGTGATGAAAAAGAAGAAGAAGCAGTTCAGATAGATAATGTTGAGGTAGAAGAAGAAGAGGAAGAAGCTACTGAGGAAGGAAAGTAGAATGATGAGGAAGATGATCTAGTTCAGATAGCCATAGAGGTAATTGCCTCACTTCCCCACTCTCCAGCAAAAGTTGCTACATCTAGCCCGAAAATTGTTAGAAAGTAAAGATCCCCAAGATAACTGAGAGGGGGGGGTGAATCAGTTATCAGATAATTTATCCATTCAACTAATTTAAACAATGTAATCAATGAAATGATCAGCCATAGAAAGATAATCATACACAATTGCACAATAACACAAGATATGTTGACTAGGGAACCTCTTGAAAAGAGTAAACCTCGGTGGGAATGATGCCCACAAAATGATGCACTAATATGAAAGTTTCTTGTTAGAGGATGGACCCTGTTAGGAGTCTTATGAAATACATTCAGTACATAAAAATCACTGTTAGGAGATTTTGAATCCTTGTTAAAAGATTCTAACCCGGTTAAGAGTTTATGGAAGACAGAAGGACCCACTGCCCAAACAGCTTCAAGGAAAGATCTCTGAACCCACTGTCCAAAAGATCTTAGAATTATTCAATAGAATAATATAAAATATATTACCTCCTTCACACTATGCCAAAACTGCACTCTCTGCTACACAAGATCACAATTCCAGATCTCTGTACTCACAAGTCTTCCTTCATCATTGAATTAGCTCTTTTCTTCACTTCATGCATATATTCACATCACAATATTCATAGTGAACATTACAAAAAGGAAAAAATTCCTTCTTATATACCAAACTCAAATAATTACAAATGAGTTAGTCCTCAATTACAAAATAATAAATTCTACACGCTACACACAGAATTCCCATAAAATTGTCGGCTTCCAGATATTGTAACTTTCTCCAAACATATCCTTGAAGTTTGCACTATGAACCACATCATCATTAATGAGTCTCCAAAATCCCTTTAACTACACAAAATCAGATTCCATCCCAGCTAAGAGATATCCTCTGATTTCCAAACATCGCTTCATAGAAACACTATCTAAACACTGCTTTCACCAAAATGCTCATAACTCTCAAAAATGAATGAATTTATTTTTTCATTGTTAACCATAGTATTAGTTATTTTTTTATAACATCTATATGCTTTTCTTTTTAAAGAATATCCAAGAAATATTCCTTCATCACTTCTAGGATCAAACTTTCCTATATCATCATCTCTCTTTATATAACATTTACTTCCAAAAATTCTAAAATACTTAACTGAGGGTGTATGTCCAAACCATAATTCATAAGGTGTCTTGTTTGTATCTACTTTGATTTGTACTTTGTTCATAGTGTATACTATTGTGTTCACTCCATCTCTCCAAAAAGTCTTAGCCAAATCATTTTCAAACAACATAGCTCTTGCTGCTTTAGTTATTGACCTATTCCTTCTTTCTGCAATACCATTTTGTTCTGGTGTTCTAGGGGCTAAAAGTTGTCTCTTAATACCATTCATTTCACAAAAGGTGTTAAACTCTCTAGATGTAAATTCACCACCTCTATCAGATCTTAGACACTTAATCTTCATTCCAGATTCATTCTCAATTTTGCTTTTCATGATCTTAAATTTATCAAATGCTTCAAATTTTTCTTTCAAAAATGCAATCCACATCATTCTTGTAAAATCATCAACAAGAATCATAAAATACCTTTCTCCATAGAATCCTCTAGTCCTAGTAGGACCACTCAAGTCTGTATGAACAATCTCCATCTTCTCTGTCGATGTGAACTTCTTGTTGGGAAAAGAACTCCTTTTCTACTTTTCCATCATACATTCTTTGCAAATCATGTTAGTAGGTTTCATAATTCTAGGTAAATCCCTTACCGCAAGTGTAGTGCTCACCTTGACAATATTATCAAAGTCTATATGACAAAACCTTTTATGCCATAACCAACTATCATCAATCCTAGTTATCAAACATGTCATCTCAGTAGGATTCAACTGAAATACATTACCTCTGGTTCTGGATCCTTTTCCAATCAGATTTCTATCTTTATCTTTTATCACACAAGTTTTCTCAAAAAACCAAACTTGATAACCCTTATCAGCCAATTTTCCAACACTTAGTATATTATGTCTTAGTCCATCAACAAAGTAAACATCATTAGTGTTAGTCTTTCCATCAAGAGTAATAGATCCTATACCCTTAAGCAAACAAGGTGCATTGTTACCAACCCTAACAATTCCTCCATCATAATTATCTAACTTAACAAACTTTCTTTTATCTCCAGTCATATGATGTGAACAACCACTGTCTATAATCCAATCAAATTTCTTTTCAACTTGTGAAACTAATGCTTTTTCTTCCCTTTTATCAGATTTAGAACTTTCTTCTTTAATTGCTACAAATCCTATTTCCTCAAAGTTATCATTATCACTGTCACTTAAATGTTTTTCAATTCGTAATTCAAGATCTTCATCATTTGCATAATAACATTCTTTAGATCTTCTAGGTTTAAAGTTTCTTCAATACTTCTTAACTCTTTTAGGACATTTAGATGCAAAATGACCATATTCTTGACAAGTCCAACATTTAAAGATTTTCTTACCATCTAGTTCTCTTTTTACAAGTAATGCAATACCTTCTTCAATCTTCTTATCTTCCTGAGATCTGCTACTGCTGGCATAATCTCCATTCACACTAGTACTCCTTGTAGGTTTAATGTTAAGAGCACTGAATGCTATTTCCATTCTAGGTAGCTCTCCTGATAATCTCAAGTTCATCTCTGCTATTTCTAATCTTCCAAGAAGAGTCTCTCTCGAAAAGTTTGATGTACAAGGTATCACTTGTTCAATCATCTACGTTGTCTGCTTGAATACTGGTGTCAAAGTTCTCAAAATTTTCCATATCACTTCATTCTTTATCTTATCACCTCCACAAGACTTTATTCCTGTGACAATCTCAGATGTCCTACCAATATAGCTTATAATATAGTCATCTTCCATCATTCTAATATCTTCAAATGCAAAAATCCAATTATGTAATCTAGCCTTTTTTGCATGTTCATCACCTTCAAAAGTAGAATGTAAAGCTTTCCAAATTGCATGAGATGTTTTCAAACATCTTACTTGACTATATTCATTCTCTGGTAGTGTTGACAAAAGTGCTTCTCTTGCAGGTATGTTACACATGTATAGATCTAGTTCATCTTTAGTTCCTACCTCTAGATTTTCTTCCTCAATGATAGTCTTCTCATTCTTTGTAATCAACCAATAACTTGGTCCTAAACACAATAGTTGTGTCTTCATCTTTTCTTTCCAGCTATCAAAATTTACTCCATCAAACTTAGGGCTTTCTTTTCTGAAATTCACCATGGATCTCCTTAAGTTGTTAAACTTTTCTTTCAAGGACCTGCTACTCTGATACCAATTGTTAGAAAGTAAAGATCCCCAAGATAACTAAGAGGGGGGGGTGGTGAATCAGTTATTAGATAATTTATCCATTCAACTACTTTAAACAATGTAATCAATGTACTGATCAACCATAGAAAGATAATCATACACAATTGCACAATAACACAAGATATGTTGACTAGGGAACCTCTTGAAAAGAGTAAACCCTGGTGGGAATGATGCCCACAAAATGATGCACTAATATGAAAGTTCCTTGTTAGAGGATGGACCCTGTTAGGAGTCTTATGAAATACATTCAGTACATATAAATCCCTATTTGAAGATTTTGAATCCCTGTTAAAAGATTCTAACCCAGTTAAGATTTTATGGAAGATAGAAGGACCCACTGCCCAAACAGCTTCAAGGCAAGATCTCTGAACCCACTGTCCAAAAGATATTAGAATTATTCAATAGAATAATATGAAATATATTACCTCCTTCACACTATGCCAAAACTGCACTCTCTGCTACACAAGATCACAATTTTAGATCTCTGTACTCACAAGTCTTCCTTCATCACTAAATTAGCTCTTTTCTTCACTTCATGCATATATTCACATCACAATCGTCATAGTACACATTACAACAAGGAAAAAATTCCTTCTTATATACCAAACTCAAATAATTACAAATGAGTCAGTCCTCAATTACAAAATAATAAATTCTACACGCTACACACAGAATTCACATAAAATTGTCGGCTTCCAGATATGGTAACTTTCTCCAAACATATCCTTGAAGTTTGTGTTGTGAACCATGTCATCATTAATGAGTCTCCAACATCCCTTTAACTACACAAAATCAGATTCCATCCCAGCTAAGAGATATCCTCTGATTTCTGAACATCGGTTCACAGAAACACTGTCTAAACATTGCTTTCACCAAAATGCTCATAACTCTCACAAATGAATGAATTTCTTTTTGTGCTATTAACCATAGGTTAATAAAACAAAAAAGAACATACCATCAACTATGCAAAAGCCAATCTACAATACAACATGTTTGCAAAACAAAACTGTACCTACTTTCCTGCTAATATCCAAAATATCACTGTGTTGACATCAATGACAATCCAAGTCATGAATACAACAACAACTGCTACAGATTGACTACCAAAATACTTTGCATTCATTCCTAATAGAAATAGCTTCAAGTGTGATTGTGAAAACACCTATAGATGCATCAAATGTCCAATCATCACTAGCATAGCTCAATGTATCAATGACAGAAGTGGCTACCACTTCATCCACTGAGCTTCAGCCTCCTTCCACCGAGTTGCAGTCTCCAGCATCATCTTCAATACCTTCTTTAGTTTTGAGTTTTTCAGTAGTAAGCACTTCAGTTTTGGATACCTCAGCAAGTACTTTAGATTCTACAATTGTAAATACTTCAGTTTTGGGTTTATCAAGTATTCCAGTTAGCATTACATTAGTTGGAAGTTTATCATTTTTCACTACAAGTCCTATTGTGCCTACAATAATTTCTACTATAAAGGCATTAAGTACAATGATAGTTGAACCTAAGGCTCAACCGAGTACAAGATTTTTGAGCAGGAGTAAAGACACAGAAGAAGATATAGATTTGGATGTTCAGATAGAAATTCCACAATTAGATTTTGCAAATCTTTCAGCAGACCAAATGCAAATGGTTGGTGAACTCCTCCAGAAGAAAGGAAAGTAGAAGAAACTAAAAGAAGAAAGAGATAGGAAATTTAAGATCATTGAGGATGCCAAAAATATTTTGATAGAAGCAATAGGTGTTGAGGTTGATTCCTGTCAACACATTTTGTTGCAGTTGGTAGAGGCAGTAAACAAGTTCAATGAGGATTCTTCTGGATTAGACAAGTTGCTTGAGAAGGCTGAGAAGAAGTTTGATAATAAAGTTCTTGAGTGTATTTCTCAGCGTATAGCTATCAATCAGGTAGGGTTATTTTCAGTTTTGACTAGCATTGAGTCCTCCTATTTCAAGGTAACATCATTCTTTGTCAAAGTATGTAATGTTGCCAAGTTCTCAAAGGAGATTAAGGACAAAATAAATAAGATTGATGAGGATCTGAAGGTTAGTGCACAAAAGTTGCAACTTGAACCTAGTTCAAGCTCTGTACATCATATGATAGTCAGATTCCTATCTAATAAGCAATCAAAGTTATTGAGAGAAGATGCAAGGATCAGGTCAACATTAATAGATATTCAGAACATGATCCTTCCCATCATGGATACAATGTAGAAGCATATTGCACACTCAAAAACATTGATCCATGACAATCAATTTTCAATTGTGGATCACATGATTAAACTCTCCGCAGAAGTCCAAGTTGCACTCCATACATGCAAGATTCTGCAAGAGAATTGGGATAGAACTCTGGCATTGATTGGCAAGGTACATTTTTATTTTCTCTCACATTTTGGTATCTCCATGTAAAATATTTGTATATAAACCTTTGGCATTATTGTCAAAAAGGGAGAGAAAGTATATAAGATAGGGGGAGATATATGAAGAAATATGGGGATATAGGAGATACAAGATACTTGTATATATGTGTATACTGTATGGGGGAGACATGAAATGTATATATAGCAGTATGAAAAAGATAAATTTTTGAAAAAAAAAAACAAAAACATATTCAGCATGATTTTTGTATATAAGTTTTGGGCAATAAGTGTTTTTGTCACTAATGCCAAAGGGGGAGATTGTTGGCATTAAGTATGTTTGTCATTAGTGACAACACTTATTTAGACTCTGTGTGCTTACCAAGCTCATCTAGTAGAATAGTGTTTACCGAGAAGACCGAGTAGAATAGTTTTTACCAAGAAGACCGATCAAAATAGTGTTTACCGAGAAGACCGAGCTTCACAGTGCTTACCGAGTTATCAGTATCAAGTGATGAGATGAGCAATGTTTACCAAGTGCCAGCACGGTAAACAAAGAATTCAGTTTCTACCAAGTGACACTATATCTACTAAGTCTCTAGTATATACCAAGTTCGAAACTACAACTGAGTGGTTAGTATGGACTGAGCCTCCACTCCTATGGAGAGCATGATGATGTGGAGTATTGTAATGGATGCCAAGTATCAGAAAGTCACCGAGTTAGTTTGCAGGAACTTTGTAACTATATTTGGGCCGACTCAGTAATATTTGTGTTATCTTGTTTAAGAGCCGAATTTGTAATTATTTTGTAATTGTTTTGGATTGATATATAAACAATGTCTTGTATCATATCCAAGGTGTGAATAAGCGAGAAGTGTGTAATGAAAAGAATATGTGCATATACAAAGATGAAAGAAATGTAGAGATAAGAGAATTACAAAGGGCTACAATAGTATAAGGAGTAGCAGAGATATATCTATCATAGAAGGTGATCAGTACATCAAGGAATCTCAATCAGCAAGTACAGTTGCAAGTAAGAGATCTATTGTTTCATCCTAACAGGTGATTCAGCCCCAAATCCTTTAACAAGGTAGACTTAACAGTCTTTTGTAAAATCTCTTAACCGAGTGCATACTTCATTTTATGTTTGTAAATCCTCTAACAAGGTGGACCTAGTAGTCCTAATTGCTCCTAACAGGGCAGATCATCAGAAGTGATCATTGTAAGCCTTAACCGGCAAACTTTATATTGCAGTATTGAAGTTTTGTGGGTATCATCCCCACCCAAGTTTTACTTTCTATTTGGAAGGTTTTTGGGTCACCAAATCTGTGTGTTCAAAGAGTTATGAATGTTGTATGTTTTTATTTTCTCATGCATGCAATTATATCAATGAGCTAAATGGTTAAGATTTGAAATTGATATAAAAGTTTTGAAGTTACTGATTCACCCCTCCCCTCTTAGTAACTTGGCTAGTCTTAAATATTTCCAACACTACCTTGGCACCCAAAATGCAAGAGGAACTAAAGAAGATGATAGATGCTAGAATAATCAAACCTATTAGACATTCCACTTGGGTTTCAAATTCGGTGCCTATCAGAATGAAGAATGGTGACATTAGGCTTTGTGTTAATTTTAGAAATCTTAACATAAATTCTCTAAAGGATAACTATGGATTACCAAATATGGAGAACATGTTTAAAAAAATCACTGGGTTAGAACTGATGTTCATGATGGATGGTTTTTTTGGTTATAATCAGGTTATGGTTAAAGACAGAGCAATTCAAAACTACATTTACAACCCCATGGGGAACATATGTTTATGTGAGAATGCCTTTTGGGTTGACTAATGTTGGTGCCACTTTTCAAAGGGCCATAGATGTGGCCTTTGCAGATTTCATTGATAGGTTCATGGTGGTAAATCAAGATGATCTAACAACATTCTCAGCTAAGGAGGAACAACATTGCCAACATCTAGAAAAGATGTTTATTAGAGCATTACAATATGGGGTTTCCTTGAACCCAAAGAAATGTGATTTTGGTGTGGTAGAGGGAAAAATTCTAGGGCATATTATTTCAAAGGATGGAGTAAGGATAGACCCTGAAAGGGTGGAAGCTATTGATAAACTATCTCTACCAAAGAATATCAAAGGAATTCAATCCTTTTTAGGACAAGTTAATTTCTTAAGGAGATTTATTACAAATTTTGCAGAAATTAGCATTCCCATATCAAGAATGTTGAAGAAAGGAGAAAAAGTTGAATGGAATGTTGAAGCAGTATAGGCTTTTAATGACATTAAAAGGGCTATCAAGCATGCTCCATTTTTAAAAGAACTAGATTATAGAAAACCTATGTAGATCTTTTCCTTTGCATCTGCCCATACTATTGCAGCAGTACTATTACAAAAAAATGTTGATGGCTTTGAACAACCTATTTCTTTCTTTTGTAAGACCTTGCAGGTAGTAGAACTGAACTATGACATTATTGAAAAGAAAGCTTATGCATTGGTGAAAGCTATTAAAATGTTCAAGTGTTATTTAGTTGGACCCACAGTGGTTTCCTATGTTCCAAGTACTATAGTCAAGGATATTTTGGTCTAGTAAGAAGTTTCAGGAAGAAGATGTAGGTGGATCAATAGGATTCAAGAGTTTAATATTGACATTCACATTACAAAGTTAGCAAGAGGGTTGGGCCTAGTAAAGTTTATGGCTCAAAGCAATTTAACTACAAACCAAATAAACATGTTGGAGGAAGATCAAAGACCTTTTGTGTGTAACATGGATTGTTGTGAGTGGTATAAGGATATAGTTAAATACTTGCAAAAAATGATTCTACCCCCTGAATTGGATGATAACAAGAAAAAAACTATTAAAATTCATTCCATAAGATATGTAATTATAAGTGGTGAGTTATGGTGGAGCAGCAATGATGGTGTCTTTCTTAGGTGCATAGATCAGGATAAGACCAAGCTTTTGATGGATGAAATGCATAATGGGATTTGTGGAGGACACTATATGGAAAAGACTACAGCCCACAAGATCATCAGGTTAGGTTTTTGGTGGCCATCACTTTTCAAAGATACCCATTAGTTTGTAAAGAAATGTGATCCTAGTCAAAGATTTGCAAGGAAATTGAAATTTAGTGGAAACTTGCCTCTCAAACCTATTGCTACTCAAGCTCCTTTCAAAAGTGGGGTATGGATTTCATTGGTGAAATCCCTAATAAGTCCAATGGTGTACATTCCTATATCTTGGTGGCAACTCATTACTTCACTAAGTGGGTTGAAGCAATCCCTTCAAGGAGAGCAACTAGTAAGGTAGTAAAAAATTTTATCATGCAAAATATCCTTACAAGATTTGGTTTCCTAGAAACCATGGTGGTGGATAATGCAATATGTTTTAGGTCAGAGGAGTTTGTTGACATTTGTCAAGACAATGGTATAAAAATCTCATTTTCATCTCCCTACCACCCACAGGGAAATGGTCAGGAAGAATCCAGTAACAAGATTTTGATTACAATTTTGAAAAGAGTATTAGATAAGAATAAGAGGGCCTAGGATTCCAAGTTGTTACAATCCCTATGGGCTAACAGGGTTACAGTAAAGAAAGCAATAAGGTGTGCCCCTTTTGACTTGGTATATGGGATTAATGCAAGATTGCCCCAGACCAATTTGTTACAGATGTATCAGTTCATACAAACCTATGATGATGATATGGAGGATGAAATGACTGTTAGAATAAATGATTTGATTCAATTAAATGAGGTAAGAAATGATGCACATGTTAAAAATGAGAAGATGCAGGCCTAGTGAAAAGTTTTGTATGACAAAAGGACTACTCAAAGAAGTTTTGTAAGTGGTGACCTGGTCCTGATGTGGAATGCAAGATTAGAAGATAAAGGAAAGCATGGTAAATTTGATCCCATCTGGTTAGGCTCGTATATCATTGAAGAAAAATAGGGAATAGGTTCATATCTATTGAAAATTCTAACAGGAGAACTTATGGAATTGCCAGTTCATTGTCAATTCTTGAAAATTTAATTTTCTTAATGTTTCGAGTCTCTGTGCAGGTTTAGATTTAGGGTTTTGTGTGCTTTTCTATGTCACCCATTGAAATTTTGTTTTGATCTTCTCCTCCAAGAGATTCTAGCTTTCTCATTATATCTACAGGAGATACACGTTCGCAAGCATGAGCCATTGTTAGCACTATTCTAAAATTTTTCAGCTACATGCTAAACATGTTGAAAATCTAGTTCTTAGACTTAAATGTGAGGTTTTATGGCTAAAACCCTAGGTTGGATGGAAGCCATAGCTGGTCTTAGGATTTTTATATTTTTGTGTTACTTTTTGGCTCACTAAATTTCCAAATATGCATGTGCTATATTGACCCCCTTCTTTGAGAAACCACTTTACATGTTATATCGCTAGGTTGTCAAATGTGACCCTTTTTAATATTTCCTTCAAAGCCTAAGTTTCCAGTTAATTTTTATAACTAACCAATCTTTTAAATGAGTGGTTGTCATCGAATCTCAAAGCTCCATGTTGTTAGAATTTCTAAAATACAATTTGGCGACAAGATGACATCTGTCCAAGCAGGCCCATCTTCAGGATTGCACTGGTGATAAAACAAAGGAATGCATCGAGGGCTGTCGCTATGCTGTTGGGTCAAGATGATTTCTTTTTAAGCATCATGATGTAGTGACAAGTGTCTGATCCAAGTTTTACTAATAGTAGCAGGATTTTGGCGTGTTAGTCTCAGTGGCATTTCTTTTGATTGACACCTGTCTTAGGTGACGTAGCAGCTATGGTGGTCAGATTTTTCAAAGGATAAAATAGTAAATGATATAATAGTTGTCATTATACCATTGATGAAAGATGTGAAGTTTTTAAGCTTCACGGTATAGAAATGACCGTCTGATGCTCTATAACGAATAAGATATGAAGTGGGCCCTAAATTGCCATATCACTTTGACATGTTTACTTTCAATTGGTTGATATAAATATGATGTGGTAGCTGATGGGATGTTTGGTACAGATAAAAAGAAAAGAGAAGGGCCCGCCCACCTATTCTTGTAAACATGGAAATTTATGACTCAGCAAAGAATTAAGTGAGGTGTTATTGTGGGGTCGGCTTTCTTAGATAGTTAAGGCTCAACCAGATCTCATAGTTGTTGGTATATCTCTAGGATAAGGTGCATGATTTTTAAGGCCTGTGGTATAGCAATAGTCATTGATCTTGTTTGAAGGATGAGGACTAAAAGCTAGGTCCTTTGTCACCAGTTCATGCTGACAAGTTCATTTTTTATTGGCCAGAGGTAGGGGTGACCTGTCAGGTTGTCAGTATGCTTAACATCAAGGAGAAAGTTAGGGTTTTCCATCAATTGATCTACCAATGTGGCATTTGTTGATTCGATGAAAGGTCTGAAAAGAAAGAAGTGGGGCCAAAGTTTCTTGAATTATGAGGATCATCTAATTGAATAGCATCAATGGTTATCATTATATCTCAATCTAACTTTACTGACAGTTTTTGGTTAGTGCTTTAGCGACAAAGTGACACCTATCCACTCTGACCAAATTTAAGTTAAGTTATTCTTTTTCCCACATGATTAAAATAAGCTATTCTCATTGGTTGGGAATTAGTCTATAGAAATTAAAAGGAAGGTTGTGTGGCTATTTTTGTTGATCATCTGATGTGCCAAAAAGAAATAGGATCAATAGTCTAAATTCAAATTTATACTCTGTGACATTGCTCGCGTCCTGTGAATGTTAAGGCTGCCGATTTTCAGTAATGGAAAACTTAATGAGCTACGTGTAGATAAATTGCAAATAGTTGGTGACATTACATACCCCAAATATGATCGTTGTATTCTTTACTTCTCTCATAAGCATTTTGGTGAGTTGGATTGTTCTCTCGAGCGATATTGAGAAAAAAATTTTAGTAGGTCATAAATCTCTGAATTCAAAATTTTTTTGAAGTCTGTGAAGAATTGTAAGGGAATTGTGTTGCTAAGCTGATAGTATTTAGGGTTTTCTCAGGTATTTATACATTGTTTTAAAAAAGGGCCCTAGTTAAAATCCTGCCAAAGAGGAACTTATCTAGGAACATAGAGTATAAGGATAGGGGCACTTTTGAGGACTTAATGCAATTGCTCCCACATTCAAAAAATGGGGCAATTAGATTGAAAGAATTAGTCCCAAGGAACCCTAGAGATTATGTAAATAATGGGCTCTATGATAGAGGAAATTGGATGAGAGATGCTAAGGTGGATAGGATTATAATGGTCTTATTTTGTTCAAAGAGGCATACTCACAGAGAAATTCATGTGCCCCCCTTAGCAACATTTGGCAATTTGATATAGGAAATTTGGTAGTTCTTGAAGTTTTTATGGATGCAGAATTATTAATTCAAATCACCAAGTGTTATAATCCTTTGACAAGATGTGTCAAGGATGTGAATGGAAATAATTTAATTAGTATCATAGAGGATGAGATCAAGGAGGTCTTCTCATTGAATGACCCTTCTTTTGGGTTAGAAAAGATAGATTTTACTGAGTTCATAGAGGTATATGAAGCTCAAAAGGATTATTTGAGGATAGGGCCTCTGAGGGATTTTCTAGACTACATTGGATCAATGTGTGTTATCAGTCCAAGTACACCAAAGCCTTTTAGGCTGGATTTCTTTAGTAAAAGAGCAGAAGGTTTTTATAAGTCTTTGACTTTGATCCTGGGGCATGATGAGGCCACTCATATGCCAGTTCCATTTATGTTCATGATGGTGCAATCTCTACATCCCAAATTGGCACTAATCTTTGACTTTTCCTCTCACTTGGCTGACCTAATCCATGAGGGATTGATGGGAATAAATAATATGAAGGTTAGTAGGCCCTTTGTGTGGTATTCTATGCTCATGCATATGTTCTTGTACAAGGGTGAGAAATTTTTAAGCTCAACAGTCAACATTGTTAAGGAGAGAAATGGAGAAACCCTTCCAGTTCAGCTGTGGACTATAGCCTTGTCATGGGATAGAGTTGATGCCAGTTACATTGCTTTTGATAGGGATTTTGCTTCAAGACTTAGGGCATTGTTGTTTTTTGACAATCCTAGAATCCCAAGGGAATTTTTAAGATTAATTAGACCAAAGGAATATTGTCAGGACATTACTATTGTCCATAATTTTGGTGATATCATATTGTATCCTCTTTCTATAGTTTTTAGAGTATATGGTTGTAGGAAGGTACCATACATTTTGCCCTACCAAGTTCCATTAAAAATAGGATATGCTAAAATTTTGAGGTAGATTGGTGACTTGCAAGAAGCTTCCCTTACTGGTAAGGGAAGAGGGACTTTCTTCCCTGATGTCACAATTTCCCTTTAGTATATTATCACAAAGGGAGGATGGGAACATTTGGACCAGGTCTTACAACCCTACAGAATGCCTATAGCTATAGCAAGATGTGCAGATAATGAGGGTTTCCTATTAGGAATGTTTAGAGACAAGATAAGGTGTGCTCTTATGGAGCACCAGTTCAATTTTCCTGAGGACATAATAAGGAATGAGTTTGACCTCCAAACTCAAGAAATAAAGAAGGAGAAGTGGGTGGTCTACAAGAAGACTATAGATTTCATCAGAAAATTTGATAGAGCTTATGATCCATTGAAAGGTTTTGAGCCATGGACAAGAAAGGTAGATGCCCTTATGGATAATTTTGAAGGCATCATGCATGTAGTAAATGAGAAAAGGGTTGTTGTAAGCAAGACAGACCCTAAGAGAGCTAGGCAGATTTTTAGCCAGCTTGGATACATAAAATTGACCCCAAGAGGGGTTTATACTATGAAAAAAAGGAGTGGTTACACTATTCTCTTACCAACATAGCAAAGAGGTGAGGATATTCCTTCTACATCAAGAGGAAAGAGGCCTATGGATGATCCAACATTGCAAGGACCCTCTCCAAAGAGGCAAAGACAAGAGGGGTCAGTATCAAAACAAAATGTATACTCTCCTTCTCAATCCCCCTTACATTTAGATGACATGGAATAGCAGAATAGTTGGTACAGATGAGGAATGAGGGGAACATTTTTGTTTCCAATGATGAGTTACAAGAAGGAATGTCAGAGGCACCTAAGGAGGTTGAAATGGATCTTACTATAGCTAAATTTGAGAGTAAACAAATTGACCCTATTTTAAAACAAGCTAGTGATTCTTTTATCGCTAATGAAAATTTTCTAAAAGCTAGGGCATTTTACCAATTTTTGTGGAGAATGAAAATAAATCAATTTAAAGAGATCTATGAGAAGAAGAAAGAGGAGTTCCCTAATAGGAAAATAATAGAAATTGAGAATGAAATTAAGGGAGAAATGATGAAGCAATTTGAAAAGATTACTCTTAAGGAGGGAAGGACTATGGTCCACAATGTAGGGGTGCTGCTTTTGTTAGAAAGTAAAGATCCCCAAGATAACTGAGAGGGGGGGGGGTGAATCAGTTATCTGATAATTTAACCATTCAACTACTTTTAACAATATAATTAATGTAGTAATCAACCATAGAAAGATAACCATACATAATTGCACAATAACACAAGATATGTTGACTAGGGAACCTCTTGAAAAGAGTAAACCCCGGTGGGAATGATGCCCACAAAATGATGCACTAATATGAAATTTCCTTGTTAGAGGATGGACCCTATTAGGAGTCTTATAAAATATATTCAGTACATATAAATCCCTATTAGGAGATTTTGAATCCCTGTTAAAAGATTCTAACCCGGTTAAGAGTTTATGGAAGACAGAAGGACCCACTGCCCAAACAGCTTCAAGGCAAGATCTCTGAACCCACTGTCCAAAAGATCTTAGAATTATTCAATAGAATAATATGAAATATATTACCTCCTTCACACTATACCAAAACTGCACTCTCTGCTACACAAGATCACAATTCTAGATCTCTGTACTCACAAGTCTTCCTTCATCACTGAATTAGCTCTTTTCTTCACTTCATGCATATATTCGCATCTCAACCTTCACAATATATATTGCAACAAGGAAAAAATTCCTTCTTATATACCAAACTCAAATAATTACAAATGAGTTGGTCCTCAATTGCAAAATAATAATTTCTACACGCAGCACACAAAATTCACATAAAACTGTCAGCTTCCAGATACTGTAACTTTCTCCAAACATATCCTTGAAGTTTTGCACTATGAACCACATCATCATTAATGAGTCTCCAACATCCCTTTAATTGTGCAAAATCAGATTCGATCCCAGCCAAGAGATATCCTCCGAGTTCCAAAAATCACTACATAGAAACACTGTCTAAACACTGCTTTCACCAAAATGCTCATAACTCTCATGAATGAATGATTTTCTTTTTGCACTGTTAACCATAGGTTAATAATACACCAAATAACATACCATCAACTACATAAGAGCTAATCTACAATACAACATGTGTGCAAAACAAAACTGTACCTACTTTCCTACTGATATCCAGAATATCACTGTGTTGACATCAATGACAATCCAAGTCATGAATGCAACAACAACTGCTACAGAATGACTGCCAAAATACTTTGCATTCATTCGTAACAATCTCTCCCATTGGAATTGATGGAAACATAGATGAAAACATCCAATGTTCCAAAAATCCAATACTGCAACATCACTACAAAATATCAAATTAAATCTTGCTTCATTTTCCTATTCAGCTCTCTCATACAATCCACAATGTTTTTCATGTATATCTCTCCCCCATTGACATCAATGACATAAATTCCATCACTAAGTCAACAACAACTTAATGTTAAAAGACACTTTTCAGAAAAATACAATAACAAGAGTTCTCATGATAGCTCATAAACTCCCCCATAGAGGAAGTTCCAACATCCAATCTAGAAGAAAGATAGGGCTCATATACCACTAGATAGATGCAATCATCTGCATCAATTCTCAAAAATAGGTTGGGGCATAACCCCAAGCATACCTCTCAGATACACAAATGTATCCTTAGGTAAAGGTTTTGTAAATATATCTGCTATCTATTCCTTTGTGCTTATGAACTCCAATCTTCTTTTTTTGCAACTTTCTCTCTTACAACATGATACTTGATCTCAATATGTTTAGTCTTAGAATGTAAAATAGGATTTTTTGACATACTCACTGTACTGGTGTTATCACAATGTATAACAATAGGCTCATCAAAATTTATTCCAATATCCTTCAACATCTGCTTCATCCAAATAATCTGATTACAATTATTTGCTGCTACAACATATTCTACTTCTGCTATACTTTGTGAAGTACAATTCTGCTTCTTACTTAACCAAGAGACCAATTTTCCTCCAAGAAAAAAGGCTCCACCACTGGTGCTTTTCTTGTCATCAACGCTGCCTCCCCAATCTGCATCAGTATAGGCACATAAAGTAAAATCATCAGAATTCTCATACCATAATCCATAATCCATTGTTCCTTTCAGATATCTCAGTATCCTCTTTACTGCTGCATAATGTGATTCTCTAGGTTCTGCTTGAAATCTTGCTACAATCCCAATTGAATGTTCTATATCATGTCTTGTATGTGTCAAGTA
Organism: Chamaecyparis obtusa; assembly: GCA_027943335.1. Classification (NCBI taxonomy): domain Eukaryota; kingdom Viridiplantae; phylum Streptophyta; class Pinopsida; order Cupressales; family Cupressaceae; genus Chamaecyparis; species Chamaecyparis obtusa. Next base: position 1,614,915 of record BSBK01003715.1, read on the forward strand.
CTACAATCCTCCAATCATAGATCTGTATTTTTTTTGCTCAACTGCTGGTGTCTCATCTTTGCTAGATAACTTATGTCCAGTTACCATAGGTGTTCCAACAGGTTTAGAATCTTCCATTCCAAAAAATTTCAATAAGTCATTAAAATACTTATTCTGACTTACAAATATACCTTCCTTGCTTTGTGTTATCTATAATCCCAAAAAATATTTCATTTCTCCAATCATGCTCATCTCAAATTCAATCTTCATTACATCTGCAAATTTGTCACTAGCTTCATCTTCTCCTCCAAATATAATATCATAAACATGTTAGGAATGAATGTAAATTGTTTTGGTAGTCATTCTGTAGCAGTTGTTGCATTCATGACTTGGATTGTCATTGATGTCAACATAGTGATATTCTGGATATTAGCAGGAAAGTAGGTATAGTTTTGTTTTGCGCACATGTTGTATTGTAGATTGAATTTTGTGTAGTTGATGGTATGTTATTTGGTGTGTTATTAACCTATGGTTAATAGTGCAAAAAGAAATTCATTCATTTATAAGAGTTATGAGCATTTTGGTAAAAGCAATGTTTAGACAGTGTTTCTGTGTAGCGATGTTCAGAAATCGGAGGATATCTCTTAGCTGGGATGGAATCTGATTTTTTGAAGTTAAAGGGATGTTGGAGACTCATTAATGATGATGTGGTTCATAGTGCAAACTTTGAGGACATGTTTGGAGAAAGTTACAGTAACTGGAACCTGACAGTTTTATGAGAATTCTATGTGTAGCGTGTAGAATTTATTATTTTATAATTGAGGACCGACTCATTTGTAATTATTTGAGTTTGGTATATAAGAAGGAATGTTTTCCTTATTTTAATGTGTACTATGAAGATTGTGATGTGAATATATGCATGAAGTGAGGAAAAGAGCTAATTCAGTGATGAAGGAATACTTGTGATTACAGAGATTTGGAACTGTGATCTTGTGTAGCAGAGAGTGCAGTTTTGGCATAGTGTGAAGGAGGTAATATATATCATATTATTCTATTGAATAATTCTAAGATCTTTTGGACAGTGGGTTCAGAGATCTTGCCTTGAAGCTGTTTGGGCAGTGGGTCCTTCTGTCTTCCATAAACTCTTAACCGGGTTAGAATCTTTTAACAGGGATTCAAAATCTCCTAATAGGGATTTATATGTACTGAATGTATTTCATAAGACTCCTAACAAGGTCCATCCTCTAACAAGGAACTTTCATATTAGTGCATCATTTTGTGGGCATCATTCCCACCAAAGTTTACTCTTTTCAAGAGGTTCCCTAGTTAACATATCTTGTGTTATTGTGCAATTGTGTATGATTATCTTTTTATGGTTGATCAGTACATTGATTATATTGTTTAAAGCTGTTGAATGGATAAATTATCTGATAACTAATTCAGCCCCCCCCCTCTCAATTATCTTGGGGATATTTACTTTCTAACAATTGGTATTAGAGCAGCAGGTCCTTGAAAGAAAAGTTTAACAACTTAAGGAGATCCATGGTGAATTTTAGAAAAGAAAGCCCTAAGTTTGATGGAGTAAATTTTGACAACTGGAAAGAAAAGATGAAGACACATCTATTGTGTTTAGGACCAAGTTATTGGTTGATTACAAAGAATGAGAAGACTATCATTGAGGAAGACAATCTAGAGGCAGGAACTAAAGATGAACTAGATCTATTCATGTGTAACATACTTGCAAGAGAAGCACTTTTGTTAGCACTATCGGAGACTGAATATAGTCAGGTAAGATGTTTGAAAACATCTCATGCAATTTGGAAAGCTTTACATTCTACTTTTGAAGGTGATGAACATGCAAAGAAGGCTAGATTACATAATTGGATTTGTACATTTGAAGATATCAGAATGATGGAAGATGACTCTATTAGAAGCTATATTGGTAGGTTGTCTGAGATTGTGATAGGAATAAAGTCTTGTGGAGGTGATAAGATAGAGAATGAAGTGATATGGAAAATTCTGAGAACTTTGACACCAGTATTCAAGCAGACAACGCAGATGATTGAACAAGTGATACCTTGTACATTGAACTTTTCAAGAGAAACTCTTTTTGGAAGATTAGAAATAGTAGAGATGAACTTGAGATTATCAGGAGAGCTACCTAGAATGGAAATAACATTCAGTGCTCTTAGCATTAGACCTACAAGAAGTACTAGTGTGAATGGAGATTATGCCAGCAGTAGCAGATCTCAGGAAGATAAGAAGATTGAAGAAGGTATTGCATTACTTGTAAAAAGAGAACCAGATGGTAAGAAAATCTTTAAATGTTGGACTTGTCAAGAATATGGTCATTTTTCATCTAAATGTCCTAAAAGAGTTAAGAGGTATAGAAGCAACTTTAAACCTAGGAGATCTAAAGAATGTTATTATGCAAATGATCAAGATTTTGAAGTAGGAATTGAAAAACATTTAAGTGACAGTGATAATGATAACTTTGAGGAAATAGGATTTGTAGCAATTAAAGATGAAAGTTCTGAATTTGATAAAAGTAAAGAAAAAGCATTAGTTTCACAAGTTGAAAAGAAATCTGATTGGATTATAGACAGTGGTTGCTCACATCATATGACTGGAGATAAAAGAAAGTTTGTTAAGTTAGATAATTATGATGGAGGAATTGTTAGGGTTGGTAACAATGCACCTTGTTTGATTAAGGGTATAGGATCTATTACTCTTGATGGAAAGACTAACACTGATGATGTTTAGTTTGTTGATGGACTAAGACATAATCTACTAAGTGTTGGACAATTGGCTGATAAGGGTTATCAAGTTTGGTTTTCTGAGAAAACTTGTGTGATAAAAGATAAAGATGGAAATCTGATTGGAAAAGGATCTAGAACCAGAGGTAATGTATTTCAGTTGAATCCTACTGAGATGACATGTTTGATAACTAGGATTGATGACAGTTGGTTATGGCATAAAAGGTTTTGTCATATAAACTTTGATAATATTGTCAAGGTGAGCACTACACTTGCGATAAGAGATTTGCCTAGAATTATGAAACCTACTAACATGATTTGCAAAGAATGTATGATGGCAAAGTAGAAAAGGAGTTCATTTCCCAAGAAGAAGTTCACTTCAGTAGAGAAGTTGGAGATTGTTCATACAGACTTGAGTGGTCCTACTAGGACTAGAGGATTCTATGGTGAAAGGTATTTTATGATTCCTTTTTGATGATTTTACAAGAATGATGTGGATTGCATTTTTGAAAGAAAAATATGAAGCATTTGATAAATTTAAGATCATGAAAAGCAAAATTGAGAATGAATATGGAATGAAGATTAAGTGTCTAAGATCTGATAGAGGTGGTGAATTTACATCTAGAAAGTTTAACACTTTTTGTGAAATAAATGGTATTCAGAGACAACTTTTAGCCCCTAGAACACCAGAACAAAATGGTATTGCAGAAAGAAGAAACAAGTCAATAACTAAAGTAGCAAGAGCTATGTTGTTTAAAAATGATTTGGCTAAAACTTTTTGGAGAGAAGCAGTGAACACAACAATATACACTATGAATAGAGTACAAATCAAAGCAGATACAAACAAGACACCTTATGAACTATGGTTTGGACATACACCCTCAGTTAAGTATTTTAGAATTTTTAGAAGTAAATGTTATATAAAGAGAGATGATGATATAGGAAAGTTTGATCCTAGAAGTGATGAAGGAATATTTCTTGGATATTCTTTAAAAAGCAAAGCATATAGATGTTATAACAAAAGAACTAAGACTATTGTTGAAAGTGCCAATGTAAAAGTTGATGAGAAGTTTAAAATTCAGGAAAGAATGCTTGATTATGAATCTGATGGAGAAGCACAACCTCAGCCTAACATTGAAAATGTAGAATTATTTTTTGAAACTAACAGTGATTTGCTAAATGAAAGTCATACTGAAGAAGACAGAGAAGATAACATAGAAGAAAATAGAGAAGAACACAGAGAAGAAAGAAGAGAAGAATCTATAGTCAGAACAAGATCAGTAACTATGACACCTAACAGGTATACTTCAAGACATCACCCTGTTGAGCAAGTTATTGGAAGTTTAGATAGAGTAGTTTTGATTCAGAATAAGGTACATTTATATTTGATTTCTCAAATTGAACCTAAGACTACTAATGAAGCTTGTGAAGATGAACATTGGATCAATGCTATGAAAGAAGAACTAGAGCAGATTGAAAAAAACAAGACATGGGAATTGGTCCCTAGACCTGAAGACAAGAATGTGATTGGAACAAAGTGGGTATTCAGAAACAAGATGAATGAACAAGGAGAAGTGATAAGAAACAAAGAAAGATTGGTATGTAAAGGATATTCACAACAAGAAGGAATTGACTATGAAGAAACTTTTGCACCAGTGGCTAGACTTGAAGCAGAGAATGTTTCTAGCATATGCAACTTACAAGAAATTTAGAGTGTATCAGATGGATGTGAAGTCAGCATTTTTGAATGGTGAATTGGAAGAAGAAGTCTACATTGAGCAGCCTAAAGGTTTTCCTTTGACACAAGAAGGAGATATGGTATGTAAGTTAAAGAAAGCTTTATATGGATTAAAACAAGCACCTAGAACCTGGTATGCAAGATTGGATAACTATTTATAGAAATTGGGATTTATAAAAGGAACAACAAATAGTAACTTGTACACAAAAGAAATTGAGAATGGTTTGTTGGTTATAGTTATATTTGTTGCTGATATTATCTTTGGAGGAGAAGATGAGGCTAGTGACAAATTTGCAGATGAAATGAAGATTGAATTTGAGATGAGCATGATTGGAGAAATGAATTTTTTTTTGGGATTATAGATAACACAAAGCAAGGAAGGTATATTTGTAAGTCAGAGTAAGTATTTGAATGAATTATTGAAAATATTTGGAATGGAAGATTCTAAACCTATTGGAACACCTATGGTAACCAGACATAAGTTATCTAGCAAAGATGAGACACCAGTAGTTGAGCAAAAAAAGTACAGATCTATGATTGGAGGATTGTAGTACTTAACACATACAAGACCTAATATAGCACATTCAATGGGGATTGTAGCAAGATTTCAAGAAGAACCTAGAGAATCACATTATGCAGCAGTAAAGAGGATACTGAGATATCTGAAAGGAACAATGGATTATGGATTATGGTATGAGAATTCTGATGATTTTACTTTATGTGCCTATACTGATGCTGATTGGGGAGGTAGCATTGATGACAAGAAAAGCACCAGTGGTGGAGCCTTTTTTCTTGGAGGAAAATTGGTCTCTTGGCTAAGTAAGAAGCAGAATTATACTTCACAAATCACAACAGAAGCAGAATATGTTGCAGCAGCAAATAATTGTAATCAAATTATTTGGATGAAGCAGATGTTGAAAGATATTGGAATAAAGTTTGATGAGCCTATTGTTATACATTGTGATAACACCAGTATAGTGAGTATGTCAAAAAATCCTATTTTACATTCTAAGACTAAACATATTGAGATCAAGTATCATGTTGTAAGAGAGAAAGTTGCAGAAAAAGAAGTAAGATTGGAGTACATAAGTACAAAGGAGCAGATAACAGATATATTTACAAAGCCTTTACCTAAGGATACATTTGTGTATCTAAGAGGTATGCTTGGGGTTATGCCCCAACCTATTTTTGAGAATTGATGCAGATGATTGCATCCATCCAATGGTATATGAGCCCTATCTTTCTTCTCGATTGGATGTTGGAACTTCCTCTATGGGGGAGTTTATGAGCTGAGTCATGAGGACTCTTGTTATTGTATTCTTCTGAAAAGTGTCTTTCGACATTAAGTTTTTGTTGACATAGTGATGGAATTTATGTCATTGATGTCAATGGGGGAGAGAGATACATGAAAAACATTGTGGATTGTATGAGAGAGCTGAATAGGAAAACGAAGCAAGATTTGATTTGATATTTTGCAGTGATGTTGCAGTATTAGATTTTTGGAACATTGGATGTTTTTCATCTACGTTGCCATCAATACCAATGGGGGGGATTGTTATGAATGAATGAAAAGTGTTTTGGTAGTCATTCTGTAGGAGTTGTTGCATTCATGACTTGGATTGTCATTGATGTCAACACAGTGATATTCTGGATATTAGCAAGAAAGTAGGTACAATTTTGTTTTGCACACATGTTGTATTGTAGATTGGATTTTGTACAGTTGATGGTATGTTCTTTGGTGTGTTATTAACCTATGGTTAATAGCGCAAAAAGAAATTCATTCATTTATAAGAGTTATGAGCATTTTGGTAAAAGCAGTGTTTAGACAGTGTTTCTGTGTAGCGATGTTCAGAAATCAGAGGATATCTCTTAGCTGGGATGGAATCTGATTTTGCATAGTTAAAGGGATGTTTGAGACTCATTAATGATGATGTGGTTCATAGCACAAACTTTGAGGACATGTTTGGAGAAAGTTATAGTAACTAGAACCTGACAGTTTTCTGAGAATTCTGTGTGTAGCGTGTAGAATTTATTATTTTGTAATTGAGGACCGACCCATTTGTAATTATTTGAGTTTGGTATATAAGAAGGAATTTTTTCCTTATTGTAATGTGTACTATGAAGATTATGTGAATATATGCATGAAGTGAAGAGAAGATCTAATTCAGTGATGAAGGAAGACTTGTGAGTACAGAGATCTAGAATTGTGATCTTGTGTAGCAGAGAGTGTAGTTTTGGCACAGTGTGAAGGAGGTAATATATTTCATATTATTCTATTGAATAATTCTAAGATCTTTTGGACAGTGGGTTCAGAGATCTTGCCTTGAAGCTTTTTGGGTAGTGGGTCCTTCTGTCTTCCATAAACTCTTAACCGGGTTAGAATCTTTTAACAGGGATTCAAAATCTCCTAATAGGGATTTATATGTACTAAATGTATTTCATAAGACTCCTAACAGGGTCCATCCTCTAACAAGGAACTTTCATATTAGTGCATCATTTTGTGGGCATCATTCCCACTGGGGTTTACTCTTTTCAAGAGGTTCCCTAGTTAACATATCTTGTCTTATTGTGCAATTGTGTATGATTATCTTTCTATGGTTGATCAGTACATTGATTATATTTTTTAAAGCTATTGAATGGATAAATTATCTGGTAATTGATTCACCCCCCCTCTTCTCAGTTATCTTGGGGATCTTTACTTTCTAATACAACAAATATAACTATAACCAACAAACCATTCTTAATTTCTTTTGTGTATAAGTTACTATCTTCTATTCCTTTTATAAATCCCAATTTCAATAAATACTTATCCAATCTTGCAAACCAGGTTCTAGGTGCTTGTTTTAATCCATATAAAGCTTTCTTTAACTTACATACCATATCTCCTTCTTGTGTCAAAGGAAAACCTTCAGGCTGCTCAATGTAGACTTCTTCTTCCAATTCACCATTCAAAAATGCTAACTTCACATCCATCTGATACACTTTGAATTTCTTGTAAGCTGCATATGCTAGAAACATTTTCACTGCTTCAAGTCTGGCCACAAGTGCAAAAGTTTCTTCATAGTCAATTCCTTCTTGTTGTGAATATCCTTTACATACCAATCTTGTTTTGTTTCTTATCACTTCTCCTTGTTCATTCATCTTGTTTCTAAATACCCACTTTGTTCCAATCACATTCTTGTCTTTAGGTCTAGGGACCAATTCCCATGTCTTGTTTTTTTCAATTTGCTCTAGTTCTTCTTTCATAGCATTAATCCAATGTTCATCTTCACAAGCTTCATTAGTAGTCTTAGGTTCAATTTGAGAAATCAAACATAAATGTACCTTATTTCAAGTCAAAACTCCTCTGTCTAAACTTCCAATAACTTTCTCAACAAGATGATGTCTTGAAATATACCTGTTAGGTGTCATAGTTACTGATCTTGTTCCAACTGTACATTCTTCTCTACTTTCTTCTCTATTTTCTTCTCTATTTTCTTCTCTATTTTCTTCAGTATGACTTTCATTCAGCAAATCACTGTTAGTTTAAAAAAATAATTTTGCATTTTCAATGTTAGGCTGAGGTTGTGCTTCTCCATCAAATTCATAATCAAGCATTCTTTCCTGAATTTTAAACTTCTTATCAACTTTTACATTTTCACTTTCAACAATAGTCTTAGTTCTTTTGTTATAACTTCTATATGCTTTTTTGTTCAAAGAATATCCAAGAAATATTCCTTCATCACTTCTAGGATCAAACTTTCCTATATTATCATCTCTGTTAATATAACATTTACTTCCAAAAATTCTAAAATACTTAACTAAGGATGCATGTCCAAACCATAATTCATAAGGTGTCTTGTTTGTATCTGCTTTGATTTGTACTCTGTTCATAGTGTATACTGCTGTGTTCACAGCTTCTCTCCAAAAAGTCTTAGCCAAATCATTTTCAAACAACATAGCTCTTGCTACTTCAGTTATTGACCTGTTACTTCTTTCTTCAATACCATTTTGTTCTGGTGTTCTAGGGGCTAAAAGTTGTCTTTTAATACCATTCATTTCACAAAAAGTATTAAACTCTCTAGATGTAAATTCACCACCTCTATCAGATCTTAGACACTTAATATTCATTCTAGATTCATTCTCAATTTTACTTTTCATGATCTTAAACTTATCAAATGCTTCAAATTTTTCTTTCAAAAATGCAATCCACATCATTCTTGTAAAATCATCAATAAGAATCATAAAATACCTTTCTTCATAGAATCCTCTAGTCCTAGTAGGACCACTCAAGTCTGTATGAACAATCTCTAGCTTCTTTGTCAATGTGAATTTCTTGCTGGCAAATGAACTCCTTTTTTGCTTTGCCATCATACATTCTTTGCAAATCATGTTAGTAGTTTTCATAGTTCTAGGTAAATCTCTTACCACAAGTTTAGTGCTCACCTTGACAATATTATCAAAGTTTATATGATGAAACCTTTTATGCCATAACCAATTGTCATCAATCTTAGTTATGAAACATGTCATCTTAGTAGGATTCAACTGAAATATATTACCTCTGGTTCTAGATCCTTTTACAATCAGATTTCCATCTCTATCTTTTATCACGCAAGTTTTCTCAGCAAACCAAACTTGATAACCCTTATCAACCAATTGTCTAACGCTTAGTAGATTATGTCTCAATCCATCAACAAAGTAAACATCATCAGTGTTAGTCTTTCCATCAAGAGTAATAGATCCTATACCCTTAATCAAACAAGGTGCATTATTACCAACTCTAACAATTCCTGCATCATAATTATCTAACTTAACAAACTTTCTTTTATCTCCAGTCATATGATGTGAACAACCACTGTCTATAATCCAATCAGATTTCTTTTCAACTTGAGAAACTAATGCTTTTTCTTCCCTTTCATCAGATTCAAAACTTTCTTCTTTAATTGCTACAAATCCTATTTCCTCAAAGTTATCATTATCACTGTCACTTAAATTTCTTTCAATTCCTACTTCAAGATCTTCATCATTTGCATAATAACATTCTTTAGATCTCCTAGGTTTAAAGTTGCTTCTATACTTCTTAACTCTTTTAGGACATTTAGATGCAAAAATGACCATATTCTTGACAAGTCCAACATTTAAAGATTTTCTTACCATCTGGATATCTTTTTACAAGTAATGCAATACCTTTTTCAATCTTCTTATCTTCCTCAGATTTAGATCTGCTACTGCTAGCATAATCTCCATTCACGCTACTACTTCTTGTAGGTCTAATGTTAAGAGCACTGAATGTTGTCTCCATTCTAGGTAGCTCTCCTGATAATCTCAAATTCATCTCTGTTGTTTCTAATCTTCCAAGAAGAGTCTCTACTGAAAATTTTGATGTATAAGGTATCACTTGTTCAATCATCTGTATTGTCTGCTTGAATACTGCTGTCAAAGTTCTCAAAATTTTCCATATCACTTCATTATATATCTTATCACCTCCACAAGACTTTATTCCTATTACAATCTCAGACATCCTACCAATATAGCTTCTAATAGAATCATCTTCCATCATTCTGATATCTTGAAATGCACAAATCCCATTATGTAATCTAGCCTTTTTTGCATGTTCATCACCTTCAAAAGTAGAATGTAAAGCTTTCCAAATTGCATGAGATGTTTTCAAACATCTTACCTGACTATATTCATTCTCTGGTAGTGCTGACAAAATTGCTTCTCTTGCAAGTATGTTACACATGAATAGATCTAGTTCATCTTTAGTTCCTGCCTCCAGATTGTCTTCCTCAATGATAGTCTTCTCATTCTTTGTAATCAACCAATAACTTGGTCCTAAACACAATAGATGTGTCTTCATCTTTTCTTTCCTGAAATTCTCCATGGATCTCCTTAAGTTGTTAAAATTTTCTTTCAAGGACCTGCTGCTCTGATACCAATTGTTAGAAAGTAAAGATCCCCAAGATAACTAAGAGGGGGGGGGGTGAATCAGTTATCTAATAATTTAACCATTCAACTACTTTAAACAATATAATTAATGTAGTAATCAACCATAGAAAGATAACCATACATAATTGCACAATAACACAAGATATGTTGACTAGGGAACCTCTTGAAAAGAGTAAACCCCGGTGGGAATGATGCCCAAAAAATATGCACTAACATGAAAGTTTATTATTAGAGGATGGACCCTATTAGGAGTATTATAAAATAAATTTCGTACATATAAATCCCTGTTAGGAGATTTTGAATCCCTGTTAAAAGATTCTAACCCGATTAAGAGTTTATGGAAGACAAAAGGACCCACTGCCCAAACAGCTTCAAGGAAAGATCTCTGAACCCATTGTCCAAAAGATCTTAGAATTATTCAATAGAATAATATGAAATATATTACCTCCTTCACACTATGCCAAAACTGCACTCTCTGCTACACAAGATCACAATTCCAGATCTCTATACTCACAAGTCTTCCTTCATCACTAAATTAGCTCTTTTCTTCACTTCATACATATATTCGCATCTCAACCTTCACAATATATATTGCAACAAGGAAAACATTACTTCTTATATACCAAACTCAAATAATTACAAATGAGTCAGTCCTCAATTACAAAATAATAATTTCTACACGCTACACACAAAATTCACATAAAACTGTCAACTTCCAGATACTATAACTTTCTCCAAACATATCCTCAAAGTTTGCACTATGAACCATGTCATCATTAATGAGTCTCCAACATCCCTTTAACTACGCAAAATCAGATTCCATCCCAGCTAAGAGATATCCTCCAATTTCTAAAAATCACTACACAGAAACACTATCTAAACACTGCTTTCACCAAAATGCTCATAACTCTCATGAATGAATGATTTTCTTTTTGTGTTGTTAACCATAGGTTAATAACACACCAAAGAATATACCATGAACTATGCAAAAGCCAATCTACAATACAACATGTGTGCAAAACAAAACTGTACCTACTTTCCTACTGATATCCAGAATATCACTGTGTTGACATCAATGACAATCCAAGTCATGAATGCAAAAAAAACTACTACAGAATGACTGCAAAAATACTTTGCATTCATTCCTAATATATTTTACTAGAATGGCATATTGTTGATGCAATAGTTTTGTATCAGGTCAGGAAAAGTAAGGTGAAGACTCTTGCCACTGTAGAATAAGCACAACAAGCTACTAGGGGCATTTCTTTTCTATATCATCATGCTGCCTTGGTAATGTGGTCACTTAAGAGGGAAGAAAGAAAAGGAAAAATAGAGGCTCTCTCTATAGAGTATGTAGGAAATTTGTTGGTACAATGATTAGGTGAGACTTCTGGTGTAGAAGCTTTGAACTTGATTTTGGAGACTACCAAATTTAATGTCAAAGTGATAGAAAAAGATGCACAAGGAAAAGAAGAGCTGAGGCTCAAGTTTGAAACTATCCTCAAGTCTTACAATGAGCTCAAGATAGAGCTGATCCAAAAGGACAAGTTAATTGCTAAATTGTCAAGACCATAGGATCACAGGTGACCACAACTAATGATAGCTGACAAACCTGCGGTGGCTTCTTCATCAATCCCTATCATTGAATTTCCACCATCACCACTCCTAGAAATGAATTTGGATGCAAGATTCAGTTGGGAGAAACAAAGATTAACTGAGGAAACTAATAAGTTAAAATAAATAAGGGTGCAACTGGAAAAAGAAAAGGATGAACATGTGAAGGCCACATCTCTAGTAAACCAAAAGTATGAGGAGAAAATGATAGATGCAATAATTTAGTTTGCACATGATTTAAAGCCCTCAATTTTCTTCAATCATGTCAGTAGATTACATGCTTTGTTTACAACTTTGAATAAAGATAATCGACTGAGATGGCACCAATTTTGAAAAGGTGGATTGAGAGATCTTCAAGTGAAAATTTTTTTCATTTGTTGTCAAAAGGCCAAGAGGATCCTGATCCATTGATTGAGCCAGTGCACCAAGTTGTAAAGAAATTATTGTAGTATGATATTATTTTGGATAATTTCATAAGAAAATCAAGTATGTTGAAAGGGGAACTAATTCTCTCAAAGTATGAATTAATACCAACTATTCTCATAGAGTGAGGAGAATTGAAAGAGTTATATGAATGGAGAGAGGAGATGGATGCACTTCTATCAGAAAGAATAACTGGTGTTTTAAATGACACCTATTCTTTTATTAGCACCATCAAACTATTAATGACTGCTAAATCAAAGTTTAATTTTATTCAGCATGAGGTCAACCAAATAGAGAGTGAATGGGAATGGTTATCTCACAAGAAAGTTGAGTTTGCAAATTTTGCGTTCCCAAGTGAAGAGGTGTATAAATGGTAGAGGCATCAATACATGCCTCAAGAAGAAAAAGTAAATACTCCGCTAGCCTATTGAGATAGGTAAAGATAGTAACTTTTTGAGTCATAAGGGTTGTTGAGATGCAAAAAGGAATTTATTATAGGAATGACAGAAGATATATTGCAATCATATTTGTTGAAAGAAGCCGAAGATAGAATTAAAGACATAAAGTAAGGTGGCTCTTCTACAAATATCTAACCAGTTTTGATCAGTGTATTTATTGTAAACCCAGTAGGGTTGTTGAAAATTTTTTAGGTTAGAAATTTTTTAAACCCTAGAATGATTGGTAGCTTGTTGCATTTCCTTGTATATAAAGGATTTTACATGATCATTCTAGGCATTGAGAGTTTAGGTATTGAGAAGATAGAAATTTTGAAACCCTAACCCTCAGTCGAGGATTGTAATATTTTGTATTATTTTCCATCAAGAAATAGAAAAGAAGTACAAGTTGCTGCTACTATTTTGCAAGCTTACTATTTAGAATATGATGTATAAAAATGATCAAGGTTATATACTTAATAAAAATCTCAAAATCTTTGTCTCTCCTTTGAGTTTATTCTGTGAATCTTTAAATCTTTCTGAGACTTATATGTATGTATTTGGCTTTGAGTTCTGATCTAGGATTGTATTAAATATTTCTCAGGATGGGATACATGTTCACTAAATTTATTTGAGGATTTTGTATAAGTAGGAAAGAGTTGGGGTGTTTGTATTTATGTTTAAAGACTAGTTATTCTAAGAACATCTTTGTATCCATTATGTGTTCTGATATTTTGCCTAATGGATAAGGCATTGGCCTGTATTTTCCTATCTTTGCTTTGTGGGGAATGATCAGAATGTTTGTAATCCAAAAACTATAATCAATACTAGTCTTTTACTTTTATTTACTTTACATAAGTTGTTTTACCTAGTGATGGGGAGTCAATGAATAATAGGTTGTTATTTAGTACTTTCTCGCTATTATCTATTATAAGATCTAGTATTAAGTAAAGAATAGAGTTGAATCTATTGGATTGGGTGTACCCACCTTAGTTTTGTAGAGCCAGAAGTGAAGAGGGTAGTCTTGTCCCTATAGTTGGTCCAGTTGCTTATAGATTTCCCACATTTGGAATTAACCTCTCCTTAACATTAGTCATAAGCATATTGGTATCTCATGGAGTGTAAAATCTTTTGAAGAACCAACACAGTGCTAACACAACCAAAGCTTGGTTATTATTTCCAGATAAAGAATCCAACTATGTGAACTTGGCCTACTCTCTAGTCAACTGATCATAGAACACCTCAAAAGTGGGCATCTAGAATCTTTGACCCAATGCATTCATGGTAGAGTGGAAGATGGAGAAGAAAATATGAAAGTTTCCACGCAGCTTTGACAGAATCAGGTAGATACACTTGGTGTCAGTCTTAGCCTTTCCAAATCTTTGTAATAAAGACCTCTACTTCTTGAACTTCATCAAGAAGTCCTCAATGGATGGAAAATGATTTGGTACTAGAGAGATAAGCTATGCCTCAATCTGTAGTGCCCTAAACTCATTCATTGTACCAAACAAGGTGTTAAGCTTGGTCCACATAGTTAGAGGGGTATTGCACCCATCAAAATGAAAATATAGACTATTTGATACATGTAAAGCAATCAACCCCATTGTCTCATCCATCTTGTTCTTATGATGCATGACCTCAAAAGGTCTCTGTAAAATTGGCTACACTGTCTAAATAAGACCACAACCCTTTTGACCAGAGAAGTTGTGTCATCATGGATTTCCATGTGTGATAGTTATGAGGGGTCAGAAGTTCTAGACAAGAAGTGGTCTCAGCCATTTTTTTTGGAAGCGGTTTTTTTTTATATAATTTCAAGTTTACTGAAGTAAATTATAGAAAACAAGAAATAAAACACCTCCCACAATTCAATAAACCAAACCCTAGAAGATGGAAAAGATTGCTTACAATGAGAGAGAGAAAAAGCTTCAAATGAGTATCATGTGTACCTTTGAACTTTTCTAATGAAAATATCCATACATCTAGATGGAAATCCTAGGTAAAAATGATTGCAAGTCAAAGTACGGTGCCCATAAGGGTTTGAAGTTCTTCCTTTTTAGATCTGCCAGTGTAGACGTTGTCTCATGCATGGGGGTCAGAGGAATAAGATGAAGGTCTAGTAAAAAATACCGAGAAGGACACCACTGTAAATGATGCTGAGAAGGACACCCAAAAAAATTCCCTTTCACATGCATGCACCTGTAAAAAGTGCTAAGAATACCAGATCTAAAAACTATAACCAAAACCTCTCAAATTAGCCAAAAAATCCAAAATTTCTTCTGTAAAACCCTTTCTCCTTTTTTTCTTCAAACATGAACAAGATACAATAGATCCAGCTCTAATACCATGTAAGATTTGATGAAAAACAAATCTACTAAGCTGAAGAAACCTGCATTGAAAAACCTGTCCCAAGGAAGAAATTTGTAGGAAACAAACAAGGGTTTTTCTCTAACAATATGAAAGTTCATTATTATCAGCCAAAAGAATGTATCAAAATATAAATTTGATCAATCCTTATAGAAGGAGATAAAAAAACCTAATGGGAAACCCTAATAGGTAAATAGGTATTTAATAATTAGATTTAATTATTAAATGACTAATGCAAGTGCATAAAGTGAAATCTTAAGAGGTAGCAAAGTTAATTTAATCAGTTTAATTAAATTAATTCTTTACTCTAACATGAAGGTACACATGTACAATTTCAATAGGTTACACATTAATTTTCCCCAATATGAAAAATGCTCAATTTCAAAATTCTCTTCTAATAGAAAAGTAGGCAGCCGCAGAAATAGGGGTATCATTCTTGTGTTGATTCTGGTCCCACCTGGACACTTGTCACCTTGGGACTGAACCTTGAAACCCACTCACTGAAGACAACATCATTTGGCCACCCAAACTATATAATCTTATGTTCCACTTAAATTATTTTCTTACACATGGCTTTAAGTTGTTTGGCTCTCATCTCTAAGGAATCAAAATACATCCTTATAATTACAATCTCCTTAATCACTTTACTGAACAAGTAATTGTTATCATTGACAAAAATACTATTTAGCTTTGATGTAATGACTGAATCAAAATCCTCCACCCATTCTTCTCAGTCTTTGATCTTTTTGAGGCTTTTCAAAATGCAAGGAAATAAATCAAAATTCATACTAGAATATTCCATGAGAAGAAATCTAGACTCACTTTTCATAGACTCCCTAGCAATATCTAACTTTAAAAAACTTTTAGTGTGATCATAGGTCTACTCCATTATAGAATCCATCTATTTCTTATCCTTATCTATTGAGTGTATTTCCTCCATTTTATTTTCTTTAATAGTCCATTTGTTAAGGATCTCCTCTAATTTATTCTTATCTTCCTTAAAAGAATTTAAAATGTCAAAAAGAATAGAGATCCTATAATAAATAAACTTAGTGTCAATAGTGTTGAGAAGATGAAAAATGGTACCATTTATCTTATATTCATACCTCCTCACCACTTCTACCTCTAAGGATTTGATTTTTTCCCTCTCATAATGTAGTGCTTCTTCAAACTAGGCATCAGGAACCATGGGAGATAGGGGAATATATATTATGGGGCTTATGCTAGGAGGTGGTGTAGGTGACAAAACAATAAAATTTGTAGAAGACTCACCTATTTCAAATTGTAGAGGTGCATTGTCTCCCAGTTGTGTAAGCCTTCCCATTAATTCACTATTTTTCCTCTTCTCAGCATCATATGCATTCATTAGCTTTTCACATTTGAGCCTAAGATCATCCATAATCTTCTTATCTTTCAATGTTGTGACCTTTGAAAATCTTGCTTCCTATATAGTTATATTAGTAGCCTCCACTGTTGAGGTCTTGATCACCCTCCTAACCATCAAGCCACCAACTAGATCAGTTCTTGTCCCCTTATCTCTCTTTATCTTATTTTTCTTCTACAATGACCACATTACCAGAGTAGCATGGTCATCACTAAAGACCACCCCCTTTGATGCTACCACAAAATCTTCTTCTTTTTTGTAAGTAGTATTAGTTCTTTTATTGACTACATCAAATACAAAGACATCTTCTATATCCCATTATGGTAGTATCAAAACACTAGCATCCATAATCATCTTTCTTCCCTCTTCAGGGTTGATCTTCCCAAAATTGTCTAGCATTTCTCTATTTATTTCCTATTTAATAGAAGAGTGCTCTTTGTTAGGTTTTTGTGCTCTTATATTGTCACACTTTCTCTAAAAATTCACAATGCTCTTTCTCCAATAAAATTGTACAAAACCTCTAGATTTCACAATATTATCATCTGACAACAATCTACTACATGATTCCTTTATCATGGGATCAAGTTCCTTATCTTTAAACTATGCAATTGTTAGCTCCATAGGAGGGATAGCTGGTTCCTCTAGCATTCCCTCTTTTAGCTCAGCCTCTATCAATACAACATCACCCACACTACCTAGTTGAACCATTTTTTCAGCTACCTCCTCCTCATTTACAAATTGCAGTGGCGATTGAGAGGGTGAATAGACCTCTTCACTTGATTGGATAGTCTCCTCAATTCTTGGTCATTTAGGGGAAGAGTTATCTGGATATTATATTGTAGGCCTTTTGTATACTTGCACACCTTTTTTGGTAAGGGCCTTTCTTTTATTTTTTTTCCCTTTTCATCCACCTCATGTCTATATTTCACCACACTATACCCTACTCTTTATTGTACAATATAAGCTCCTAGGGCTATAGTCTGGAAAGGTGCAATTCTCTTCATCAAAACACTAGCCTGATTAGGATTGGCCTGATCCACTCTAGAATTGAAGTATTTCTTTAGAAAGGGTTGTGGGGTTTTGGGTCCTGCAAGCATCAAACCCCCAATTACTGAAAAGTGTTCCCTCAATGGACCACTCCTTAAAAAAACCCTTTGTGCCTCATATATCTCCCTCAACTTGTCAAAATCAATTGGCTCATGATAATCTGTAGGTGTGCTCAATTTGAAAATTGACCTAATTTCTTCTACAATAATTGAAACAATAAGTTTCCTAGTGTTACTCCTAACAACCCTAGCCACTGGGTCATAAGACTTTTCTATCATAAACAAATAGTCCACATCTATAAACACTCTTGGGAAAAATAATTTTCCCATGTCCAGCTCCCACGCATTAAAATGTGAAGTGTACAAATTGCTTTGAATGAACCATATCTTAAAGATGTTCAAACCACTTACAGTTATATGGGCGTCCCTCAACCAGTTACTTTTGTCATACAACCCCTCATCAACCTTCAACTGTGGCACAGTTGGAATCAATTTCTTCCTGATAGCCACATCATTTATGGAGTGGTCTAATTGTACCAAAAAATCATCATATACTGCCCTATCCTTGTACTCAATTTTACTTGTGAAATCCCTTCGTAGTGCCATAATTTCTATGACAAGGGTTTCTATTTTTAATTACTTCACATAGCCTACACAAAACCCTCACAACAACACAATCATAGAAAGAAACTTACCTATTTTTTGCACTGTAACCATAATTTTGAAATCCTTGAAGCTCCTACTAACTAAAAATTCACATCTTTTACTATGATGAAGAAAACAATCTCACTCTATGATCGAGGAAAGCTTTGTGAAAATAAAATCTCATCAATCAACTATTTACCCAATAGCTACAATTGTCACACACTTCACAATAAGTTTCTCAGAAATTGAACTGAATGTTGCCAGTGGTCAAAATGTTCCTTTTCAAAATTTTGAATTCTAGTCGTCGATGAAATTTTCATGCAAATGAATCCAACATCTTAGATTAAACTTTTTAAGACTGTGTCCACTTTAAAAATCCACCTAGAAATTTGACCAATGAGAAAGCACGACATGGCAGCCACTTGGCAAAGAAATGTTAGCACCCTTTTTACTTTTCCACCTTGGCCACATATTTCTTAGTTGTGAAGCCATGATGACTAAAGATGTTGCAACTTTCCATCATAGGCTTGCGACAACTGTTAGATCTTCCTTGATCTAACCCTTCTTTAAATGTCCTGAGGACCGAGAAATATGACATCATCAATGACATGTGTCACACTATCATGAAGTCATAATGAGTAAAAACCTTTTAACTTGCTATCACAATTTCATGAAAACTGTAAGATCTTCCTTAATCTAAGCTTCCTTAACTCTTCCATCTTTGAACATGTGGCACCTTGTTGTAAAGCTGCAATAATAAAAGGTCATGCATCTTTTGATCATGAGATTCCAACAACCATTGGATTTCCTTTGATCTGACCATTCATTCAACTTTATTCATAAGTATGATGTGACATCACTAGGTACACATGTCATAAGGTTGCAATGTTGTAAAGGATAAAGTTCACATATATTTTGATAGTGGTAACATGACAGTCATTAGATCAACCTTGATGTAGCCAATGCTTACTTTTTGACTTGATCTTCGTCTTGGGTCCACCATCTTCCAGGTGTCACACCGTCATGATGCCACAAAGGATAAAGATATTATATTTTCTCATAGTAGGATCATGACAACCGTTAGATTTGAAAGAGATCACACATAGTTTAACACATGTCAAGACTTAGGGAAATTTATTTTGTCAGGAACTATAAACTAAGGAAATATTAAAAAGGAATCCACTAGGCTTAACAACTTAAAAAGAACTTGGCCCCACCTGACAACTTAATACACATGACTTAAATAGATTTAGTTAAAACAAAAAGGTAACACAAAAATAGAATAAGGTAGGGTTTTCTAATTTAAATGTAAAAAATTTAGAACCCTTACCAAATTAATAAACCCTCTTTCTAAACTAGGTCATTTTCAACAATGTATTGCATTGAAACATGAAAAATGACCAACAAAACCCTTACAAACTACTAAAAAAACTATGAATTTTGGAACCAATCTACATAATAGAAAATAATAAGTGAGGTTGCAATTTGATGAACCTCAAAATCTCATCCTTATCTCACCTATAAACCCTCAAATTCTTGTCTTGAACCTCCTTCTCAATAGTTCTTTCAACCTTTGAGGAAGAGTAAAATCTTACCATCAAATAGCAGAGTGAATATGAGAAATGAAGCCCAAATCATACTTAAACCCAAACCACATTCAAATGAAAATTTTTGGCACCCAAAAAACCATGTAAAAGGAATGAAAATATTACATTTTAAAATTGGTAATTCTGTTACCAAGTGTCCAAGTCACTTCTATGCACTATCAAATGAAAAGTGTCATTTGTTTGATTTGTGATCCACAAAAAAGGTCAAGTAATTACAAACATGAACATCTTGTTGGCATGTTTTAAACCTTAGCCAATGTTTTTATTAAAAAATTCCCAAAGCCTCATCCCAAAATTGGTTTTTAAATATAAGTCTGAACTTTACATTATGCAGGTTTCATCACCAACTTTCCCGATCTCCTGACCACCAAATGCCTGACTTGCTTACTATAACTTTTTGAATTATTGGCTCTTAAGGAAATTGATAACTTTTTGAATTATATGTCAACATAGTCCCATGGTAAGGATATCATCTGATCAACCAATCATTTGACTTAAGAACCATTGCATCAAGTTTTGATAATGGATGAATATCTACTTTCTTTCAATTGGATGATGTATATTTGAAACACGTAGAGTGCTAGTAACATTAAGTTTCCATAGACTATGATATTTTATCTATTACTAGATTTGGCCATGTGCATTTTTTATGTCCAACATTTATGATCACTCTCTATGATCCATCATCAAGGAAACATTGGACATAAAAATTACACATGGTCAAATCAAGAAGAATAATAGATAGAAAACATAGAGTATGGTGGAAATCATTTTGTATCAAGTCGTTGAAGCTTATAAGAAGATAGAGTCTAATTCCCAAGAAGATGATGAATTGTTGGTCATCGTATTTTTTGTGTTCTCCAAGGCATGATGCTATAAAGGTATTAAAGTTATATTTTAATAATGTTTGATTAAATGTCAAAAGGTAATTGACAAGGTGGTAACACAAGTTTTAACAATTAATGATGCCATTCCCTTGATGGTGACATTTAATGATATTTAGAAGAATGAAAGGTAGAAACATGTTTAAAATTTTTATAACATTGAAAGCCATTCAAAGTAACATATTTTTATTTACACAAGATGAATCACCACCTTCAACATGGTTCTTCCTCACAATTGTCAATTCCCTATAGTTCAACCTAATTTGAATTTCCATAAGTTGAGCAATTTGATATTGTTTCTCAATTTAAGAAATCTCATGTGGAAGAAAAATATTGATTTCATTGACTTTAGAAGAATGATTTTTGTGTTGAGGGAAGTATAGATACAAGCACTAGAACATCATCATCATATAGAAAGGAGTCTTATTGTAGCTAGAGATTAGGCTTGAATTAATTGGAGTTACAAAGATGACATTATGAGGTCAAGGTTTGACCATATAATTCAACAAAACCTAGTTTTGGATTAATAGATTTGGCCTAGAAATACAAGAAGAGTTACACATAATAGAAGAAGGAGGAGGAGGAGGAGGATATTACAAAAAATAGTTCTTGATATGTTTAGGGATCTAGCTCCTTCAGGTGTCCAAATTTCTTTCTTTTAGTTTAATGCTTATTGAGGTTTTAAAGAAATCTTTTTGGCTTTCTAATTCTAGACCCATGTAGGCCATCTGTGTTTATGGATAGATTTTAGTTTTCCTATGTAAAATCATTCATATCAAGAAGTCATTTTATTTTAGAAAATGGAACTTTTAGTTACCCATATAGAAAAGCTAAGAAAAAATAGATCTTTTTTGGCTCTGATGCTAATAATGTGTTTTTAGGAATAGAAAATAAATTAAGTCTTCTATGTTTTGATTAGTTACTTTGATATTTTGAAGTAGAAATTTCTAAATTAGCACTCTTAAGATTATAGGTGGTGTTCTTTAGTGGATAGGATTTCATTCTTCGTATGTTGATTTATTTCTATTTTAGTTTTTAGAGGTAAAATCAAAGTAGATTATTTTACTCTTAAGAAATGTTTATCAGTGTATAAATGTTAAATGGTTGATGTTGTCTCAATGCTAAAATTATTTGTTTCTCTTCTAATCCCCATCATACTATGATATGAGAGTGAGAATTGATTAGAAGATTCTTTTGTTTAATTTTCTATAAAATCTTAGTTAAGTTTTATGTCTTTTAAATATTTGTAGTTAAAATCTATATCCTTCATTATTTTTTGGTTATTAACATCCATACTTTTCATTCATTGCAAACATCTAAAAGGTAGATGTGTCTTGTAGAAGAACATGAGATTAGGTGTAGAAGGACATCACACCTATCTTAACTATAGGAGTACTTTTTTAGTTGTTGGGACAAAAGAATATAGAGTTAGGTGACAAAATCTATATAAAAATACACTTGTGAATCCTACAAGATGATTTGGCTTTTAATATATTCAAAATATCATTTTATAATTTTACATTAATTTTCATTCAACGAGTTTACCACAAAGGCAAAATTATCTTGATTTACCCACAGGTCTTGATTTATTATTTTTGAATAATTGTGTTAGCACAAATAGTGACTTTGTCAAACTAGCTAGCTTACAAAATGCCAGAGAGCATTTATAGAACTGAACATAGTGATTTATTATATGAAATTTGTATTCAAATTCATGTCATCAAGATGATATTTACATTCACTTGTGGTGACTTATAAAGCCATAATTTTCTCATGTAAACTAATTAATTAACCTACTCATATGAATAGTTGCTAGCAAGTTGACTATACTGTTGTATATGACTTAATATAGTGTTGTCATTATGGAAACAAATGTTAGAATAACTGAGAGGGGGGTGAATCAGTTATCCATAGTCCCAATCACAAAATGTATATCCAAAACAAATTACTAAAACTTCTGTAGCTCGGTAACATAAAATAGTATATTGTCTGTGCTTTTACCAATTGCCAGTTAAAACATATAATGATTACTGATCAAATAAAATATGCAACATGTAAAGTATGACAACAAACAACCATCACAATCAACACATAACACAAGATATTTAATGTGGAAACCATGTTAAGGGAAAAACCACCCGGTACCAGCAACCCAAAAATTGTTCACTCTTCTGAAGTGAGGTCGGTGAAGACCAAACCCTATTAAAGGTTACAAACACACTATGAGGTGTGACCTTGTTAGAGGATTTAGACCAACTATTATCATCCAACCAGCATTCACTATGGGGTTGACAAGATAACAAATGTACACTCTATGAATGACATTACAAGACTGTCAAGTCTACTATGTTAAGCGATATATCTGTTTACAATGGTTAAACTGTAACAACAATTTGATCTGAACACAACACAACTTCAATTGCAAATTATTAGATCCATTATTAAGCTCATTCAAATCCTCTGATCATTATATCAATTCTATTTCAATCAATATTCAGTAACTTATTGTCGCTCGATTATAGCTTTCTAATGCTTGGTAATCTCTGTAGTTCGGTTCTCATTAACCAGTTTGATCAGGCTTGCATGAAACTTATTCACACGATATCTCTGTAGTCACCTTCTTCTGGAATTCATTTCATTGTGAAACTATGGTATCTTAAATAGATAATTAAACCATTTTAATTTCATCCATCAGATTTTGCCACTTAATCTCCTTTGTTGATTTTTCCGCTTTAACCTTCCTTGGTTGATGTGTCAAAAACACATTTCAATTTTGTCCTTTAGATCTTCCTTGAATTATGCTAGCCGTTGATCTTTGTAACAAACATTATCTCCATATCTGATTTCGAGATACTTTCCAACTTATCAATCCTTGTCACCTAAACTAATCATTTAGTTCTTTTCTTTTTCTCAGTTAACAAAGTAATGCATCGGTGAACACAAGCTCGGTTTATACTATGCTCGGTATACACTACACTGCGTCGGTCTATACTGAAATGCTTCTTTAACCAACCACACTACTTTGTGCATTTTTCTCTATTCTCCATCACAGATGAATGCAACATAATCAAGTCAATAACATAAGGTCATAGACTCTGATGCAGAGGCTAATGGTGAATAACAATTTCTTCAAAGAACAATAACTCATTCCTTCTTTGCTTGGTAACAAATCCTTCATCTTCATTCAAATGACAAATCAAAGACCCATCCCACTCTAGATTCCTATTATAGGTTAACACCAATCATATTGGACTCCACTAGACTCCACACCTTGTTTACACCTACCACTTCAAACCAAACCATTCAATCACACTTCATGCCCCACACTAGCACACCCTCCAACCAATAAGTCTCATCAACCAAACCCTTGAATATTTTTTATAGTGGTGATCCTAAATCCCTAAGGATCCCAACATACTTAATTCATCCACACACCAAGTTCCAACCTCTTTCTTGCATCCATTCTAGCCTTCTTCTCCAAACTGCCGGTCTGGTACAGTCCTGCCAGTACAGCAGTGAGGGTTTTTTTTTCAATACTCTTCCAAAATTTTCCCAAAATTTTTTTCAAACACATTACATGTTATAATACCCCTTTTATAATATTTTCCACACACCCAAAAAACTCCTATTCCCTTTATAAAACCCCCAAACATATTCCTGAATGAAATCCATGAAAAAATGCCCTATCACTATCCTCTATATAGACCTGTATACATGTGTCCATAAATTTTGAAGGAAACTTTAGTTTTACAATCCCTCTAGTGGAGATGTGTGTAACTATGTTTTATAAAACATATAGAAAATTTAGCAAGATCTAACGGTTCACTTGGGAGATATGTCCCCCGTACTGGACTATATTTTTCTGGACAGTCAAACCATTCAATCAGCATTCTCTGTCAGCAAAATACCACCATTTATGGTTCTCCAAACATCTTCCTCAGCTCCCTGCATGAGATAAATATGATACAAGGAACATATTACATGATGGTACTCTCCCACTAAATACAATAACCACAGAGTGGTGGGAGAGTTACCACTTCATATTGAAAACTTCAAACTAGCAAACTCAATGTTCCCTACCAGTCACTATCCAAGAAATACCAGTCGAAGATTATTGATTCAAACACAATGAAATAGTTAAACCAATGCATGGAAAGGTAAATAAAAAAATATTACAATCTTCCTACATTAATAATAAATCCCAAAACACGTTCTAATAGCCCATGAGAACTCACTGTTCCCTGACTATTCCACGGGATAGAGAATAGATTTTGCAGAGAATATTTTGTTTTTATTGAATGAAAAACCTCTTACATTGCTTGGTTAGTCTATGACCCTCTCTGCCTCTCATCTAGACATGCCTATAACTCCTCTATAAAGCATTACAAGACCAGAAATCCTCTACCCAACCGTAATAGTCAATTACATGACTGTTACAAGTTGGTTACAATTTAGAAATTATGTAGAATTTGTTGTCTAGTTGACACTAAAGTGTCAACTTTGACAAATTACAGTCTTTTAGGCCTTTTTTAACAATTCATTAATCTTCTTAAAGGTTCACAAACCCATTAACCCTCCTAAAAACTACTAAATCCCTTACAAGCCTTATTAGGCCTAAATTGCCAACATGGCAAATTACAACTTAATGGAACTCTTGATGCTTTCACAACATTTGATTGGCCTTAGAGGCCATATTACATTGATCAAAAACCTTATAGGCCTTTAGATCCCATAACTAAACTAGGATCCACAAAATGATCCTTAATGACCCCCCATTAAGTACAATTTGACCTTTAAATCCTCTTAACGTCCATGACATGCCTTTATAGTTTAGGATTATTACATCCAAACACCAAATACAAAACTACACCATAGGTCCAATTACATTCATAACTTGATCTTCTTAGATCATTAAACCTTCATGAGTCTAAATGACTCTCTCCTTATGCTTTTGCCAGGGTGCCCCACACCAGACTCATTCATAATTTACTCAATTTATTCCTTATTCTCATCGATCATATCCATCTTCCTCATGTAGATATATCTATTCTTCATCTCTTTTCTTCTTCTTTCTTTAGATGTTTGGGTATAGTAACTTACAAGATAAGTACTGTCAAAAACTAGTTGACATCAATGACAACATATTACTAATTTAATCATCTTACATTATCTAAACAGAAACTCAGTGATCTCAAATCAAAGATCTTCAAATCATTCAATGTATTCAAATCAGTTGTAGTTCATTAATCTCTCCCTTTGGCATTGATGACAATGCAAGCAATATGAAATATGCCATACACATACCAAACATGTATTCTACATCTCTATCAACAAATGTTGTAACTCGGTACAAGCTCTCCCTTAGCTTAATATGTTTAATCACAAGGTTACATAAAACATATATTCATTTGCAAGTGTGCAGACTATCTTCTATGGATATGATCTTTTCAGTGCTCTCAGGTTCTCTTATGTTCTTCAGTAACTAATCTTCAATACTCTCCCTTTTCTCTTTGGCTTCAAATGTTTGTTTCATATTGAAATCTCTCTCCCTTTGATAGTAATGAAAAAGAACAATAAAAAACATAAAGCTCTATAGTAGCCATGTAACTCTGTTATCTGGTTCATTCTTTGTATCTCTGTTTACTAATTATGCCACTTGTTTCTCAAATCTTTTCACAACTCTAGATAGAAATCCAAAGTGTGAACTCTACTACATCAACATGTATGATCTTCTAATAAGATTAGGCTAATGCAACCTCTAGATCACCTTAGTGACTGGTAGACAGGGGATGGACCCCAAGTCTAGTCCTCAAGTATTCATATCTATCCTTCAGTAGAGGCTTTGTAAATATGTCAGCAAGTTGTTCTTTTGATGTAACAAATTCTAGCTTTACTTTCTTCTCTTGTACTTATTCTATTAAATAGTGATACTTGATAGATATGTGCTTTGTTTTAGAGTGCATCACTAGATTCTTTGAAATATTAATTTCACTGGTGTTGTCACGATATATAATCACCAGCTCAGTGATTACCTCATTCATTCCTTCCAACACTTGTTTGATATAAGCAATATTTTAATAGTTGGTAGTAGCAGCAACATACTCTTCTTTAGTTGTAGACTAAGAAATGCAAGACTACTTCTTACTTGTCCATGTAACAAGTCTTTCACCAAAGAAAAATGCTCCTCTGGTGGTACTCTTTCTATCATTCACATTTTTAGCCCAATCAACATTGGTGTATACCTTCAGTTCAAACTTTCCTTCCTTAGGATACCATAGTCCATAATCTTTAGTTTTCTTCAGGTATCTTAAGATTCTCTTTGTAGAAACCATGTGTGGTTCTCTAGGGTTAGTAGAAAATCTAGCAATTATTCCAACAACATGTGTTATATCAGGCCTACTATGAACTACATACATTAACTTACCAATCATGGATCAGTACAGTGTCTGATTTACCTCAGTAGTTCCACCTTCTTTAGTCAGTTTACATCTAGTAGCCACTAGTGTTCCCATAGGTTTAGCATCTTCCATGCCAAATGTCTTCAATACTTCCTTTATATATTTAGATTGTGTGATGAATATACCATCATTCTGCTGAATCACTTGTAAGCCTATAAAGAACTTAATCTCTCCAAACATAGACATTTCATATTCACTTCTCATTTTATCTACAAATGACTTACATATTTGATCTTGTCCTCCAAAGATTATGTCATCCACAAATATCTCAACAATTAAGATAGTATCATCAGAATTTCCTTTCATGTATAGATTGCTATTCTCACTAGTTCTAACAAATCCAATACTCAACAAATAGTTATGCAACCTCTCATACCAAGCTCTTAGTGATTTCTTCAAACCATATAAAACTTTATGTAATATACATACCATATCTTTGTTTTTTGGATCCACAAACCCTTCAGGTTGTTCTATGTAGACTTCTTCTTCAAGTATTCCATTCAGAAAAGAAGATTTAACATCTATTTGGTAAACTCTAAACTTCTCGTGAGCAGCATATGCAAGTAACATTCAGACTCCTTCTAATCTAGCAATAGGTGAAAAGGTTTCACCATAATCTATTCCTTCCTCCTGTGCATATCCCTTGTATACTAATCTAGCTTTGTTCCTTGTTACCTCTCCATTCTCATTTAGCTTCTTTCTGAATATCCACTTAGTACCGATAACATTCTTGTCCTTAGGTCGGGGTACTAAACTCTAGGTTTTTTTCTCCTCTATCTTTTCTATTTCCTCTTTCATTGCATTAACCCATTCATCATTTTCTAATGCAACTTTCACATTCTTCGATTCATATTCACAAACTAGACATGTACCTTGTCTTTCTTTACTCCTTGTTTGCATGCCAGCTTGTCTGTCTCCAATGATCTATGTCTCAGGATGATGTCTTCTAAAAAATATTTCCAGTATCCAATATCTTCTTCCGTGTTCATCCTGTGTAGGTTCATTTTCTTTCTCGATAGGTCCTTCCTACTCATCAGTATTTCCTTCCTATCTATCAGTATTATTTTCCCATTGACTGGTTGTCACTGCCTATGTGTCGGTAGGTACTCAGGTTGTTTAATGTAAGTGAATCTACCATAGTCTTCTGGTTCCTTTGTGCTTTCCTCTATATTCTTATCATCAAACTTATCAACCTGAACATTAGTACTCTCAATCATTTTATTAGTTACTTTGTTAAGACACTTATATGCTTTACTTTTCATGGAATATCCTAGAAATATCCCTTCATCACCTTTTGAGTTAAACTTCCTATTTCTTTCATCTTTCAGAATAAATCATTTACCTCCAAAAACTCTGAAATAACTTATAGTGGGTTTGTGACCAAACCATAACTCATAGGGTGTCTTATTAGTGTCCTTCTTCAGTTGTACTTAGTTTAGCACATAGACAGCTATGATAACAACTTCTCTCTAGTATATCTGAGCAACATTCTTTTGTATCATCAGTGTTCTTGCATAGTCAACAATTGACCTATTTCTCCTTTCAACTATTCCATTTTGTTGAGGTGTCCTTGGTGCTGAGACCTATCTTTTAATACCATGCTCATTGCAAAAGTTAGTAAATTCATCAGAGATAAATTCACCACCTCTATCAGATCTAAAGCATTTCAATTCTTTACCAGTCTCTTTCTCAACTTTTTCTTTACACCACTCGAACATCTTAAATGCTTCTAACTTTTCCTTCAAGAACATGACTATCATTAATCTAGTATGATAATCAACAAAAAGAATAAATTATATGTCTCCATAGTAACTTTGAGTTCTCATAGGACCACATAGGTCGGTATGCACTAACTCAAGTATTTTATTTGTTGAATAATCTTTTCTTTTGAAACTAGATTTACTCATTTTATCTTTCTAACATTCATGACACATAACATGATCAGGCTTTCATAAGTTAGGCAGGCCTCTAACCTTTTTCTTTTTGTTAATCTTAATCATGTTATCAAAATTCACATGACATAACCTTTTATGCCACAACCATGCATCTTCATCTTTCATCATTAAACAAGAAGACTAATCATTATCAAGATAAAATAGATTACCTCTAGATTATGTACCAGCTCCAACAAGTCTTCCTCCATCAAATATCTTCACTTTCTTTCTCTCAAAAGCAACTTGGTAGCCTGAATTGTTCAGCTATGCCACACTTAGCAAATTATCATTTAATCCTTTTACCCAATAAGCATTATCACATTTAATTTTATCATTTATCATCAAGGATCCTTTTCCTCTAACCATACAAGGTGCATCATTACCCATTCTTATAGATCCTCCATTGTATTCTTCAAGATAATCAAATTTTTCTTCATCACTAGTCATGTGATGTGTACAACCACTATCTATGATCTATGTATCATTTTTGTTAACCTTAGAGATAAGTGATGTCTCTACATACCTTTCATCTTCTTCTAAATCATCCTTCATTGCCACAAATACTACCTCCACATCATCATCAGTGTCGGTAACCTCTGTTGCCTCCTCCCATAGCTTCCTTCACTAGATTGATCTTTGTTTTGATCATCATCTTTCTTATGTGGACATATAGCAACAATATGAACAACCTCTTTACAATTAAAGCATGATAAAGGTAATTTACCTCTATATCTACCTTTACCTTTAGGTAACCTTCTCACCATAAGAGATTCAAGTTCATCAAGCTCATCGTCAGTATTGCTATCACTATCATCATTCTTATTTTTTAGATAAGACATGAAAGCAGACTCAATAGATGGTACAACATTGTTATCAAAGTTATTCAGTTCAAAGGTTGTAAGCTTACTGATCAGATTGGCAAGAGTAAGTGTATTACTAGTTGCAGACCTTGTCTCATGTATTATAGATATTATTATTGCATAAGTCAGCAATAAGGTTCTTAAAACTTTTCTTACCACTATCTCTTTGTTAATAGCACCATTAGATCCTCTTATAGTGTGACCTACCTCTTTTATTCTATTTGTGTACTGCACAATGTTTTCACCTTCCTTCATCTTCATGTCATCGAATCTTCCCCTCAAGCTTTCAGCTTTGGCTCTTTTGATATTCACATAATCACTATAAACTTGAGCAAGTTTAGCCCACATCTCTTTAGCAGTAGTACAGTCCTTGATGTCTTCAAATTCAGCATCTGTACAGCTAGCAACAATCTCCATCATAGTAACATTATGTTCATGCTTATCTCTTAGTTGATCAAGGGTCCAGGGACCAGTGGGTGGTGCAAGGTATCCATTCTCCATCAGATCTAGGGCAGAATTCTGAATTTCAAATATATGCAGCTTCATTCAGCTTTGCCATATTGGAAAGTTCTCCTTGTTAAGCTTTGGCACTTCCCTCTTATACATTTCAAGATCTTTGTGATGCAATCCTTAAAAATCTTTTCTAAGCAACCAACACTCTGATAGCAATTGTTAG
This sequence comes from Chamaecyparis obtusa, assembly GCA_027943335.1. Lineage (NCBI taxonomy): Eukaryota > Viridiplantae > Streptophyta > Pinopsida > Cupressales > Cupressaceae > Chamaecyparis > Chamaecyparis obtusa. The sequence continues at coordinate 1,645,645 of BSBK01003715.1, forward strand.
AATAACTAAGAGGGGGTGAATTAGTTATCCATAGTCCCAATCAAAAAATGTATATCCAAAATAAATTACTAAAACTTTTGCAGCTTGGTAACATAATATAGTATACTGTCTGTGCTTTTACCAATTGCTAGTTAAAACATAAAATGATTACCAATCAAATCAAATATGAAACATGTAAAGTATGACAACAAAAAACTATCACAATCAACACATAACATGAGAGATTTAATGTGGAAACCATGTTAAGGGAAAAACCACCCGGTACCAGCAACCCAAAAATTGTTCACTCTTCTGAAGTGAGGTCGGTGAAGACCAAACCTTGTTAAAGGTTACAAACACACTATGAGGTGTGACCTTGTTAGAGGATTTTAGACCAACCATTATTATCCAGCCAGCATTCACTATGGGGTTGACAATATAACAAATGTACACTCTATGAATGATATTACAAGACTTTTAAGTCTACTTTGTTAAGAGATTTATCTATTTACAATGGTTAAACTGTAACAACAATTTGATCTGAACACAACATAATTTCAATTGCAAATTATTAGATCCATTCTTAAGCTCATTCATATCCTCTGATCATTAGATCAATTCTATTTCAATCAATATTCAGTAACTTACTGTTGCTCAGTTATAGCTTTTTGATGCTTAGTAATCTCTACAATTTGGTTCTCATTAACCAGTTTGATCAGGCTTACATGAAACTTATTCACACGATATCTCTGTAGTCTCCTTCTGACATTCATTTCATTGTGAAACTCTGGTTTCTTAAATAGACAAGTAAACCATTTTAATTTCATCCATCAGATTTTGCCGCTTAATCTCCTTTGTTGATTCTATGGCTTTAACCTTCCTCGGCTGATGTGTCAATAACACATTTCAATTTTGTCCTTTAGATCTTCCTTGAATTATGCTAGCCATTGATCTTTGTAACAAACATTATCTCCATCTTTGATTTCAAGGTACTTTCCAGCTCATCAATCCTTGTCAGCTAAACTAATCATTTAGTTCTTTTCTTCTGCTCGGTTAACAAAGTAATGCATCAGTGAACACAAGCTTGGTTTATACTATGCTCGGTATACACTACACTGTGTCGATGTATACTGAAATGCTTCTTTAACTGACCACATTGCTTTGTGCATTTTTCTCTATTCTCCATCAGAGATGAATGCAACATAATCAAGTTAATAACATAAGGTTGTAGACTCATTCATAAGTTACTCAATGTATTCCTTATTCTCATCTATCATATCCATCTTCCTCATGTAGATATATATGTTCTTCATCTCTTTTCTTCTTCTTTCTTCAGATGTTTTGGTATACTAACTTACAAGATAAGTACTATCAAAAACTGATTTAATCATCTTACATTATCTAATCAGCAACTCAGTGATCTCAAATCACAGATCTTCAAATCATTCAATGTATTCAAATTAGTTTTAGTTCATCAACAAAGTCATATAGTGTTTTGGAGTCAGCACACATGATGAGAAGATCATAAATTGGGTAAGTGTAGAAGATGGGATAGTTAGCAAAGAACCACTAGTTCAGAGAATCAACACATGTTGATGAAGGGTGCTCCCCTTAATACCACAAACGCATAATAGAAATAGAGAAACAACAACAATTTATAAGACAGAAAATGAGCTTCTTATTATCTCCACAAATGTGGAATTACAAATTTCAAAATTACAACATGCAAAGCCACATGGGCATTTTCCCTTACAATATTCTGTAGGACAAAGCCTCGAATCATTACCCAGATCTACTACCCAAAATTGCCCTAGACAACACTATGGACCTTTCTTATATAGGAAATTTCTACCACCTGAGAAGGTTCCTAAAATTTAGCCCTTAAGGCCGACAAAACATAAAATTATTTTATTATTCACAATTATTACAATAGGGTCGGCACAAAAAAAATACAAAATATGCTTTTAGGTGGCCCAACTTTTGGAGGCCATAAATTTTTAACCATAGCTCCATTTTTCTATTATAACCACTTTTTGTAAATGCCAGGATGAGATCTATAGTGCCTATCTTTCACAAGCTCCAGTCAACCAGGGGTTGATTGTGATCTGGAGTTTGTAAGGCCTTCAAAATTGACCTGAAAGATTTCATACCCAAAAACCTCAATAACTTCACCAATACAAATGATGTGGCAATGAAACTCAACTAGTAGGCTGATATGACTAAGATGAACCTCCACCTATGAAATCAGAACATTCTGAGATTGTATGACCAACTTACTAAAAATAGTAAGCTTCCATAAATAGCAGCTCTGCATAAGATAACCCTTAAAGAAAGAAACCAAAAATATTTTTGGGTGATGCAAGATTGCTCTTACACCCAGGATGCTCCTGCATCAGACACCCGGGGTAATTTGAGAAGTGACCTTGTCATGACTCAGGTGTGAAGAGGAAAACCAAGACAGTTAACCTCCTCCCTTGTTAGCCATGATGAATCTTCAACAGGTCACCCTTTCCATTTGACCAAATATTCTTCATATGTCATGTTCCTTGTGATTCTACCAACATGACTATCTAGTATGTCCTCAATCTCCTTGGTATCTGAACTAGTTGCTGGAATACTCCACTATGCTTCTATGATCTCATTTTCAACACCTCCTTCATGATACTCTATCAAATCTGAAATGTTAAACACTGGTGAAATATTCAGCTTGGTAGGCAATTCTACCTCATAGATATTTCCTGAATCATGCTTCTTTAGTATCTTACATGGCCCAAACTTCTTCATTTTCATCTTGTTATATGTACCAACTAGAAATTGCTCCTTTCGCAAATGAGCCATGACTTCATCTCCAACCTAAAATTCCTTATGCTACCTTTTCTCATCTGCCTTCACCTTACATTGCACATTCATCTTTGTAATGTGCTTCCTCACCACCTCATGGATGTTCTCTAAGTGTTCTACAAAATCCTCAACTTTAGCACTACTTGTTTCTCCTTTATCTATCTTCCTCAACTCAGATGCATTTTTGGGACTACTTCCATATACAATCTAGAAAGGTGATCTACCAGTGCTCCTATTGATAGAATTATTGTATGCAAATTTTTCCTATGGTAAAATCAAATCCTATCTTGTTGGCTTGTCTCCAACCAAACACCTCAGCAAATTCCCCAAGCTCCTATTCACCACCTTTGTCTATCCATCAATCCATGGATGATGTGACGAACTGAACTTCAAATTTGTCTTTAACTTCTTCCATAATGTATGCTAGAAATATCCAACAAACTTAGTGTCTCAATCTGAAACTATACTCTTTGACAAACCATGTAGTCTCACCACCTCTCTAAATAACAATTTTGATATATGAACAACATCATTAGTCTTCTTGTAGTGAATGAAATGTGCCATCTTTGAAAATTTGTCAACCACCACAAAAATTGAATCATGTCCCCATTGTGTCCTCGGTAATCAAAGAATAAAATCCATACTAATATCCTCCCAAGGTTTCTCTAGTATAGGTAATGGTTGATACAACCTTTTATTGTGCTTCACTCCTTTTTCCATCTGACATACTCTACAAATCTATACAAACTTCTTGACATCTTGCTACAATTATGGCCAATAATAATTCTCACTAACAATAGCAAGGGTTTTATCATGACCAAAATGTCTAGCCAATCCTTTGCTATGCATCTCCTTGATGAGATTCTACCTCATAGAACTTCATGGAATGCACAACTGGTTCCGTTTGACTAGCATATCATCCTAGATGATGAAATCCAACCACTTCATCCTATCTAGAGTAATAGGTTCTGTATAAGCTTTCCAAGCTTCACCAAAATTAGGATCCTCTAGATACAAATTCTTGAGTTCCTTGAACCCAACCACCTCAATCTACATCTCTGTCAGCAAAATTTGCCTTCTGCTAAGTTTATTTACAACTCTGTTAGACTTTCCACTCCTATGTTTCAAAACAAATGTATAACTCTGCAAAAATTCAACCCACTTCAAATGCCTTTGGTTCAACTTTCCTTGACTATTCAAATATTAAAAATCTGGATGATCAATATACAAAACAAACTCCTTAAGAAGCAGATAGTGTCTCCACTTCTTTAATGCCTGAACTGTAGCATAAAGTTCTTGATCATAAATATAATATTTCCTCTTGGCATCATTCAACTTCTCACTGAGATAAGCAATAGGTTTACCTTCTTGGCTCATAACAACTCCTATTGTAGTACCACTAGCATCACAGTCTACTTGAAACACCTTATTAAAATTTGGAAGTTCTAAAATAGGTTGTTCTGTAACATTTTATTTCAATAGTTGAAAACTCTTTTCTACCCCATTAGTCCACTTAAATGCTTTTCTATCCCCTCTCATTGTTTCAGTCAAGGGTCCACAAATACTACTATAATTTCTGATAATTTTTTTGTAAAAGCTAGCTAGACCATGAAAAGATCTTACCTCAGTAGCACTCCTTGGAGTAGGCCATTCAAGGATAGCTTGCACTTTCTCTAAGTCCATTTTTAGCCTTTATGCTGAAACTACAAATCCTAGATACACTAACTCCTTCAGAAAACTGCACTTCTTTAAATTAATCAACAATTTATCTTCCCTCAACTTCTCTAACACCATACAAATATGCATCATATTCTCCTTCAATGTCTTACTAAAGATCAAAATATCATGTAGGTAAACAATGACAAACTTACCTAGAAATTCATGTAGAACCTCATTCATGAGCCACATGAAAGTGCTTGGTGCATTGGTTAGCCCAAAAGGAATGACTAACCACTCATACAATCATTTCTTTTTTTTGAAGGCTATCTTCCATTCATCTCCTTCTCTGATCTAAATCTGATGATATCCACTCTTTAGATCTATCTTTGAGAAATACATAGCTCCACTCAAACAATCCATAATATCATCTATCCATGGCAAATAAATTTTGTACTTGATTGTGATATTGTTGATAGCTCTAGAATTTGTACACATCCTCCATCCTCCATTCTCCTTTGGTGCTAATACTACTAGTACAACACAGGGACTTAGACTCTGACAAATCAATCCTTTCAACAACAACTCATGTACTTGTTTGTTTAGATCCTCACTTTCCTCAGGTTATGTCCTTCTATGTGCTACCTTATTCAGAAAACTCACTCCTAGGATCAAGTCCATCTGATGACTGATCTTCTTGACTGGTGGTAGTCCATCAGACACATTATCGGATATAATATCTTGAAACTCATTAAACAAATCTACAACTTCTACAAGAACACCTTCTACTTCCTCTTTACTGACTTTTGGAATTAAAGAAAAATATACACGCTCATGCCTCATACCCTCTAGGAATTTTCTTCCATCAACAAAACTTATTCTTGCATTACCACATACCTTTTCTTCAGTGCCATTCAATGGCTTTAGCTTATGTCACACTCCATCCTTCATCAAGGAATAGGTATTTGCATGACCATCATGTACAACACACCTGCCAAACTTCCATGGTCTACCCAACAACATATGACATGCTTCCATAGGTATGATATCACATAGTACCTCATCATGGTACTCGCCAATCTTGAACTTTACCAAGCATTGTTTGTTAAACATGACCTTGTGGTCATCCTCCACCTAGACAATCCGATATGGATGTGGGTGTTTCTATCTCTTGAGCTTCAACTTTGTCACCATCTCTTCTGACACCAAATTGTTAGTGCTTCCGCTATCGATAATCACATCACAACACTTATCCTCACACTTGCACCTAGTGTAAAATAGGCTCCTCCTTTGTTCAGGTTCATTCTCACCACTCAACAAAACTCTTCTATTAATTAGAGTTTCTCCTCTTTTAGTGTCTTTAGAATGTGATGATCTAGCATCTTCATCTACATGTGAAACCCTAGCCTGGCCTTCACTTCTCCTATTTTTCCTTCCCTGGCATTGAGGACAATCAAAGGCCCTATGACCTTCTTCTCCATAGTGAAAACATGTTCCATGAAAGCCTCCTCTTCCTCTTCCTCTCTGATCTCTATTATTCTGATCTTGGAAATGATTGGAATTATTTCCTCACTGATTTTGACTGCTACTACCCTCATCCTTCTTTTTGGGTTCTTCATTTCAGCCTCCATAAGACCATCTGTCAGATCTTCTGCCACGACCTCTTCTACTTTGTCTGCTCTCAAACTTTTTGTTTATCTTTTCCTCTACTTTTAGGGAAAATTGGTATGCCTCTTCAATACAATTCATTCAAACCAAATTCAACTCCTCTTGAATGCTCAGCCTCAACCCATTAAGGTAACGGTTAAATTTCTCCTTGTCAGCTTCTACATGGCCTATTCTTATGAGGGTTCGATAGAACTCCTCCATATAGTCCTGAATAGATCTTTTTGCTTTCTTCAAACTTTGCATTTTCTTCAGTAGGTCAAACTCATAATTAGTAGGAATCAACTATTGCTTCAATTTATCCACCATCTAATCACATCTTGTGATTTTATCATTTCCTCTTCTATTTCACTCCAATTTAATCTCTTGCCACCAGATCTTCGCATGAGCCTTCATTTTGGCCTTCACAAACTTGACCCTATCAGGATCCTCAATATCTTCATACTCAAAATATTCTTCACATTCATTGATCTAGTCGATCAACTCCTCTAGGTTAAGATTTCCTAAAAATGCAGGAACTTAAATCTTAGGTCTCTTCCCAATCTTGGAAATGGCTCGAAAAAGTCTTTCTTCTTCCTGATTCATAATTTCAACTTCTCCTTTAGAATTTCCTTCTCCTTTAGCTTCATCCTCACTTTCATCTCTGATATTAAGATTCATTCCTCTATGAATCTCTTCTTACAATGCTTGCACGTATCTCTAGAGTGCTCTAACCTCACGTGTCACACCACTAGCTCTTCCACCACATTCCCTTCATAGAGACATTTTCATTTTTATCATTGAAACTCTAACCACAGTCCTGGTACAAACTGCCTCACAGTCAGCAATCTATTTACACACTCAGGAACTCCTACTCTAATACCACTTGATGAAGGGTGCTCCACTTAATACCACAAATGCATAACAGAAATAAAGAAACAACAACAATTTGCAAGATAGAAAATGATCTTCTTATTATCTCCACAAATGTGGAATTACAAATTTTAGAATTACAACATGTAAAGCCACATGGGCATTTTCTCTTACAATATTCTGTAGGACAAAGCCTTGAATCATTACCCATATCTACTACCCAGAACTGCCCTAGACAACACTACAGACCTTTCTTATATAGGCAATTTCCACTGCCTGAGAAAGTTCCTGAAATTTAGCCCTTAAGGATGACAAAACATAGACTTATTTTATTTTTCACAATTATCACAATAGGGTTGGCTCAAAACAAATAAAAAATATGCTTTTAGGTAGCCCAACTTTCAAAGGCCATAACTTTTTAATCATAGCTCCATTTTTCTATTATAACCACTTTCCAAAAACACTAGGATGAGATCTATAGTGCCTGACTCATACAAGCTCTAGTCAGCCGGGGGTTGATTGCGATCCAGAACCTCTAAGGCCTTCAAAATTGACCTGAAAGATTTCATACCCAAAAACCTCAATAACTTCACCAATACAGATGATGTGGCAATGAAACTCAACTAGTAAGCTGATATGACTAAGATGAACCTCCACCTATGAAATCAGAACATTCTAAGATCCTATGATCAACTTACTAAAAATAGTAAGTTTCCATCAATAGCAGCTCTACATAAGATAGCCCTTATTGAAAAGAAATTGAAAATATTTTTGGGTGATGCAAGATTGCTCTTACACCCAGAATTCTCCTGCATCACACATGCATATGACCGAATTATGGTATGTGCCCTAGAAGATAAGGTGATAAGAGTGTATTCATGCTAAGTCTAAGAGCGCATGATTAGATGTGCAAGTATGACAAAGATATAGACAGTTGAAGTTACATAGATAGTGAATGCTAGAATCGAATAGAGTATGTAGTCGACTGGTACTATTCTATATAGTGGTTATAATATTGTTTTGTAAATGGTATGCACCTATTGTAATTAGGTTGTAGACATGTAATTAACCTTGTTTGTAAACATGCTTGAGCCAATTCACTTGGAAGTGTTGTATGTAATCGGTTATAGGCCAACCTAGTTAATTATTTTGGTAGCGCATATAAATATGAGATGTGCCCTTTGTAATAAGAAAGGTAGTTGATATAGAGATAAGAGAAGCATAACATAGGTATGTGAAGAGAAGATAAAATGTATTAGATCTTTGCAAGAGGTCAAAGCATCAGCGCATCAAAGGAACTGATTAGAGAAGCAGTGTCGCAGTACCAGTTCATCCAACAGATATAGTGTGTATCTGACATTAGAAGGTTGTAGCTTTCACCACTTGAGCAGTGAGCTCTAGGATAGTGAGTCCCCACCCCTAACATGGTTATTCTAAAAGACTCCTCATAGGGTTTGACCTTTGACCAGGTCTACTGCACTAAAAGTAATGTAAAGAGAACTCCTAACAGGGTTAACGATCTCTGAACAAGGATCATAATACATTAGTGCAGAATATTAGTGGGTGTCAATTCCCATTGGGGTTTTACCTATTTGGGTTTCCCTATAATCATATTGGTGTTATATGTTGTGTTTATGCATCTTGCTTTTTCTAATGTTTATTTGAGTATTTAAGCACTTAAGTTAAAGTTAAATGAGAAAAGAGAAAAGATTAAAATACAGTGAAGATTGATTCACCCCCCCCCCCTCTCAGTGTTCCCTTTCCTAGTTATTAGAGCTTTGTTCCTCATCAAATAAGTTTAACCACTTGAGGAGATCATGGACAAAATAGAAATGAAACATCTAAAAAGAAATCTTGAAGTTGCTCTTGAAGACCTGGATAGATCTGAAAAAGAAATTGAAGAACTAAAAGAAAAATTTAGTGATGCTCAAGCAGCGATCAAAAGACTAAGAAAAGATTTGAAAGAATGTTCTACTAGTGATTTAAGGATAATGGTCAAAAAGCTAAATGAAGAGAACACATCTCTAAAAGATCAGATTCAAGAGTTAGATGATAAGCTAACTAACAATCAGGAAGTCTATGATGAATAGATCAAAGAGAACCTTCAACTAAATGAAGAATTGAGGCAAGCAAACATGGAAATATTGGAGCTAAGAAACCAAAAAGAAAGTTTGGAATCTAAATTAAAAAAGGAAAATAATCACATTAACAAATTATACACTAGTTCTGATTTGATAGAGTCACAGTTATATGCAAGAAAACTTAAAGGCGATACTAGCTGTATTGGATACAATGAAGCTCAAAATCAAATTGATAACATGCGAGAAAGGATGAAAGCACCATAAGACACCACAAATGCTAAGGAGACTGGAAGTTAGACTAAAGATAATGTTGAACCATCCAAAGATGAGCGCAAGACATTAGACCAAACTTGTTATGCATTTAACAAGCATGGACATATAGAAAAGAACTATAAAGAGGTAAGACCTTTCAATGGTTACTGTTATTCATGCAATAAATTTGGTCATAGAGCTATGAATTGTAAGACAAGTCAGAAGAACAAGACTCAACATAATCAGAGAAATCAGAATCAACCAAATATAAGAAATTCTCAGAATGTTACACGTCAAATATGTAACTATAATGGTCACTCAGCTAGACAATGTAGAATGATAACCCATATCAATATGCCAAGGAACTTAAGGCCTCCAGTTATTTTTCACTCATGTAATAAGGCTGGACACATCTCAAAGTTTCGTAGATTAAGGACGCAAAGTCAGGAAAGCCCTAAAAAGCCAGAAGATTCAATTCTGGATACCAAAGGAGAAGTCAAATTTTTGAAATCTTCTAAAGATGTGAGCTTGATTTGGTCAGAGGAAAAGAAGAAAAAGGTTGATGAGTATGTATTGGATGCATCCATAGTGGATGCACCCTCTACATCTGGATGAATGGCCCTCAGGGTCATAGAGGGAGCTAATTTATCTCCAAACCCCTACGCAGATGGTATACTCACCCTCAGAGTATGCACCTTTGGATTTAACCTTTTGGAGACTAGAAGTACCTATGTGCAAGAGCGCACTAGTTGATTGATAATAGAATGAAAGTTAGAGATTTTCAATGAAAATTTGGTTTATGCAACAAGCATTAATGGTGGAATTTTTACTTTAAAGTACATAGCAGCTTGTAGATCACTCATTGCATTCGAGTTCAGAGTGATTGAAGAGCACATAAGACCTAGTAGTTGATTATGAAGGATTGCAGATTGAATCACGAGTGAAGAAGTCTATTTGATTAGTTGTGGAAGCCCTAATCCATCACACTGATTTAGAAGTTCTTGAAAACCATTAGGAAAGTGATATACAAGTAAGTGATGGCTACTCCCATTGTATTTGACATTGCAGAAAAGAAGAGACATGTATTTAAGAGGCACCCATTCAAATCTACATTGGATGACCTAGAAGGGGCATTCTCTCACACTCCTATGGGTGTTATGCATGTTGAAGATATCTGTGCATACATATATTGTAAGAAGGATCCAGTAGGACTTGACAGAATAAGAGCGCACTTAGAAACCATGATGCAACTAGATAAAACCTTTTTGGATGAGTATGCACAGTTTGAAAACCACTTGATAATTGAATATGCTATAGCATATGAGTTCTATGAGTCTGAATGGATAAAGATTCTACTTAGTAGGATTCATGCTGACCTATTCTGGATAGGTGAAGTTTCAGTCAGGATTACATGAGACCTAATACATGAGATGACAGGCCTCTCAAGGATAGGCATTGTTCTTGTAGAGGGCAAGGATGTGAGAAAACTTATAAGTCAAGAAGTAATAGGTGCAGAATGACTGTAGAGCCTATAGAATAAAATGACATCAAATTGATGACTATGATACTAGGGTATAGGTTTCAACACACTAATAGAGTAAACAGTGTGTCAGCAACAACAATTCTTATAGCAACAAGACTTGTGAGAGAAAATGGAGATTTTAATCTATGTGAGATCCTATGTGCACAACTTATAGACAACATCAAAGCCATTAAACATGAAAAGACCAAAATATTCAAGTTTGGGTCTTTGATCATATACATGTACTTCCACATTCTTGGAAAGGTGTCAAATTTATATTTGGACAAGAGTATGCCTACAATGCCATAGATATCATTTAAGGAAACTATAGAAAGTACACTAAGGGACTACATAACACTGGAATTGAAGACATTTAGGGCCAAAATGAACGTGACATACAAGATTCTAGAAAGCATTTTTGAAAAGTACAAAAATAGCATTTGCTTTATGGTAGAAACTAATGTAACTTGTATGGAAGCTATGGAGCCAAGAACAAATGGATCCATCTACTTGGATATGAGGTTGAGGAACAAGTCCTAGAAGCATATGCACAAGTATTTCTATCGGCCCCTAAGGACCCTAATGAACCAAGATGGGGGACTTATGAATAGAAAACAAGAGAAGTTGATGTTGTTTTGAACAATGCATCAACTAAAAGAAAAGTAGCTAAGGTTACTTCTCAGATCCTTAAAATTCATGGAGTAACTCAAGCTAACCTTGAGAAAGAAAGACAATAAAAGATTTCTTTGGGAATTGAGAGTGCATCAGTAGTAGAAGCAAAAGAAGATGATCCCAAGTTAAAGAAGGTCAAGATTGAGAAAGCTAAAGATCCCAAGGATAAACAAGAAAAATCTGATGTTTCCCCTCCTGCACCCATAGAAACAATTGACCTTACTACTCCTCTAGAGTATAAGGCAATTCCTAAGAGGAAGAAATAAATTAGCATAGGTCATCCATCCTCGCAAGCAACAAGAATTAGGAAGAATACTCAAGCACCTCCAAAAGTAAATTTTAGACCTAGTATCAAAGTGTTGACTATAAGGATTCTTGATGAAGGAAGATTGGATCAAATAGGAAAGTTTTATAAAAAATATAGTGAAATTGACAAGTCAGAGATTCATGGCATGATCATAAAGCATATGATCAAGTTCAAAAAGATAGTATTGGAACTGAAAATAGTCATCTTGGATAGTGTTTGGAACATCATGGAATCCTTGAAGAGATAGGCCATTGAGGAGGATCTAAGAATAAGAGAAAATATTTTAGATGAAACCCTCCCTGTGTGTTCTCTAGAAGAGAAAACACTATTGCTAGATCTAGTGAAGCCGCACCTAAGAACAAAGTTAAGGACATTGCACATAATGGATAATAATTTTGAGTTGACAGCCAAAGAAATAGAGAAACCCTTTGAGAAGGTAGTCTTGAATAGACATATGTATCCATCTACTGCGCACACAACTCAAGTGCCTCCTAAGGAAGCCAAGGAGTCAGAGACCAAAAAAGTATCAATGACAGGTCCTCAAGATTCAACACCTGCAATGGAAACATCTACAAAGGTAGAAAAATCTACACCCATGACATAGACACACAAAGATGACTCAATCTTTATTGATAATGTAAAAATTAATATGGCAGCCACAAACATTGATTTGGAAAAGTTTGAAGAAGCATTAGTAAGCACACAAGAGGTTGAGACTTTATGTGGTAAAAATCCTCCCAATCAACAAGAAGAACTATTGATTGAGGATATAATAGATGAAAAAGAAGAAAAGGAGATAGAAAAAGAAACAGAGAAAGAGGAAGAAAAGGTGGAAGAGGAGAAAAGAGAAGAAGAGGTAAAAGGAAGTGAATAAATAGTTAAGCCATCTATTGAAAAGATAATCTAAGTAAAGAAAGAAGTGATGGTAGCACTCCTATCACTCCCTCAGCATCATTGTTGTCAAGCTTGACACCTAACACCACTAGCTTGGACTCTTGGGAAGAAGAAGACCTGATAAAGATCAGTGTCTTAGCTATGGAGAAGGCCAAAGAGAAACAAGTGATGAGGAATCCCTTATTTTTTGAGTCAACGAACATCCTGAACAACCTACTACTTTTAGACAAGAAAGTGTCTAAGGTTCATTCAATGGATGATGTGAGCACAATTCTTTTAAATTTCAAGACAAACTTTTCTAACTTGGAAGAATCTGGATACCTAGTTTCAGAAGAGAAGTATATAAAGAAGAGGCTCAGTGAATTGGTTAGTAACTTTTCACTTGACCTAAGTTCACTCAAGGTTGGTCAAGCATCCTTAAAAGAGTTACACCAAAGGGAAGGAAGATTATTGCTAACTGCATGAATTAGGACAAGTTAATAGCTGATCTATACCAGAAGATACAAGAGGTAGAAGAAATGATAGAACAAGTAAATAAATTAGTAGAAGACCCCTCCACTGATATAAATATGTGTAATAATGTATATCAAGGGCAGATTGACAAGATTGAAAGAATAGAAAAGGAGATTTCTAAGATAAGGGCCAGGAAAGCACAGCTAAGGAATGCTCTTGTGCCCTCCCTAGATGTGCTCAATTAGAACATCAAGGAGATCGATGCCACCATGGTGACATATGATCAAGGTCCTATATCAGATTTGGAGAAGATGGAGAAGTTAACTTATGCATTATGCACCCATCTCCAAATAGTCAATGCACTAATTGCATTCTGGAAGCAAGAGATCTACAAATTGCAGATAGCATATTCGGATGTACTTTCCTTGTAAGTACTTGTAGAGATTTAGTTTTTTAGCACCTTTGTCATTAATGTCAAAGGGGGAGTATGTATAGAATATGGAGCTATAGATATGTAAAGAAGATGTATAGTAATAAGACTAAGGGAGATATAAGTTAGCATTTTGGATATAAGAGAACAGATAGTAACTTTTCCATATTCCTTTGTTGCCATCAATGACAAAGGGGGAGATTGTTGGCAAGTTGACTATACTATTGTATATGACTTAATATAGTGTTTTCATTATGGCAAAAAAGCCATATAATTTTTTGGAGTCAGCGCACATGATGCGAAGATCATAAATTGGCTAAGTGTAGAAGACTGGACAGTTAGCAAAGCACCAGTAGTTCAGAGCATCAACACATGCACATATGACTGAATTATGGTATGCACCCTAGAAGATAAGGTGGTAAGAGTGTATTCATGCTAAGTCTAAGATTGCATGATCATATGTGCAAGTATGACATTGATACAGATAGTTGAAGTTACACAGACAATGAATGCTAGAACCGAACAGAGTATGCAACTGACTAGTAGTATTCTATATAGTGGTTATAATATTGTTTTGTAAAGGATATGTACCTATTTTAATTAGGTTGTAGACATGTCATTAAATTTTTTTTGTAAAAATGCTTGAGCCAATTCACTTGGAAGCATTGTATGTAATTGATTATAGGCTGACCTAGTTAATTATTTTGGTAGCGCATATAAATATGAGATGCGCCCTTTGTAATAAGAAAGGTAGTTGATATAGAGATAAGATAAGTAGAACAGAGGTATGCAAAGGGTAGATAAAAAGTATTAGATCTTTGTAAGAGGTCAAAGCATTATCACATCAAAGGAACTGATCAGACAAGTAGTGTCATAGTACCAGTTCATCCAATAGATATAGTATGTATCTGACATCAGAAGGTTGTAGCCTTCACCACTTGAGCAGTAAGCTCTAGGACAGTGTGTCCCCACCCCTAATAGGGTTATTGTAAAAGACTCCTAATAGTATCTGACCTTTGACCAGGTCTACTACACTAAAAGTAATGTAAAGAGAACTCCTAATAGGGTTAAGGATCTTCTAACAAGGATCATAATACACTAGTGCAAAATATTAGTGGGCGTCAATTCCCATTGGGGTTTTACCTATTTGGGTTTCCCTGTAATCATATTAGTGTTATGTTTTATGTTTATGCATCTTTCTTTTGCTGATGTTCATTTGAGTATTTAAGCACTTAAGTTAAAGTTAAATAATCAAAGAGAAAAGATTAAAATATAGTGAACATTGATTCACCCCCCCCCTCTCAGTGTTCCCATTCCTAACAATAGCTCCCTAGAAAACTAACATCTAATTATTAATTATATTTATTCTAATTAACCAAATTAAGGTAATACACTAACATTAATCCCCTTATCACATCAATTCAAAAAATAGTGGAACATTGAAAGGGTTATGAACCCAATCGTTTTAGAGACTTTGATGAAGCATCTTCACCAATCTTCCCCACTTGCTCAAGAAAGACCAAATTGACTGCATTATTGGATCTCCTCACCATAGATCATGAAACCATTTTCACAACATGAGTGTTCCCACCTCCCATGCACAATGAGACTTTTTTCCTCCAAAATTCCACATCTCATCCAAGTGTTTCTAATGTCTCCTCCATTATTGCACATGAGATTCCTTTCTTTCAAAAGTACACATCTCCTTCAAGTGTATCTAATGCATCCTCAAGTGTTATGGAAACAAGATCTCTTCTACTACACAAATCACCAAACATATGCATACACATAAGATGCTTTTTCCTCTAAAAAATTTTTATCTCCCCTGAGTGTGTCTAACACCTCCTCAAGTTGTCAATAAATCAATAACCAAATCATGGCCCCCTTTCTCCTTGAAGGAACAACCATGATGTCAAGCCCACCCTCTTCTTCAGGGACACAAATATGCATAGCCCCACTTTTTAGGGACACAAATAGGGTGCTTCTCATGCTATTAAAGGCAACTATCAACTACAAAATTAATAACATACAACTATATAATTAATATCAGACTATGAAGTCAATAAGGACTACATAGGTAGGCCCCAAATGGGCATTATTGTTGTCATTCACCCCCATAATGATCATCTAGAAGAACATGAAGTAGATTCTCAAGCTTTTGGAACCTTTCAGGAGCTAGAGCCTTTGTAAAGATATCTACAATCTGATCTTCTGTACTACAGTTTGCAATGTCAATCAAACCTTGTTGAACCAATTCCCTACTATAGTGATGTTGTATCTCAATATGTTTGGTTCTTCTATGAAATACTGGATTCTTTTCATTTGTATAGCACTCTTTTTGTCACAATACAAAAAGGTAGGTTCACTCTAAATTTGGTGTAAATCTTCTAGTAGTCTTCTCAACCATACAGTTTGACAAGCTGCTGATGTTGCAATTTTGTGTTCTACCTCTTCTATAGAAAGGGATATTGTTGATTGTTTCTTAGACTTCGAAGAGAATACTGTAGAACAAAGGCTAAAAGTGTAACTAGAAGTAGAATTCCTATCAACTACAAAACCTACCCAATTTGAATCTATATAGCCAACTAATCTGCTATCCTCTAAATGCTGAAATATGAGACCATAGCTCAATGTCCATTTAACATATATCTGAGAATCCTTTCATTTGCTTTCCAATGTATTTCCTTGGGCTCTAACATGAACCTAGAAACCAAACTCATTATAAATGTAATATCTAGACAAATAGTAGTTAAGTAGATCCTTTTTCCAATTAGTTGTCTATACAGAGTGGGATTCACTTAATTTGACACATCTAAAGTAGAAAATTTAAGTCCAACTTCAATAGGTGTTGAAACTAGTTTGCAACTCTCCATCTAAAATTTTTGTAGGATATCTGAAACATTTTTTTTTTTGAGACATAAATATTTCATCTTTGTTTTTCCATACTTATATACCAATAAAGTAGTGCCTTTATCCCAAATCTATCATTTCAAACTCAGTAATCATGGCTTCTCTAAACTCTACAAATAAAGTTGGAATATTCCCTATGTAGATAAGATAATCAACATAGATAATTAAGATAAAGATATCCTTAGCTGAGCTTCTTATATAGAGATTTGGATCTGATTGACTTCATGAAAAACCTTTGTATTATAGGTATGAGTCTATTCTTGAATATCGTTGCTCTTGGTGCATGTTTGAGACCATACAAGACCTTATTTAATTTACAAACATAATTTTCTTTGGAAGGTATTTCAAAACTTTTAGGTTGTGAAACATACACTTTCTCATCAATATATCTATTTAAGAAATCACTCTTCACATCCATTTGATAAACTACCCAACTCTGTTGAGCTGCCAATGCCAAAACTGATTTGATAGTATCCATTTGTGCTATAGGTGAAAATGTCTCGGCATAATCAATACCTTCATGTGGAGTGTAACCTTTGGCTACCAATCTATCCTTATTCTTATCAATGCTTCTATCAGATTTATACTTTTTTTGTACACCCATCTTGTACCAATAAATTCCTTACCAAGAGTTAATTGAACCAAATCCCATGTGTCATTCTTTTCAATTGTGTCTATTTCATTATTCATTGCTCCAACCCACTCTACTTTTTTTAAGCTTGTTCAAATGTTTGTGGCTCATTATTTTTCATGATTTTAATCATCAATGCAAAATTCACTTTTGTTTGTGACCTTGTTGTCATTTTTAAAAAATTTGAATCCAACATAAGAGTTGATGGATGATTTTTTTCTGTCCTTCTTTGATATTTTTGATATTTTCTTTCTCTTGTGCTAGATGATTCAGGTACATCTTCTTCCTCCTCTTCAATATCATCAATTACTATCTATTGTCCTTTTGTTATATTTTCTTTGGTATATTCTACTAGTTAATAGAATACCACATCTCTGCTTATCACAAGCTTTTTGCTACTGGATCATACAACCTATATGCTTTATTTTTAGTTCTATAACCAATAAAAATGCATTTAAGACCTTTACTTTTAGTTCTATGACCAATAAAAATTCTTCCCTACCATTATAACATGCTCTCCAGAGTTCAACAAATTTGTGATGGGGACAAGCATAGAGGATGGTAGCTTTATTGCAAGTTGGCCTGCTCCTAAACTTTCAGACATTCCTTATTGGAAGCCATTAATAGTCCCAAGGCTCTGCAGAATATAGCTTTAAAAGTGGACTGTTAAAGGTGAAATCCATACTATTGATGAACTCAAATCCTTAAGTGTTCACTTTTGTTGCTCTGAAATAAATAACAATTATTTGTACAGGGTCATATACAAGGAAGGGAGAGGAAAATATCACTAGTCTTTATCCAATATATTGTATTTTAGAAGAAATGTTATTCCATTTCTAAAAAGGCAAACAATCAAATATACACTATTATTTAAAAAATTTATTTATATTTGATTTCTAAATATATTAGAAAGTTTGAATGCAATGACATCTAAATGTATATATGTAGAAGTAATCTTAAAAGAGTAGAATAATTTATCTATGTTCAGTTTTATTGACTTGTAATGAATGTGTTAGAACAATTGAATGTAATGGTATCTAATCTCAAACATATTTTTTTTGTATTGCAGTTGGCATTTAGGAACATATGCTCTTTATTCCTGAGCTTTGAGAGAAACCCCATGGTTGAAAGTATGGAGAGGATGTACATAGGTCTTTTAGCTAGAATTAGAGCCCAACCAATCAATATCCTCGGAACTGAATTTCATTTTGCTCTTAAGGTACGCAGTCTATATGTCCAAGGAAAGGAAGAACAATTTGAATCTTTTAAGAGTAATAAGTTTAGGAATTCTTTTACATTAGCTTATTGCATAATCTTATCAATCTAGAATCTTTTTCCACCAATTTATTTTGAATAACAATAATAATAATAATAATAATAATAATAATAATAATAATAATAATAATAATAATAATAATAATAATAATTATTATTATTATTATTATTATTATTATTATTATTATTATTCTTGAGTAGAATACACCACCATCTCATGTTTGATTATAACATGTAATTTATGAAATAAAGTATGATAGAAGTCATTTAAATTTGCAACTACTTTTATAGATTTTGATTTTGATGCTAAAGAAAGAGGTTTGACATAAATCTTTTTTGTTAGAGTAATAAAGTGTTTACTGATTAATTGAATCATATTGATTTAATTATTCAGTCACTTATTACCTCTTTCTACTTAAGCTAAACTTTAGGCCTATAATAATTAATTATCTTTATTAATTATTATTATGCAACCTAGGGTTTTACCTTTTTAAGGTTTTTGATCTCCTTTCATAAGGATTGATCTCCTCTTATTTTGTTACCTTTTCTGACATTTTCATTATTGATTGCAACTTTTGTTTTTGGACATCAAATATTTCTCCTCTCTTGTGGATCAATGCATTCAGGCATCCATAGCTGTTTGCTTCTCTCTCTTTCTATGATAGGTGTTTGTGTGCAAGTGTTCTTGGGAGCTATGTGTTGTTTTTCATCAACTCCATCATGGTATCAGAGCTTCAGATCTGCTTGCCCCTGTCCTCTTCTTGAGAGATTCGGCCATGTTCATCAAATCTGCATTTTCAAAGAGGGTTTCCTGTCAGATCTAGGGGGGACCTATTTTTTTGGTCATCTTGGCTTCAAACGGACCTCACAGTTGTGTTTAGAGCATCTAAGAACCCCAAGATCCATATAAAGTTTGTCCAATTTGGACGCAGTTGGAATCTGTGAGAAATTTTTTTTGTAGTCGGCCTTGGCACAAATCTTGAGGTGATCACTAATTTTTGGTGCACTTCTGACCCAAACGGACCTCACGATTGCGTCCAGAAGGCTCGAGATAGCTAAAATTCAAATAAGACTTGTCAAATGCTGACAAGTTGGCTTCTAAGGATTTTTTTTTTTTGCATAACAGGGTTGTACGACCTTGACACGCACTCCAAGGTGCTGATGCAAGTGATTTTAATTATATATATAAAAAATTTGGCCACCTCTGGGCCACCCAGCAGCCACTACAACACCACCAAATGGCCACCGCCCTAGCGACTGCCTGCAGCACACTCCGCGCAGTCAGCGGCCATTGCGCCTCTACCGCCAGCGCTGCCGCCTTCCCTGCCTCCACTGCCAGCACTGCCACCTTCCCTACCACCGGCTCCATTGCCCAGGCTGTGTTGAAGTCTGCGCCACCCCCTGCTCCACTGCCATCGGTGCTGCCTCCGCCCGAGCTCTGCTCCTCTGCACCAGCCCCCATTCTGCTGGGTTTCGGTCATATGGGGGTCCAGCCCTTGGCCCCTAGTGCCCAGATCCTAGCCCCTGGTCACCCACATGACCAAGGCCCTTGTTTTTTCAGCCCTAGGGGTTTAGGGCTGTGATGGCCATTTGGCCATCAATTTTAAGCTCAAGAGTTTGCTGTTGTAAGCAGTCTTTGTTCATTTTTGGAGCTTTTTAAGGGTACCTGGGCTTTTTTGCGGATATCTCGGGCATCTAGGATCATAATTGGGCATGCGATATATTATTAAAAAATTGGTTCCAAGCCCAA
The DNA here is from genome assembly GCA_027943335.1 of Chamaecyparis obtusa. Taxonomy (NCBI): domain Eukaryota; kingdom Viridiplantae; phylum Streptophyta; class Pinopsida; order Cupressales; family Cupressaceae; genus Chamaecyparis; species Chamaecyparis obtusa. The sequence goes on from BSBK01003715.1 coordinate 1,665,815, forward strand.
TCTAAATTTTCTAGTATGGTTTTGTGATTTTTCCATTTTGATGCTCTTTTTTCTATCAAATTCAGATGTTTTTTATGATCGTGGCATTTCAAACCTCCTGCCTTCCGGGATCCGTTTCTCTTGCATCCGGGCTCCATTTTCAGAAAATGAGATATTGTCAGAAAGCTCTTTTTGAGATTTTATCAGATTTGATTGTTTCATATTTTTTTTTTGTCCTTTTCTAACACCACCCATCCTCAGATCCTTGCAGACACCTTCTTTGGGCCCTCCAGCGTAGTTGTTAGTTTCTTGCTTATATCTTGAGCATATGGTGTCAAAATTTGGCAAAAAAAATATCGTCGAAAAGCTAATTCTGAGCTCTTTCTAGATATGGAGATTATATTGTCTGGTTTTATTTTTCTAATGGTTTTTTTCTCTGTCAAAGCTAGATCTTCAGTTCTACACTCTGGGAGCTCTATCTTGCACATCCGGACTCTATTTTTAGAAAATGATATATTGTTGGAAAGCTTGTTTAGAGAGATTTTCAGTTATGTTAGTCATTTTTCTAGATTTTTCTCTAGGTTCATTTTATTCAGATTCTTTCTTTTTTGCAGTCTGGTGGATATCTTGGTTGTTTCCGGTCCTGGGATCTCTTCCCTTTGAGGGATGACTCATCTTAGGTTGTTCTTTTGGTTCAGTAGCCTTTGATCATCTTTGAGCTGTATATACTTCATTTTTTGTAGCATTCTTTTATGCACACGCACTGAGATAAAGTGCCATTCTATTGCTTTGATGGGATCTTGCACATGTTTGTGCTATTTGTACTCGCACTCCATTATAAAGTGCTAGGGGGGTTTGATGTTTTCCTTTGTTTTCCATCTTCTTTTGTCATGTGAGTGTTCCTCCAACGACATTAGCCTCATGTATCTCTATATGTGTTTTTACTCTCTCTACACATTCGATGTTCTAGATTCATCTTCGTCATGTAGTTCATATTTGATGATCTTTTCAATGTACCTGTCATTACTCCCTTGCCAGAAGTATGGGGGGGTTTCTACTATTGGTTCTACTACTTCCTTGGTTCAATTGTGTGAGCCATGTATTTAGTATTTGATCCTATGTACTAGGTGGTTGTAGTGGCTGGGTACTTATGCATTCCGGTGAGATGGATCATTTACCATATGGACACTCTTTTCTTTCCTATTTTTGGATGCACTCTTCCAACTTTGATTGATCAGCTCTTCAAGCTTTTGGTGTTTATGCCATCTGTATCTTTGCCTTTGTTTGCCTCCTGATTCAAGTAGTGTTATTTGAGGGCACTCATGCAAATTACAATCTTCTCTACCTGGTCATATTTCTGTGGAGGATCTTCAGATCATCAGTTTCTTCTTGACAAAGTTTGTAGTTTCATGCTTCAGTGATGTTGTACATGTTCATCTTTCTTCCTATTTTCTGGAACATTCCTAGTTTTGGAGGCTTCTTCAGTCCTTCAGACTAGTCTTTGTCTCTTTTTGGAGTAGAGTTTTTCCCATGTGGTTTTCTCTATTTCTCCACTTTGTAGAGACTCTCTTTTGTACTTGGGTAACTGATCAGGCCTTTTTTGTCGGGACTGATTTGCTTTCAGTAGTTCTTTCTAGGTTTTTAGCTTCTCCCAAAGTTTATCTTAACGGGGGGTGTTAGAGTAATAAAGTGCTTACTGATTAATTGAATCATATTGATTTAATTATTTAGTCACTTATTACCTCTTTCTACTTAAGCTAAACTTTAGGCATATAATAATTAATTATCTTTATTAATTATTATTATGCAACCTAGGGTTTTACCTTTTCAGGGTTTCTGATCTCCTTTCATAAGGATCGATCTCCTCTTGTTTTGTAACCTTTTTTGAAATTTTCATTATTGATTGCAACTTTTGTTTTTGCACATCAAAGATTTCTCCTCTCTCATGGATCAATGCATTCGGGCCTCCATAGTTGTTTGCTTCTCTCTCTTTCTGTGACAGGTGTTTGCGTGCGGGTGTTCTTAGGAGCTGTGGATTGTTTTTCATCAACTCCATCATTTTTTACTTTTATTTGGTTCTGTATATCTAAGAATGGTGATGCTTTATTTCTATCTTATAGGCATAGAGCTACTAAATTTTTTTCTCCAAAATTTCTCCTCTTTAAAAATCTTTCTCTATCAAAAAATTATACAACTATCAAATAGTTAAATATTAATTTCTATTTTATGTCAAGTTTCACATTCCGAACTTTCCTTTCAAGTTTCTAGTGAAGTAGTCATATGTTTCTAAAAAGACACTTCTTATCACCATTTTCAAGATTCAATGTGATAAAATTGATCCAAAGTTCAAAGAATTCATGTTATTATTCATATTGATATCTGTTGAATATGACACTATTTCACTCCCTCCTTTTGCATCTCTTTCAAGTGATATAGAACTACTTTAATTATTAATTTTTATATAAAAATAAGAATTAAAGTTGATACTATTCATTTATAAAGTGTCTTGAAAATTATGTGATTTAATAAAATCTCAAACTTGAAAATATATATGAATGAAGTTTGAATAGTACACTTTAATTATAATACTTATTAGTCTTTTCTATTTTATAATAAAAGTATTAATTAAATATGAAAGACATCTAATTGATAATGTAATGACTCATTTTTTATGAATGAACATTTATACAGTGTAGAAGGAGGCTATCAACTATTCTATATTCTAAGATACATTATAGAAAAGTGAACAATGATAATATGATGGAAGATTTTCTATCAAATTTGATGGATTTAGTGGATTCCAATGAACAAAAAATGAGTGAACTTAACCTCCATGCTTTTAGCAGCTTTTAGCAGGATATGGACTATTATTTACTTGTCTAAATACCCAAATGTTCTTTCTAAATTAAAGGTAACTTTTTTATTCAAACTTAAATACTTATCAATTTGAATGTATAATTTATTATTATCTTTTATATTTTTTGAAATGATATAATTTTTTTTGGTAAAGGGCTTTTCCCAAAATATTTTATTAATTTTTAACCTATAATACAACTCAACTCACTAGAAGCATGGTTAGCAAAGAGCCCCAAAAATAAGAAGAAATATCATACATTATGTCATCATACAATCATTTTGATAAACATAGCTATAATAACACTTATTTACATAATGTATTACAGTGCCATTTATAATACAACTCAATTAAGGACATTGGAAAAAAATCCATCCCTCTCCAACTCAACAACGTGAATCCTTCTTGAATCCTGGAACTGTATTACAAGCCTAATCTAAGTCCTACACAGAGTTATCTGCAAAAAGACAATAAATTTTCTAGCCACACAAGCTAGTAGACACGAATATTTTCACAATTAAAATTTATACCTTCTAAATGTAGACAATAAATAGTAGATTTCAAAATGTAAATGCGAAAAGAAAGTGTTGGAAGTGTGTACTCTTAGAGGGTGGAGTGAATTAGAGTACATAGAACTCTAAAAAAAAATTATAACTTACTTTCAGATTATTCAAACCACAAAGCATTTGACAAATATATGCTTAGATATTTTCAGTTATTCAAATTTATTATGAATGCTTCCAATGTCAATGTTGTTCCAAAAAGTAATTTAAAACCAACCGCAGATTATAAAGAAGATAAGATGGATTCACTTGACCAACCAAAATGCGATAAACTCATCCATAAAGAATGTAAACATATCAAGCACTAATGAGATATGAAAAATCACAAGAGCACAATTAACACAATATATGATGAGTGGAAAACCCTCTTGGATATAAAAACCACTCCAAAACTTCCAATTTTATTTATATAAGAAGAGCACCAACTCATTTACAATGTTCTGTAGCTTCAACTGCAAGGAGCTTCAATTCCAATTTCTACCAATCGAATAAAGGGATAAGTGAATATTCCTATACTGTAAAAGGTTTGTGCAATTATAAAATTATCAACTGTTCTCAGAGATCTCCAATACTGAAAGATTTCAACACTATTTTTCAATTACAACTTCACTGCTTGAATTTTCAATTTGTATTCTTGTATAGATAGGTAAGTAAACTCTTACTTACATACTAAAGGACACACATCGTCCAAAAGAAGGGAAAACTATTACTAGAAAGAAATTGTCACATTTGTTTTTAAAACTGTTCTGATAAATCCTCAATCTATCAAGATCCATATTTTTCAATTTCATGTTTACCTATGTAAACTTTATCAATGAATAACAGAAAATGTTTTTTTGTTTGATGTTGCAATAATGCCTTCAAACCATATCTTCGAGTTAGGGTAAGAGACCCTACATGTTCTCATTTTACTCTTTCATTTTTTGTTTAAATTGTTACCCAATCAAACTATAACTATAATGAGATCTATGCACACAATTGTTATCAGAAATTGAGTAACAAAACCAATTTTTTTCCCCTTAATTTCATTTAATTGTTCAAGTAACTGTATTTGTCCAATAAATATTTTGAATACAAACTAATCTTTTGTCCTTTGCCAGATTTTTAAGAGCAACAGAAGAGGGAATGGTCTTACCTGGCACCGGTAAAAAATGGATCATATAACTTACATCAAATCCCATTAAAACCAGACTGAAGACCCCCAAAGTGTGCATTTAATGTTGTAGAATAACATATGCAAAACCCAAATCTAAACTGTTGAACAACTAATCAAGAGATGAGATGAAACATAAACATGGCAACAAGTAGATAATCAGGTTTGAGTAAAATAATACAAAATGTTTACATTTCCCTATTTACGATATACGAAAGCCAAATTAATGATCTTGGGGAATCTACAATCATTAAGAAACAAAATTGTCATCTACCACTATACAAATGAATGTTTGGTAATGCATATGCCATAGTGGCCATATAAGCAGCCAATATAACCCAAGTGGACTATGGTATGACTCATAATCAATTTGCTTCCTTAAGTTGAAACCATCAAATATTTTAAGCCAATAAAGTTTTTTTGGCAATTTGGCTGAGTTGGTTACATAGGTGTTGTCATTATGGAAACATATATCTTACATAAAGAGCGTAGAGGTCAGAGAGCAAGTTTGTCAGAGTGCAAAGCAAAATTGTCTAAGTATCAAACAGTGTTTTTTATTAGTGTACCCGGTAACTATTTTTGTTTGCAACATCAACTGGAGTGAGTTCAATGCTTGCACACTTGGACTCTATAGTGACTAATGATGACCCATCTCAGTGTGCAAGTCAATATGGCATGTACGGAAGAAATTATGACAGTTTTACTAAAGACAGAGTCAAGCCAACAGGATAGATTTTGAAGACAGAATTAGTAAAGAGTTAAGGGATTATTTTATTTATCAAAATAATGACTTAAAAACATAAAGGGATGACATCCTAGATGTTAACTCTTGGATAAAGTTATTAGTCTTAATAACTTGTATAAATGTAATTGTAAATGAGTAGTAAAGTGTAAGAAAAAGAAAGAAAGAAGTAAAGAATTTTTATTGTTGTAATAGAAGCAGAAAGAAAGTAATATGATGCGAAATATAGTGGAAGAGCAATAAAGAGATATTGATGCTAGCAGTATAAGGTTATGTACCTTAAACTCTTTTGTAATCAGTGTATACTATATATTACTTGTTTGGATAGTGGGCTCATCTGGTAATCACATTTTGTACTACCAACTCCTAACAGGGTTGAGGCTTCTAACAAGGCCTATAGTCCTTTAATTAGGATTGATGCACTATATGCATGTAATAGACTCCTAACAGGGTCAACATCTTTAACAAGATATTTTTGATTAGTGGATCTTTGTGGGTACCATCCCCACCGAGGTTTTCCCTTAGCCAGGGTTTCCTCGAGAGCATATCATGTGTTATGAGTTCTCTTGTTTTATTTCTATGCATGTTGTTTAGCTTTATATGTTATGCATGTGTAAAGATAATCAGTTATATCCATAATTGGGCAAAAGTAAAAGTTTGTAGAATACTGAGTCACACCCCCCTCTCAGTATTCCCTATTTCTAATAATTGGTATCAAAGCCTAGTTACTTGGAGAAGAATCACTCAAGGAAAGCCTAGCAGCTTGAGTAAGATCACTATGGATATGGATCAACTACAAAAGAATCTTGAAGAAGCTCTTGAGAAGATTGACCTACTTACTGATGAAAGAGATATTCTAAAAGGAAAATATGATGATGCAAAGAACCTCATTGAGAAATTGAAAAAAAAGATAGAAGATCTGAAATCCAAAAAGGAATCTGAAGTTCTTATTGAAGATTATGATGACAATTTAGAAAAGGAAAATGAGATCCTTAAACATGAACTAAAGATAGAAAATCTGAAACTAAGTCTGAAAGATGGAAATGGCAAGAGTGAAGAAAATCTAAGATTTGAGAATGAAAAGCTAAAGATTGAGAATGAAGGCTCAAAATCTAAACTTAGCAAAGCAACATCTGAATCTAAAAAAGTCAACTTGCAGTATGTTGAACTTGAGAAATACAATAAAATTGTAAAAGGTGAATTGACTCAATCCAAACAATAACTTGAAAGGTTGTATTCATCTAGAGAGAAGATCAATGAACAAACATCCTATCAGAAACCATTCTATGACAAAACTGGTCTTGGATTCAACACTCTTAAAGTAAGTAATGATAGCAAGGAATCAAATCTGAAAGTATCTGAAAACATGGATGAGAAGAAGTCTGATAAGATTGACAAATCTAAAGATACACCCAAGGAAGAAGAATCACTAAAGCAAGTGGAATCACCCAAAGGTATGCAGAGAGATTTCAAAGGTAGATGTTTTTCTTGTAACACTATTGGTCATATGAAGAAAGATTACACAGGTAAGCAATTTAAACCTCTTAATGGTTATTGTTATCATTGTCATGGTTTTCGACATAGAGCTATTGAATGTAGAAAACCTAAATTTGTTGAGAATAACAACAATAGTAGAATGTTTAGGAATACTAACAATGTAGATAAGAAACCTATTGAAGATATGAACAGAAGAAATGGTGTAATATGTTACAGATGCAACAAAGTTGGACACATTGCTAGAAACTGCAGATCACAAATCAATCCACCTAGATCAAGATATGGGAACAATGGAGTTATTTGTCAAATATGAAACAAGATTGGACATACAACAAGATTTTGTATAATGAACAATGGAGTTTTTCATCCTAACCCTAACCCTAGAAGTTATACAAGAAGGAATGAAGACACAAGTAATAGACAGAAAGGATGTTGTAGCAATATAGATGAAGTGAAGTTTGTTGAAAGCACGGATCAAGGAGATATATTCAACATTGAAGACAATTAGAAAGGTAAAGTATCAAGTGGTAAGAATGAATCCTTACCTGACCTATTTCAAAGTACTTAATTTATGAAAATTACAATAGATTAGGAACTTAGATTAGTGTAGAAGTAGATTTATGATGAATTAAGTCTTGCAAAGTTAATGGAAGATATTATATGATGTACTAATTGTATGTTTAAGTGCACAGAAGAAAATATTATGTTTTGCGAGATCGCAATAAGTTTTAAGTTGTGCAAGTTAATAGAAATAATTTTTTTGGAAGAAGTGGGAAAAGAATTCAATGCACTGTCAGATCTAAGTTAGATTAAAGTGTTAAAAGGTTATGATTGGTACCATTTGATCATCCAAGTGAATAAAAGTGTTTAGGAGACCGAAGATCAAAGATTGGAAGCATTTTGCAGTGATTTGGTGAAGGATTTGAGCGTTGAATCTCCACAAGCCCTAGAATCATGTAAAAGAGGTATTTTACTTAGCAAATCTTTGAATCGGTAAAAGGAATCAGAAGTAATCATGGATACATCTTTATTGCACAATATCAAAGACAAAAATAGACCTAGAATGAAAAAGGAACTAGTAGAACCATTAGAAGTGGACCCTAGGTTAGCCCTATCATTTGTACCAGACAGAGTTCTGCATTTAGAGAATGTAAGAAGTTACCTTGGTTGCAAATTGGAAACCATCAGTGATAGTGTTTATACCAATGAATATGAGAAGATTTCCAACTAGGATATGTCATTAAAAGAAGGATATGATCATTTGAAAGACAATGAAATTGTTAAGTATGCAATGCGGTATGAATTTGAAGATGAAGAATGCACCAAGATAATCCTTAGCAGAATACACAATGGAAAGTTTTGGCTAGATGATAGAAGTATAGACATCATAGGTGATTTGATACATGAGGTCACTAGTCTATCAAAATTTGGAGCTATGCCCTTAAATGAAAAGAATATGAGAAAAATAGTCATTGATAACACTAAATCATCCTACAATAGCAGAGGAATTATAATCAGTAAAATCCAACAACATGATGTCAGATACCTATGCAAGATCCTAACAACAAAGTTTTGCGCAAATTCTAGAGAGGATGACATGCCAGCCGGTATGGTACACATTGCCTATCTGATGTGTGTTGACATAGTAGAAGTTGATATGTGTGAAACTTTGAGAATTCAACTATTTGAAAATTTGGAGAAAATCAAGAAGAAAAAGTATGCTCAATTTAGATTCTCATATTTGATCACTTACATGTTTTTTCACCTATTGAGAAGATTTCCCTACACCATTGCAAGAAACTAGAATGATGGACAATCTACAATGGAAAGGATCAGTAAAGTGAACATGAGTTACATTATTGAAAAAGTTAATGATAAAGACATTTCAAAATTTGGTAACTAGCAGATCAAGGATTCCATAGTCTCTTGCGGAGAAATACAAAAATGAAATATGCTTTATGGTTGACACTGATTTCACCTACATTGAAGTAGTAGAACCTAGAATTGAGTTCATAGACCCTCTTGGGTATGAGATATCTGAAACAGAGATAGAGGAATACGTGAGTAGACTTCTTAAGTGCAATATTGACACTCACAATGATAGATTTGGAACTTTTGAAGAAAACTATAACTTAGCAAAGACTATACTTGAAGAAAAGTAGTCTAAGAAAAGAGTTGAGAGAACATTAAAGAAAATACTAAAGGAGACTGGAATTACACAACAAGAATTCCAAGTGGTAAAGTAGACAGTAGCAACAATCATAGACATTGGACAAAAAGAAATTTTATCTGTACCTCCCTTGTCATCTAGAGAAGGACAACAAGAAGACACTCAAGTCAAGATAAAAGTTGAGGAACCAGAGAAGGAACAAGAAGCATGTAGATCTACTAGGTCTACCTCCTCCACATCTAGTAAGAGAATGAAATAAATGGCTTTTGGACCTGGTAAGAGGTTGAAAACTTTGATGTCACCAGTTCCTAGGAAAATAGCAGAGATAAAAGAGAGATAAAAGATGATGACATTAGTATTAAGAAGAAAACATGGAAACCTAGAATAGAGAGAGTGAATGAAGAAATTCTACAAAAAGGAGATTTCACCAAGATGAATAAGTATTATGATCTCTATGACTATTCAGAGAGATTAAATCTTGAAAATGCAGTGGTCAAGCACATGATTCTATCTGACAAGAAGTTTGACACTATTTAGGGTAAGATACTTGATGATTTATTTAAGAAACTTGTTAATAGAAAGATGAGAGCACAAGAAGAAGACAAATCTATAAAAGAGAATCTTGTAAGGAAACTATGTGATGTAAGAGATGATGATCATCTTAAGAAAACTTTGAAGCCCCTTAACACTCACTTGAGAAAAAAAAGGAGAACCATTTTGATCATGGTAGGATAGTATGAAGAAGCTAATTAAGAGACAAAACAAGCTATAATTAAGGTTATGGCAGAGATTGATAAAGAGACATCAGTTGCAGCTAAGAAAGAAGAAGCAGAACAAGAGGATATTCCCTCTTCACCAGCAGTTAACATTGAAGAAGAATCTATGAATATTGAAGGTACTAAGATTACTTTAGATTTCAATGATAACATATTCAAGAATCTAGAGAACATTGTTGACAATTTAGCTCTTGATGAACTGGATAAGACTACTGAAGCGGAGCAGACCAAATCTATGATTGATGAACCTAAAGTGATAGAAGTACAAGCACCTGTACCCTCAAAAGCAAAAATCAGTCATACTGCTGAGATTGAAAAGAAGAAGCAAATTGGATCTTTTTTTGAGGACTTGGAAAAAGAAGTAGATCATGATGATCAGATGGAATTGATCACATCTTTGAACAAAATTATTGGGAAGAACAAGAAAGTCAAAAATCTTGAAGGTTGTCTAAAGGACCTTATTGAAAAGTTACAAGGTATTGTAACTACACAAATTGAAGAAACATACCCTCTAGAGAAGGCAAAGAAAAAGATGAATATTTTTTATGATGAGTTTACAAACCTATCTGAGGTAGAAAAGGTAAAAGCACATGCAGCTTATGAAGCTAAAACACTCCTGAACATAAGCCAGAATATAAAAAATGATATTAATAATCTTGATATTTGCATAAAGGATTTAAGGAAAAATCTAGAAATAGGAAATACTTTGTATATTCAGTGTACAAAATCAGAGACCCTTGTGGCAGCAGAAGATCGGAAGATAAAGTTGAAGGAAGCAGAAATTTAGAATGAAGCCAGTCTTCTTTCTAGCCCCACTATTAAGATATTTGATGTAGAAAGGAAGATCCACCAAATATATGATGAGATCAAAAATCTACAAGATGCAAAAGAAAGAAAAATGAAAATATTTACTCTATTGAGAGAGCACACATCCATGAAGGTGAGCATTATTGAAGGACAACTGGAAGAATGTCTTTCAGCTAAGACATCTTTTCAGAAATTCAGTTTTGGAAATATTCAAGCATGTGAGATAGAAACTTGTGGACTTTGTGCACTACTTAGTGTGGCAAACTCCATCAAGAAATCATGGGAAAAAGAGTTAGAGACAATAAAGATTGATTTTTCTGATTATGTTGCAAGCCTACCGGCTTTGCAATATTAAATCTAGGTAACATCTTTTTGAACTAAATTTTTGTAACCCTCCCTACCTTATTTTGTCATTGTTGTCAAAGGGGGAGAGATATATATAGCAGAAAATTGATCAAGGATTACTACTCTTAGGGGGAGTACTATACAAGATTTTTTTTTTTTGGGGAGTTATAAGGATAGTATATATATGTTATACTATGGCCACAATTTTCATATTTTGAAGTTTTGAGTTTTACACTTAGCTAATTTTCTCATATGTTGCCACCAATGACAAAGGGGGAGATTGTTGACAATTTGGTTGAGTTGGTTACATAGGTGTTGTCATTATGGCAACATATATCTTACATGAAGAGCATAGAGGTCAGAGAGCAAGTTTGTCTGAGCGCAAAGGAAAATTGTCTAAGTATCAGACAATGTTTTTTATTAGTGTACCTGGTACCTATTTTTGTTTGCAACATCGACTGGAGTGATTTCAATGCTTGTGCACTTGAAAATAGACTCTACGGTGACTAATGATGACCCATCTCAGTGCGCAAGTCAGTACGACATGTACAAAAGAAATTATGACAGTTTTACTAAAGATAGAGTCAAGCCGATAGGACAGATTTTGAAGATAGAATTAGTAAAGAGTTAAGAGATTATTTTGTTTATCAAAATAATGACTTAAAAATATAAAGGGATGACATCCTAGATGTTAACTCTTGGATAAATTTATTTTGTAATATGGCAGTCGACATTAAACTTATTAGTCTTAATAACTTGTATAAATGTAATTGTAAATGAGTAGTAAAGTGTAAGAAAAAGAAAGAAAGTAGTAAAGAATTGTTATTGTTGTAATAGAAGCAGAAAGAAAGTAATATGATGTGAAATATAGTGGAAGAGTAGTAAAGAGATATTGATGCCAATAGTATAAGGTTATGTACCTTAAACTCTTTTGTAATCAGTGTATACTATATATTACTTGTTTGGATAGTGGGCTCATCTGGTAATCACATTTTGTACTACCAACTCCTAATAGGGTTGAGGCTTCTAACAAGGCCTATAGTCCCTTAATCAGGACTAATACACTATATGCATGTAATAGACTCCTAATAGGGTAAATCCTTAATAGGATATTTTTGATTAGTGGATCTTTGTGGGTACCATCCCCACCAAGGTTTTCCCTTGGCCAGGGTTTCCTTGAGAACATATCATGTGTTATGAGTTGTCTTTTTTTATTGCTATGCATGTTGTTTAGCTTTATATGTTATGCATGTGTAAAGATAATCAGTTATATCCATAATTGGGCAAAAGTAAAAGTTTGTAGAATACTGATTTAGCCCCCCCTCTCAATATTCCCTATTTCTAACAAGTTTGATAGGTGTGGGATCTTTTTTATAGAAAGACAAAGAGACAATATAATCCCCCTTTTTCCTTGATTACAAAAAAGAGCCATCATTGAATAAGAGGAGTTATTTTTTAAATCACTAGTATAAACCTTTGTAAAATGTAGTGCACCTGTAACATCATAAGAGGCAAGCATCCAAGTTTAAGAGAATATCATTATGGCCAAACCAAAACTGTCATATATCAAGGATACATAATACTAAATCAACCTACCTTTTCTCAATACTAAGCCAATGCTATATAAGGATATCAAATTGTGTCAAAAATGTCAATGTTGTGTATATCATCAAAACATGTATTCATATATATGAAGAGAGTAACATGATACATTAAATAAGAGAAATATTATATCAATGTGTATCGGCCAAAATCTTGTCAAAATCATCTGTACATATCATTATCAGCCAAACTGTACCCAAAATGCAATACCACAGTTGGAGACAAAGCACCTAGTAATGTCAATATCTTGTACCAATATGAAACCAGATCAAAACTGATCAAAACTATGCTCAAGTAATGCTAATATCATCAAAGTGGTCAGTATCAATATCTTAAAAGAAAATGGCCAAATTCATTGTCAATGCCAAAATCAACAAGAGGCAACTGTGAATATCAATCTCAAGAGGCAAATGTGAATACCAACATCAAGATGTAACTATGAATATCAACTATCAATGCTACTATTTTCCTCCCCCTTTTTGTCATAAGGACAAAGGACTTGCATAGGGAGGACAAAGCTTCCCTATTCATTGTTAGGAATAAGGTGTCTCAACCTTGGATAATTCCTATTCTTATTATTTGTTTTGTAAAATGTATTTCTTGCAAATAATGTTGATGTGTCAGCATCTTGAATTGTGTGTAAGGAGATCATGGCTAAAATGGTTATGATGGATTCCTATGACACGTAAGAGCTATGTCAGGAAGATTCAATGATAGGTGAAGACATGTGGCAACTGATAAATTTGAGTACTATACACTCTTCCCCAATCGTGGGGTTCGGGGCATCACCCCAAAAAAAATAAAAATAAAAAAATTTTGGGGTTCCTATTTTCTCGGAGAATGGTAAAACCCTAATACAGTTATCTTTGGGAGTAGCCCTAAAAAGTGAAGCGCATGATATAAGATTTTTTAGGGTTGTGAAGAGATATGATGTGAGTGTATTGTTGGAACATTTTATGTTGTCGTGATTTGTCTTCAAGGGTTTAGAAATCTTCTGAAAGAACTTGCATTGCAAGTGTATCGTAAGCTGTAATAGTTTTGATCAATACATTGTGCAAGTTTTGGAGTGCTGGGGTTTTTACCGAAAGGTTTCCCCAGGGTATATCATTGTGTCATTCTCTATTTTTCTGTATGTATGGTATGTGGTTGCAATATCTTTGTTAAAGTATTTAACGAATCTAAAATTGTAAGGATTTAAAAGAATTTGCACAATACTCTCCTATAGAGATTAGCGTAGGAAGCTGTTTCCGCACCTGAGTTTCCTTACAAGTGGTATCAGAGCTTGATCAACTTTTGATCCTAGTTGTTGGGTAGGGTTTTTTGAGCTGATCTCAAGTTTGAGTGGGAGTTTTTTGCAGAGCATTCTGAATCTTATTTGTAGATTGAGATGGCAAGTTCATCATATGGAAGAATGGAGGTGGAGAAATTTAATGGCACTAATTTTGAGTTGTGGAAACTCAAGATGGAAGACATGTTGGAAGATCATGACCTATGGGAAGTGACTTCAAATGATACAAGACCAGCAACTATAGCTCAAGCACATTGGGATATCAAAGAATGTAAAGCTAAGAGTCTCATAAGACTCTGTTTAACTGATGTAGTTCTTCTGAATGTTCTAGATGAGAAAATCGCAAATAGTTTGTGGGAAAGACTTGCAGCCATGTATCAGGCCAAATATTTGGTGAACAAGTTGTTCCTAAGGAAGAATTTGTACTCTCTACAAATGGAGGAAGGTGGATCCTTAACAGATCATTTAAATGCATTTAATCTACTGGCTGCATAGTTGACATCAGCTGGTGTCAAGTTAGAGGAGGAGGATCGTTGCTACACACTTTTGCGTTCTTTATCAGATTCATGGGACCATCTTGTGATGGCTCTCAGAAGCACATTAGTCACCTTCAAAATGGATGATGTGGTGTCTTCATTGCTATCAGAGGAGATGCAGAGAAAGGCTTCCATTTCAGAAAAAGAAGCCCTTGTTGTTCGTGGGAGATCCACTGAAAGAGGGAAGAAAAATGACAATAAGTCTGAAAATAAGGGTAGATCCAAATCTCATGGGAAGTCAAAGACTTCCAATAAGTCCAAGGAAAAATGTTGGAACTGTGATAAATTTGGGCACTTCTGTAAAGACTGCAAAGAGCCGAAGAAGAAGAAGAAAGGTTCAGATTTAGCTTCAGAAAGATCTCAAGAAGATGGTGATGCATTCATCACAGGTTTGGTAGTCCATGCATCTGATGATGTGTGGTTGGTTGACTTGGGTGCATCTTTTCACATGAACTCTCATCGAAACTGGTTCTCAAAATATGAAGAGTTCGATGGTGGAAAGGTGTACTTGGGTGATGATTCTCACCTAAAGATAGTTGGACACGGAAGGGTCACTATCAAATTTCTTGATGGACGAGTAAAGGGAATCAATGGAGTTATGCACATTCTGGGTTTGGCACGAAACCTATTATCTGTAAGTATGCTGAATGATGTAGGTGTGAAAGTTGTTTTTTCAAAAGAAGGATGCAAGATGATGAGAGGATCGATAGTGCTTGCAAGGGGTACTAGGAGAGGTACCTTATTTCAGCTAGATGCATGTATTCCTCTATGTAATAGTTCTTCATCCTCACCATCTGAACAAGTAGTGAATAAGTCTGTGGCTATTGGTTCTGATGGTAGTGCAAACACTTTGGAAGGTAAGCTTCCAATAGAAAAGACAATGTTGTGGCATATGAGATTTGGCCACATTGGTGAAAAGGGTCTCAGAACCCTGAAAAATAAAAATCTCATTGAGGGGTTAAATGATTGCAATCTCGAGTTTGACTTCTGCAAACACTGTGTCTATGGTAAACAAAATCATGTTTAGTTTTACTCTAGTTCTCACAAATCTTCTGATGTTTTGGATCTTATTCATTCTGATGTATTTGGTCCTGTAAAAGTCCCTTCAATCTCCAAATCTGTATTTTTTGTATCTTTCATAGATGATTACAACAGAAGGACGTGGATTTATTTCCTTAAAAGTAAGACACAAGTCTTTAGTCGGTTCAAGGAATTTAAAGCTCTTGTAGAGAATCAGACTAGTAAGAAGATTAAGTGTGTGAGAACTAACAATGGTGGTGAGTTTTGCTCAGCAGAGTTTCAACAGTTCTGTAAAGAACAAGGTATCAAGAGGCATAAGACAACTCCTTATACCCCACAACAAAATGGAGTTGCAAAAAGAATGAACAGGACACTGATGGAGAAGGCTAGGAGTATGCTTAGTGGAGCTGGTTTAGAACAAAGGTTTTGGGTCGAAGCTGTGGCCACTGCTTGCTATCTAGTTAATAGATCTCCTACATCAGCCCATGGAGGTGTGGTCTGGTAAGAAGCCTTCAATTAGACATCTTCGTGTTTTTGGTTGTGAAGCTTATGCACATGTTCCAAAGGAGAAAAGATCTAAGTTGGAAAACAAAGCTGTTAAATGTATTTTCATCAGATACAGTGCTGGTGTGAAAGGATACAAGCTTTGGGATCTTGTGACTAGTAAGCTGTTGTATAGTAGAAATGTTATTTTCAGAGAGCTAACATCTTCTCCTATTGTGCTACAACCAGATGAAAAAGAAAAGGAAAAAGATGTTGTTCAGTTGCCTCCTACCCCTGAGAAGACTAAACAGAGAGACCATGTTGGGTCTAATGATGAGGAGAGCTCTAGCAGCTCTGATAGTTCGGAGGAAGAGGAAGAACAACCTCAATCACAACCCTTGAGGAGATCCACGAGAGAAAGAAAGAAACCAGAAAGGTTTGGTTATTCTATGTTAGATTCCAGTTGTGCCTTTACTTTGATTACTAACACTGATGAGCGTAGATCTGTGAAAGAGGCTTTGGGCATGAAAGATGTAGGTTCCTGGATTGAGGCTATGGATGATGAGATGGCTTCATTGGAGAAAAACAAAACTTGGGACCTTGTACCTTTTCCTAAAGGGAGAAAATCTATTGGCTGTAAATGGGTGTTCAAGAAGAAATTCTGTGCAGATGGCAGTGTTGAAAGGTACAAAGCTAGATTGGTTGCAAAGGGGTATTCACAGGTAGAGGGAATAGATTATGGTGAAATATTCTCTCTAGTTGCAAAGTTGACATCCATTAGATTTTTGTTATCTCTTGTTGCATCATATGATTTAGAGATAGAACAGATGGATGTGAAGACAACTTTCCTTCATGGTGATTTGGAGGAAGAGATTTATATGTCACAGCCTGAGCACTACATTGTTAAAGGTAAATAATCCTTAGTTTGTAGATTAAAGAAATCTCTATATGGTTTGAAGCAATCTCCTAGGATGTGGTACCTTAAGTTTGATGCCTTTGTGTTGTCAATTGGATTTGTAAGATCAAAATTAGATCATTGTGTTTATTTCAGAGTTGAAAATGATTGCCTTCTTATTGTTGCATTATATGTTGATGATATGTTACTATTTGGGAAGGGTAAGGGTATGATTTCTAATTTTAAATCTCAGTTGTCAGCACAATTTGAGATGAAAGATCTTGGGGCAGCTAGGTACATCTTGGGTATGGAAATCAGTAGAGACAGGTCTAACAGAAAACTTTGGTTGAGTTAGAGTAAGTATGTGAAGTTTGTGTTGGACAGGTTCAGCATGGCAGATTGTAGACCACTATGTGTTCCTATTTCTGTGGGAACAAAGTTATCTGTAGATGATTGTCTAAAATCTCCTAGTGAGGTGGAGGACATGAGTAGAGTACCTTATGCTAGTGCAGTTGGCAGTCTTATGTATGCTATGGTCTGTACTAGACCAGACATTGCCCAAGCAGTGGGAGTCCTGAGTCAGTTTATGGCTAACCCTAGATGGGTACATTGGGATGCATTTAAGCGAGTATTTAGATATTTGAGGGGTACATCAGATTACTCCATATGTTATCATGGTAACTCTTCTAGATCTCCACATTCAGTTTGTATTCATGGGTTTGTGGATTCAGATTGGGTAGGTGATATTGATAGCAGGAGATCCACCAGTGCTTATGTGTTCACTATGTTTGGTGGTGCCATTAGTTGGATGAGTAAGCGACAACCTGTGGTTGCTTTGTCCACTACAGAAGCTGAGTACATGGCTGCTACTCATGCTTGTAAATAAGATTGTTTTCTGATGTTGGTGTTGATGCAGAACATATTACTATTTGGTGTGACAGTCAGAGTGCTATTTTCCTTGCAAAGAATCCAACTTTCCATGCCAGAACCAAGCACATTGATGTGCAATTTCACTTTGTGAGAGATATGGTGGAAGATGGAAAGGTACATTTGGAGAAGGTAGATACTGTGAAGAATGTTGCAGATACATTAATGAAACCAGTGGGCACTGAGAAGTTCAGATGGTGTTCAGAGTCTATGGGCCTTTTGGCCTATAGCGGTTAGTTCCTGTTATGTTCATGTTGCTCTTACAAGGTGTTTGACAAGTGGGAGAATGTTAGCAATAAGGTGTCTCAACCTTGGATAATTCCTATTCTTATTATTTGTTTTGTAAAATGTATTTCTTACAAATAATGTTGATGTGTCAGCATCTTGAATTGTGTGTAAGGAGATCATGGCTAAAATGGTTATGATGGATTCCTATGACATGTAAGTGTTGGAAATATTTAGGAATTAACCGAGTTACTGAGAGGGGAGGGGTGAATCAGTAACTCCAAATTTTCTTTCAATTTAACATGTAATTTACTTTAACCTTTGCATACAGAAAGCATGAAACTTAAGAGCATTCACAATAATGACACATAGATTTGGTTACCCAGAAACCTTCCAAAAAGAAAGTAAAACTAGGGTGGGGATGAAACCCACAAAGCTTTAATACTGCAAAATAAAGTTGGCCGGTTAAGGCTTACAATTTGATCACTTCTGATGATCTGCCCTATTAGGAGCAATAAGGATTGCTAAATCCACCCTGTTAAAGGATTTACAAACATACAATGAAGTATGCACTCGGTAAAGAGATTTTACAAAAGACTGTTAAGTCTACCCGGTTAAAGGATTTAGTACTGATTCACCTGTTAGGATGAAATAGTAGATCTCTTTCTTTGCAACTGGATTGCTGATTGAGATTTGCTGATGTACTGATCACCTTCTGTGATGAATTTGTCTTTACTGTTCCTTTTACTGCTGAAGCCCTTTGTAATTCGCTTATCTCTGCCTTTCTTTCTTTTTCACATATATGCTTCTTACATTGCTCTTGACATTTTTACAACATTGTTTATATACAAGTCTTAAACAATTAATTACAATTACAATTACAAAGTCAGCTTGACAAATAAACATAAGTGCTACTAAGTCGGCCCAAGTATGGTTACACGGTTCCTTCAAACTAACTCGGTGACTTTCTGATACTCGGCGTCCACTGCATTACTCGGCATTGTCATGCACTCGGTAGAAGTGAAGGCACGGTTCATACTGATCACTCGGTAGGTTTTGAACTTGGTAAATACTGGTGACTCGGTAGACATGATGTTACTCAGTTTACACTGTCCTCCTTAGTTTGTACTAACTTGCTCGGTTTGCACTGTCTGCTCAGTTTGCACTGTCTGCTTAGTTTGCACTGTCTACTCGGTTTGCACTGTCTGCTCGATTTGCACTATTTTCTCAGTTTGCACTATCTGCTTGGTTTGCACTGTCTGCTCAATTTGCACTGTCTGCTCGGTTTGCACTGTCTACTTGGTTTGCACTGTCTGCTCAGTTTGCACTCAGAATGCAAATAAGTGTTGTCACTAGTGGCAATTTTGTTTAATGCCAACAATCTCCCCCTTTGGCATTAGTGACAAAAACACTTATTGGCCAAAACTTATATACATGAATCATGCTGAGTTTTATTTTAATTTTTCAAAATTTGTCTTTGTTATAGGGCTTTATACATTGTCTCCCCCTTTCAATGTGCTAACTATTTCTATACAAATCTTCTTCTATACATATATCTCCCTCTATACATATCTCCCCCTTTTTGACGATAATGCCAAAGGTGTATATACAAGTTTTTTACGGAGAGAATCCAAAATTTGATAGAAAATCAGAATGTACCTTCATTATTAGTGCCAGGGTTCTGTCCCAACTTTCTTGCAAAATCTTACATGTTTGGATTGTAATTTGGACTTCTGTAGAGAGTTCAATCATGTGATCTGCTATAGAGAACTGATTGTCATGAATCAATGTTTTGGAATGTTCAATGTGCTTATACATTGTATTCATGATGGGAAGGATCATGTGTTGGATGTCTAGCAATGTGGACCGGATCCTTGTGTCTTCTTTCAGTAGATCAGACTGCATATTTGATAGGTGTGAGATTTTCATGTGATGAGCAGAGCCTGAACTTGGTTCAAGTTGCAGCTTCTGTATGCTAATCTTCATATCCTCATCCATTTTATTCATTTTATCCTTAACATCTTTTGTGAACTCGGCAATATTGCACAATCTGGCCAAAAGAGAGGTAGCATTCGAATAGATAGATTCAATGTTTGACAAAACTGAAGACAATTCTACTTGGTTAATAGCTATGTGCTGAGCAATGTGCTCAAGCACTTTATTGTTGAATCTCTTCTCAGCTCTTTCAACTAACTTTTCTATCCCAGATGAATCCTCATTGTATTTATTAACTACTTCTGCTAATTGTAGCAAAACATGTTGGGAGGAGTCTACTTTAATACCTAATGCATCAGACAAAATGTCCTTAGCATCCTTGATGATTTGATATTCCTTGTCTCTCTCCTCTTTAAGCTTCTTTTGTTTTGCTTTCCTTTGGAGGATCTCACCTATATTTTTCATTTGGTCCGCTGATAGATTTACAAAATCTAATGTTGGAATCTCTATCTCTTCATCTAGGTCTATATCCTCTACTACATTCTTACCCAAAAATTTTATACTCGGTAGAGCCTTAGGCTTATCTGTACTTAATGCCTTGGTAGTAGTGACAGTAGATATAGTAGGGCTGGCTATAGAGACTGGTATACTTTCTACTGGAGAACTTAAAATATTTACACTTGAAGATTCAAAAACTGGAAAACTTACTGCTAGAAAACTTGATGATGCGGGAGACTGCAACTCGGTAGAAGAAATGGTAGTTGCTTCTATTGTTGCTATAGATGATTGGACAAATGTTGAAGTTGTCACAACCATGCTTGAAGGTGTCTCCGGGCTGGATGAAGAAACTTTTACTGGAGAGGTAGGAAGGGATGCAATGACTTCTGCTGCTATCCTCACAGTATCATCTACCTCAGTGGCTTCTTCTTGTTCATCACTATCATCTTCAATATCTTTTATTATGACTGTTTCAATACTCGGTTGGTGAAGGTGGTATATGTTCTTCCATGTGGCATTTGCAGCCTTCACAACCGATTCGATATTGTTGATCAAAATCAAACAAGTATTGAACCTTAGTGTCATCTTATTTTCATTTTCTTTTAATGCCTTCTTTACTTCATCATTTTTCAAGCTCGGCATTAACTGTCTCAGGGTTTGATCAAATATGTCTATCACAGTTTGCTTTGCATTGCTCCATCTCATTTTTATTGGATTTAATAAGACAGCTGGAACCTATGGGGCTATGTCATCAGGAGAGTATTTCCACTGTCCCATCTTTTCAATAACAGCATCTTCTATTTCCTTCTGTTCTGTTTCCGATCTGGTTTCATATTTAAAAGATTTTATGTTACTTACTCTAGATCCTGATCAGTCTCTAAAGAGTTTGATCTTTTCTTGAAAGTTTAGAGGAGGCCTTTTGAATACTATGTCTTTATCTGCCTTGTCTGCCTTGCCTCTTGCATTTCTCCTTGTAAATACAGTAGTGGGAGGCTTAGGTGCCTTAGTGATGAATACCTTTCCTTTCTTCTTTACAGGTTTTGGTTCCTCTATTTTCTCATCCTTTTCCTCTTCTTCTTCATCTTTTTCTTCTTTGTCCTCGGTTATCATTTGCATTTTGGCTATCCTCTTCTTTCCTTTGTTTACTGCCTGTGGAAGCTTTATGCTTAGTTCAATTCTCACCTTAGCTTCATCATATGTTCCAAAATATGGAGCTTTGGGATTGACAGGCTGATTAAGAAGAGCTTCAATGATATTCTTGGTTTCATCAATATTTACCTCATAAGGAAGAGGTTTTACATATACAGTCCTCGGTTTAGCTGCTTGAATATATACATTATCACAATCCACCATAAAAAAAATGTCATCTTTGTAATCTTCCACCAACTTCTGTGGAATCCGGAATCTGTCATTCATTTTCTCTTTGAAAGACTCAAAATAATTATCCATGATGCTTTCAAAATTTTCACCCATTTCTGAGACGTATTCATTTATTTCATAAAGTGCTGGCACATCTTTTCTCCATACAAATTTTCCTTTAGAAGGGAAGAATTTCTGAGCATAGAAGAATAAACAGACCAATAAGGATCCAAACTTACATGGATTGTTTTTGGAAGTTTGAATGCTTTCCATGTTTTTGTTAAACTGCTTTAACAATAAGTCTGCTAGGTCAAATGTTAAGTTATTCTTGACCACTTTGTATGCTAGGTCAATAGCTTCATAGGAGACACTATTCTATTGACTAGAACTGTAAATCTTATGGGCAATAATGTGTGTACCAAACTTTAGTTCAGCATCGGTAATGCTGCTAACTTTCATGCCTCTACCGTCCCATTCGGCTAGGGTTTTCTTCTCTAGTTTTGTCTGACCTAGGGTTTTGGTAGTTTTTGCTTTGTTCAATATGGGAAGACCGATGATTTGATGAATCATCTTCTTTGTGATCTCTATGGGTTGCTCAAGCCAAATCTTGCCATCATGTACACGGCTGAGAATGTATCTAACCCATTTATCTCGAAAGTTTTGAGGTAGATGTGCAATGTGAACTAAACCTTTATCTTCCAGATGTTTGTGCTTGGGTTTCAGAATACCATCCACAAATAGTTCCTCACACACAATATCTAGTTCTAGGTTCCCCATTTCATGAATTGAACAATTGAAATGATTGCAGATATCGTTAATAAGTAGTACCTTAGGAGGAATCTGAGATTGAGCTTCGTTCAGATCTAGGGCTGCTGCAATTGCAGGCACAATCTTGAAATCTAGTGCTTTCCATTCCCCTTGGACTAACATATCAGATCCTTTCTTTGCTGAAGTGCTGGATGATGCCATGGTAGCTCACAGAAAATTCCTTTCACAAAAGTATTGAATCGCTGGGTTGCTCTTGAAATTTTCTGCTCTCAAAGTGCTAAAGGTTCGCAGTGAAGAATGAGTTTGATTACTTGCCTTTTGTTTATAATTCTATCATTAATGCTCAGTACAAATTAGGGTATGAATTCCGACAGACTGTCACCCACTAAGAATTAATTGCTCGGTAAAGACTTCACAACTCGGTGAACTCAAGAATTCATATTGCTCTGACCTCGCTCGGTAAAGATGGGTACCGACCTTGCTCGGTGAAGACTGATACCAACCTCCCTGTGATCTTACAGCATCTTGTATGCTGATTTAGATCTTTCTTTTAATTCGGTTCTGGAACTGCTTGAGATTGGTCTATGAGAATACAGTTCCAGTGCTTTCTTGGAAATTTAGTTTGAGTCGGTAGAGCCATCCATTCCATTACTTGGACTGGATTGCTCGGTAGATTTAGGAATCCATTTTTGTCTCACCTGTTTCCTGACCTTAGTTGCTTCATTCTTCTTTCCATCTTCAACTTCACTAGCATTCATCCAGTTTCTGGCTATGTGACCGAGTTTAGTGCATTTGAAGCATCTTACGGTAGTATCTCTTTTCCTTAGATGATGTTTTATGCAATTCATGCCAATGTGTCCATATTCTCCACAGTAATGACATCTACACCAGGTTTTGTAGTCCCATCCAAACATTGCTTTCATAATTTGTTCTACTGGATTAAATGTCTTGGATCTGCACTCGGATGCCTTGTGACCTTGTTTGTTGCATTTGTGACAATTACCTCTGAATCTTGGTTTTTCCCTGCATTCATTTGCTTTGTGACCAGGTTGATTGCAGTTGTAACATTTTCCATTGAATTCTGCTTTTTTATTATTCCAACATTTATTTGAAGTATGTCCTATTTTACCACAATGATTACAAGTAGGTTTTTGATTTCTTTGAGTACCTTGCTTAGAGGATTCACCTTCTCCTTTGTATCCAAGTCTTGCTTTTCCTTTTTGCCTATGAAGATTTCGCTCATACAGCTGATTCAAGTCTTCTTGACTTTTCAGCATTCCTTCATTGATTTGTTTTTCAGCATTTAGGTCATCCACCAATCTTAGATTGATTTCCTTTTCAAATCTTAGTTCTTCTCTTGTGCTTTCTATTTCTGATCTTAGATTCAGAATTTCCTCATTTGTATGAGAGATTTGATCAATTAGGTTTTCTAGCTGAAGGGTTTTATTTTGGACTTCAATGTTCCTTCCATCTAATTCATCTTTCAACTTGTTTCTTTGTTCCAAGATCTCACAGAATCTTATAGAGTGTAGCTCTTGTTCTCTTTTTAATTTTCTCACTTCTTCCTGCAGAGACCCATTCTTTTCTAGGAGTTCTTTGATAGCATTGTTTGCTTCATCTGAGCTATTTGAGGGAAAAAGATCTTCAATCTTTTCTTCAATGTAATTCTGATCATTCATCTAATTTGCAAGTTCCTTCCTTCTTCTTAGGGATTGGGAAAGATGTTCTTTTGCTTCTTTGAGTTTAGCTATGGCCATTTCCAGATCTAGCTTTTCATTTTCAATCACCTTGTTCAGTTTGAATACCTCCATTGTCCTGGATCTTTGCTCAAGCTAGTTAGGCTTTGACTAGAGAACCAATGCTGCTCTGATACCAATTGTTGGAAATATTCAGGAATTAACCGAGTTACTGAGAGGGGAGGGGTGAATCAGTAACTCCAAATTTTCTTTCAATTTAACATGTAATTTACTTTAACCTTTGCATACAGAAAGCATGAAACTTAAGAGCATTCACAATAATGACACATAGATTTGGTTACCTAGAAACCTTCCAAAAAGAAAGTAAAACTGGGGTGGGGATGAAACTCACAAAGCTTTAATACTGCAGAATAAAGTTGGCCGGTTAAGGCTTACAATTTGATCACTTCTGATGATCTGCCCTGTTAGGAGCAATAAGGATTGCTAAATCCACCCTGTTAAAGGATTTACAAATATACAATGAAGTATGCACTCGGTAAAGAGATTTTACAAAAGACTGTTAAGTCTACCCGGTTAAAGGATTTAGTACTGATTCACCTGTTAGGATGAAACAGTAGATCTCTTGCTTTGCAACTGGATTGCTGATTGAGATTCACTGATGTACTGATCACCTTCTGTGATGAATTTGTCTTTGATGTTCCTTATACTGCTGAAGCCCTTTGTAATTCGCTTATCTCTGCCTTTCTTTCTTTTTCACATATATGCTTCTTACATTGCTCTTGACATTTTTACAACATTGTTTATATACAAGTCTTAAACAATTAATTACAATTACAATTACAAAGTCAGCTTGACAAATAAACATAAGTGCTAGTTACATGGTTCCTTCAAACTAACTCGGTGACTTTCTGATACTCGGAGTCCATTGCATTACTCGGTATCATCATGCACTCGGTAGAAGTGAAGGCACGGTTCATACTGATCACTAGGTAGGTTTTGAACTCAGTAAATACTGGTGACTCGGTAGACATGATGTTACTCAGTTTACACTATCCTGCTCAGTTTGTACTAACTTGCTCGGTTTGCATTGTTTGCTCAGTTTGCACTGTCTGCTCGGTTTGCACTGTCTGCTCGGTTTGCACTGTCTGTTCAGTTTGCACTGTTTGCTTGGTTTGCACTGTCTGCTCGGTTTGCACTGTCTGCTTAGTTTGCACTATCTACTCAGTTTGCACTGTCTGCTCGGTTTGCACTGTCTGCTCGATTTGCACTGTCTGCTCGGTTTGCACTCAGAATGCAAATAAGTGTTGTCACTAGTGGCAATTCTATTTAATGCCAACAGTAAGAGCTATGTTAGGAAGATTCAATGATAGGTGAAGACATGTGGCAACTGATAAATTTGAGTACTGTACACTCTTCCCCAATCGTGGGGTTCGGGGCATCGCCACAAAAAAAAAAAATTAAAAAAATTTAGGGTTCCTATTTTCTAGGAGAATGACAAAAGCCTAATACAGTTATCTTTGGGAGTAGCCCTAAAAAGTGAAGCGCATGATATAAGATTTTTTAGGGTTGTGAAGAGATATGATGCGAGTGTATTGTTGGAATGTTTTATGCTACCGTGATTTTTCTTCAAGGGTTTAGAAATCTTCTGAAAGAACTTGCATTGCAAGTGTATTGTAAGCTGTAATAGTTTTGATCAATACATTGTGTAGGTTTTGGAGTGCTGGGGTTTTTACCGAAAGGTTTCCTCAAGGTATATCATTGTGTCATTCTCTATTTTTCTATATGTATGTTATGTGGTTGCAATATCTTTGTTAAAGTAGTTAACGAATCTGAAATTGTAAGGATTTAAAAGAATTTGCACAATACTCTCCTATAGAGATTAGCGTAGGAAGTTGTTTCCGCACCTGAGTTTCCTTACATTCATCAAGGCAAGATTACATAAGGATGGATTGGGAGAGAACTCCCAGTTGAGTCCCCGGCTACTCAAAAGTGTCCTGAGACAAAGCTTTAGTGAATATGTCAGTCACTTGGGTTTGAGTAGAAATATAAACAAACTAGATTTCATTGGCCAAAAAATTGTCTCCAAGAAAGTGAAACTTAATAGCAACATGCTTAGTATAGGAATACACGACATGATTTATGGAGAGCTGAATTGCACTAGTATTGTCTCAAAAAATGGTAAGAGGATGGGAAATAGGAATACCCAGATCTGTGAGTTGATGAGACATCCAAATAACTTGAGTATAGCAAAAGGTGGCATCAATGAATCTAGACTCAATAGTAGAAAGAGTGACACAATCTTGTTTCTTATTGTGCCATGCAATCAACTTGTCACTAAAAAAGAAAAAAACACCACTAGTGCTACGTTTATCATCTGAACATCCACTCCAATCAGCATCAATATAAATAGTTAATGAAAAATCAATATTGCATGGATACCATAGACCATAATAAAGTGTGCCTTGAATATATTTAAAAATGTGTTTCACAACATTTAAATGAGATTGCCTAGGAGCTGCTTGATATCTATAGACTTTGCAAACTATCTACATTAGAAGAATACCATTCATAGATCTGTATTATGACTGATTTAGCTTGGGAGAATCATCATATTTTACAAGTTTACACCTAGAGTTTCCATAGGTGTACTAATTGGTTTGCATTCTATCATATTAAATTTCTTGAGCATTTCTCTAGCATATTTAGCTGGTGACAAGAATAAACTATGTTCAAGTTGTGACACTTGAAGACCAAGGAAAAATGTGATTTCTCCTAACATGGACATTTCAAATTCCACCTTCATAAGAACTAAATTTTTTTTAGATAAAGCATCATTGTTTGACCCAAAAATGACATCATCTACATAAATTTCAACAATTAAAATATCATTTTTAGTAGACTTAATATACAAAGTGTTGTTAACCTTTCCTTTGGTGAAACCTTTGGAGAAAATATACATATCCAACCTAGCATACCAAGCTCTAGGAGCTTGTTTTAGGGCATAACGTGCCTTTTTTGGTCTATAAAAATGATTAAGTTTTTCAACAAATTCAAAGCCTTCTAGTTGTTCCATGTAGGCCTCTTCTTCAAGGTATCCATTCAAGAAAGTTGTTTTGACATCCATCTAATATATAGTAAAAATTTTATAGTTGTCATAAGCTAGAAATATTCTAATTGCCTCCATTCTAGCCATAGGAGCATACGTTTCTCCAAATTCAATCTCTTCTTGTTGTGCATAACCCTTACACACAATTTGTGCCTTGTTTCTAACAACTTTAACTGATTCATCATGTTTATTTTTAAAGACCCATTTTTCTCCTATCACATTTTTATCATCAAGTCTAGGCACTAATTCCCATGTCTAGGTTTTCTCAATCTGATGTATTTCTTCTTTCAGGGTGTTTAATTTGAAAGTATCAAGTAATGCCTCATAAACTATTTTAGGTTCATTTTCAGCTATTAAATAGAAATGTTCAGCCAGTTGTGCTTGTTCTTCTTGTCTATTTTTCTCATAGTAATAATTCCAACATCTTTATCACCAATCATGGGAGTTTTAAGATGTCTTTTTGTGATAATTTGAGAGGGTGTTTTAGGAAGGGTATCTATACTGGGACTCAATTTATTCTGATGATTATCTATTGTTGCTACTTCAGGATTAACTAAATTAGGAACACAAGATACAAAAGTATTTTGGAGTCCTACTATCAACTCTTCTTCAACATCCTGTACACAATTATCATCAAGAAGTAATTTATCATCAAAGGTAACATTATAGACTCAATTATTTTATGCAATCTAAGATTAAAATCTTTGTATGCCTTGTTGTGAGTAGAATAGCCCAAAAATATACCTTCATCAGTTTTGGTATCAAAACTTCCTAAGTTTTCTTCTTCTCTTTTGATGTAGCATTTACAACCAAAATTTTTAAAATATTTGATAGTTGCAGATTTACCATACCAAAGCTCATAAGGAGTACGAGTTGATTTCATAGTGATTTAAACATGATTTAGGGTATAGAAAACTATGTGAACAACCTCTTTCCATAATTTTTGTGGAAGATTTGATGCATTTAACATAGTTCTAGCCATTTCTTTGAGTGTTCTATTCTTTTGTTCAACTACCCCATTTTGTTAAGGTGTGCAAGAAGCAACATACTTTCACTTTATAAAATGTTTCTCACAATTATTTTTGAGCTCTTGAGATGTGAATTCACATCCTTTATCAGATCTTAGGCATTTTAGCTCTAGATCTAATTCTCTTTCAACCATATTTCTAAAGACTTTAATTTTTTTAAATGCCTCATGTTTTTGTTTCAAAGATGTCACCCAAACCATTCTAGCATAATCATCTACAAACAACATAAAGTATCTATCACCACTAATAGATTGGAATCTTGTAGGTCCACATAAATATGTATGAACCAATTTCAAAGGTCATGTAGTAGAATTCTCTTTGGACTTAAAAGGCACCTTGGTTTGTTTACCCTTTAAACATTCTTTACATATTTTATTGCTAGGATTACTTAAGAGAAGTAAACCCATAACCTTCAGATTCTTACTGATTCTAACCAGATTCTCAAAATTTACATATCCTAGTCTTTTATGACATAGCCAATTTTCTTCTACTTGACTCATTAGATAATGTCATTAGTAGAATCAATAGATCTAGAATCAAATAAATTGTATAATTTACAAGATTTTCTTAGGACACTAGCAATTATTTTTTTAGATTGAGTTTTAATATCATAACCATTTTCATGAAACACAAATTCATAACCACTATCACAAATTTGGCTAACACTTAATAAATTTTGTTTTAATCCTTCAACAAAATTCACATGATGAATAGGCATATTATTGCTTAAATAAATAGATCCTTTACCTTTTATATAGGCTCTTGAATTATCTCCAAAATGCACAAAACCTCCATCAAAGTCTTCAAAGTGATGAAATTTACTCCTGCTACTTGACAAATGATGGGAACATCCATTATCAAAAACTGATGAAAAAACTCTATTTGAAAATAAGGTAGATTAGACCAGTAAAGACTTCTCAATGTTAGGTATTAGTTTAGGTTTCTAGACCTTAAGAACCTTTTGGTTTGAATTGCATTGAATTGAAATATGCCCATAATCATAGAAGGAATAACATCGTATTGTTTTAGGAAAGCCATAAGACTTCTTATGCCCAAACTTGGGTGTCTTATGTAATCAGAATTCACGCATGTACATTTTGTGACCAAAGATATTACAATAATAACAATAACCACGGAAAAAGGTTATATTTAAAAAAGACTTAGAATAAAGCTAATTCTAGTTAATCTCATGTTTAGAGTATCCACTTGAACTAGTAGCAGTAAATGATTGTTGTTTCTATAATGTTTACACTTGTTGTTCAAGACAACTAATTTGTTGTTCCTTTGGGGAAAGAAGATATTTTTTACTCTATATTATTCAGTTTTCTATTTCAAGTTCAGCTTGTAAAACCTTATTAAAATTCTCATGCATAGCAACAAGTTTCTTAAATTTTTTAACTTCATTGATAGCACACTGAAGTTCTTATTCAAAATTATTTTTTGCATCAGGTTCTTCTTAACTAGAATCAGATTTAGAAGAATATTCTAACTTACATGTTTTGGCTCCAGTGACAGATTGAACTTTTTCCATAAATAATACTTCTTCACCTTCACAAGGTGAATCATTTTATTCTTCTTCAGAGTCATCTTTTGAAAATGAAGGATAATGATGCTGATATAATGGCCTCCAACAAACTATTAGTTCTATTTTAGACCACTTTAAAATAAGGAAGTAATGTTGTTTTTACAAGCACTCAATATTGGCAAATTCCACTGTAGATTGTTAACTAGAAGATAGGGTTAGTTTATTTTTGTTAAGCCTGAATAAATCTGCTGGCTGAAATGTAATTTATATACAAGAAGCATGCTGCAATAAAAAGCTAGTTTCTACTGTCGTAAAAATAGAGTATCATATGTTATGTTCTATATTGTTCTGTTCTGTTCTATTTTGTAATTGTTTCTCTTTAGTTTCTACATTTGGTATCAGAGCTTTAGGATTGTGAAGCTTTTAACATGGTAAATAATTTGCAAATTCTAGAATCTGATGGAGTTGATTATCAATATTGGTCAATCAAGATGAAGAATTTTTTGATAGGAAAATATTTTTGGGAGATCATTGAATAGGGATATGAAGAACCTAAGAATTGGGATGATCTCACAGCTAATGAGAGGAGATTGAAGAAGGAAGCTGAGAAGAAGAATGCAATGACTCTATTTCACATTCAAATGGCTCTTGAGAAGAGCTTGTTTCCAAGAATTGCTGATGCACAAAAAGAAAAGGAGGCCTAGAAGACTCTAAAAGATTCTTACCATGGCAATGACCAGATCAAGGTTGTGAAACTACAAACCTTGAAGAGAGAATATGAGAATTTGAAGATGAAGGAAAGTGAGAATGTGGGAGATTTTTGTGTAAGAGTCAACGATGTGGTTCATAAAATGGCCACTTTAGGTGAACCTATGAGCCAAGATCATGTGATATAGAAGGTATTGAGATCTCTAACCCCAAAATGGAATATTGTAGCAATTATTATGGATGAAAGTAAAAATTTAGCCACCTTGGAGTATGATGAGCTAGTTGGATCTCTCATATCACATGAGGATAGAATAAGGGACACTTCTACCAGCATTAATGAGAAGGATTTTGCTTCCCAATTGAAAATTTCAAAGAATGATGGTGCTAGCAGTAGCAATAACAACCATAGAGGCTTAGGAAGGGGTCAAAATCAGAACTTTTCAAGAGGAACTACAGGAAGAGGAGGTGCTCAAGGAGAAAGAGGTCGAGCTAGATTTGATAAAAGAAACATTCAATGTTACCATTACAGTCGGTATGGACACTTTGAGAGAGAGTGTAGATTGAAATCAGGTAACAATAATGCAAATTATGCTCAACAAGATGAGAATCCTTAGGTAATTTATTCTTGTGTTATGACAAAATAGAAAAAAATAAGAATGATATTTGGTATTTAGATTCTAGGTGCTCTAACCATATGTTTGGTAACAAGGATATTTTTTCAAAGCTTGATGATGGCTATAAATCCAATATTACTCTTGGAAATAAAAATATAGTAGAGATCGCAGCCAAAGGAGCCATGGATGTTCAGACAAAGGAAGGTACAAAAAGTGTTCAGGATATTTATTATACTCCCAAATTGCAACATAATTTATTGAGTGTTAGGTAGCTATGTGAGAAGAATTATATAGTAGTATTTGAGAATATAAAATGTACTATCTATGATAAGAATCATGGCAATAAAGTAATTACAGTTGTTCCTATGACAAAGAATAGGATGTTCCCCTTGAAGTTTGGTGAAAATGATAACCAACTTCTTAATATGGCATATGGGGATAAAAGTTGGTTGTGGCATCTCAGATATGGCCATTTGAATTTTCATAGTTTGAAGGTTCTAACATCCAATGCATTGGTTCTTGGATTGCCTAAGGTTGAAGAGCATAACAAGATTTGTGAAGGATGTGTAAAAGGAAAGCACACACAAGATTCATTTCTATAAGGCAATGCAGGGAGGGCTCAACACCCCCCACAATTTATTCATTCAGATATTTGTGGTCCTATGCAAACACAAAGTTTGGGTAAATCATCATATTTCATTACGTTTATTGATGATTACTCACACATGTTTTGGGTGTATTTTTTGTAGACTAAGGATGAAGCCCTTGATACTTTCAAGAGGTTTAAAGCTCATGTAGAGAATGAGAAAGGAAACACAATCAGATGTTTGAGAACAGATCGTGGAGGATACTTTTGCTCAAAATATTTTCAAAATTTTTGTGAGATAAATGGGATCAAGAGGTAACTAAAAACTTCATACACACCTCAACAGAATGGTGTGGCTGAAAGGGAGAACCATACTATGGTAGAAATGGCAAGGAGTATGTTACAAACCAAGGGTTTGAGCAATTCCTATTAGGCTGATTCAGTTGCTACAGTAGTCTATATTCTCAATAGGAGTCCTACAAGTGCCTTAGACAAGATAACTCCATATGAAGCATGGTATGAGAAAAGACCTAATGTAAATCATTTTAAAGTTTTCATTTGTTTGGCTTATGTTTGTATCCCTGATCAGAATAGGCAAAATCTAGATGCTAAAAGTGAATCATGCATTTTTGTGGGTTATAGTGAGGAAAGGAACGCTTATAGATTGTATAATCCTCTTACTAATAAGCTTGTTGTTTCAAGAGATGTGATTTTTGATGAAGGGGGAGTTTATGGTCATCAAAAAGGCCATGTTGAAAAGCCAAAATCAGTTTTGGATGATGATATTATTGCTAATAATAATAATGAGCAGCCAACTAATGAATCTATTATAGGATCTCCAAGTCCACCAAGTAGCCCCTCATCAATTCCAAGTGGAAGTCAATCTTCAAGTCCAAGTTCTACAAAAAAGGTAAGACAATTAAGTGATATTCATCAAAAGTGTCAAAATCAAGCACATGAAGAGGTTCCAATAGGTGAGATAGTAAATTATGCATTACTTGCTAAAGCTGATTTTGAACCATCATGTTTTGAAGATGCATGTACTAATGAGGTTTGGATGAAATAAATGAATGAGGAGATGGATTCCATTGATAGGAATGAGACTTTGGAGCTTGTAGAGCTTCCACATGAGAAAAATGAGATTGGAACTAAATGGGTCTACAAGATCAAGTATAACAGTGATGGGAGTGTAGAAAGATACAAGGCAAGATTGGTTGCTAAAGGTTTCACTCAAAGGTATGACATTGATTATGAAGAAAATTTTGCACCTGTAGCAAGACAAGAAACTATTAGAATGCTAATCTCTATTCCAGCTCCAAAGAAATGGACTATTCATCACATGGATGTGAAAAGTGCCTTCTTGAATGGGTACTTGGAAGAAGAATTATATGTGGGACAGCCACAAGGTTTTGAAGTTCAAGGAAAAGAAGATCATGTATATAAGCTAAAGAAGGCTTTGTATGGCCTCAAGCAAGCACCACGTGAATGGTATGCAAGGATTGATGGATGTTTTCAGCAGAATGGCTTTCAAAGAAGTAAGAGTGAACCTACCCTTTATTACAAGCAAGAAGGTAATGATATTATCATTGTGAGTTTGTATGTTGATGATTTGTTATATATGGGTAGTTGTTCTAAGATGAAAGAAGAATTCAAAGTTGCTATGATGAATGAATTTGAGATGAAAGATTTGGGTCTCATGAAGTATTTTTTGGGAATGGAGGTTTATCAACGTGAAAATGAAATTTTTTTTTTGTCAAACAAAGTATGCAAAGGATATGCTAAAGAAATTTGATATGGCTGATTGTAAACCTCTTTCTACTCCAATTGCTCATGGAGTTACATTGTGTAGAGATGATGGTGCTGAAATTGTTGATGAGACATCATACAGAAGCATTGTTGGAAGTTTGATGTTTCTAACTCACACAAGACCTGATATTGCTTATTCAATTTCATTGGTCTCAAGGTATATGACAAATCCATCAAAAGAACATATGAAGGCAGCCAAGAGAATTTTGAGGCATGTGAAAAACACTCTTGGTTTTGGAATTCACTATTCTTCTAAAAAATTTGAGCTTGTTGGCTTTAGTGATTCCCATTGAAGAGGTAGTTTGGATGACCAAAAATCTACATCTGGTAATTGTTTTTCTTTGGACTCTGGTTTAATCACATGGAGTTTAAAGAAGAAAAATATGGTTGCTCTCTCTTCTATAGAAGCGGAATATGTTGTGGTCACTTCAACTAGCACACAAGCTTTATGGCTTAGAAAGCTTCTTGAAGAAATTGGAGAGGTACAAGTTCAGCCTACTATAATTTTTTGTGACAACATAAGTGCTGTTAAATTGGCCAAGAACCTAGTTCATAATATGAGAGGAACCTCCAGCAACGCTATAATGAACATGCACAAAATAATAAAAATATAGAGCAAAGTAGAACTCAGAGTGAGTCTATTGATCACGGGCCACTTCGAGGGGGTAACCTCCTTTGGGCAAGCTCAATACAATAAACTCTTTGGTACCAACAAAGGACTCAACACCCACTTATATACTGAGTGAGATCTTGAAAAGTAATACTACCTATGCATGTGGGATAATAAAATAAACTAACAGGATGACTTACAAAGCATATGCGTCCAACAACACTACACTAATAGAATAAACAAAAGGAACACACAGGTTCCTAACATAATAGCAGGACCAAACACTTTGATTTGAAACAACACTTCATTAGAGATTAGGTATAGAAGAAAGTGGTTGAATTGAAGTATGTTAACACAAAGGATCAAATTGCAGATATCTTCATGAAGGGTGTTACAAAAGATCAATTTTTGGCTCTCAAAGATCAAATTGTGAGTCCTCTCAGCATCAAGGGGGAGTATGAAGGATAATGATGTTGATATCATCACCTCTAGAAAACTATTAGTTCTATTTTAGACTACTTTAAAATAAGGAATTAATGTTGTTTTTATAAGCACTCAATATTGGCAAATTCCACTGTAGATTGTTAACTAGAAGATAGGGTTAGTTTATTTTTGTTAAGCTTGAATAAAGCTGTTGGCTGAAATGTAATTTATATACAAGAAGCATGCTGCAATAAAAAGTTAGTTTTTGCTATCGTAAAAATAGAGTATCCTATGTTCTATTTTGTTATGTTATGTTCTGTAATTGTTGCTCTTTAGTTTCTACAGAAAAGAGACTCTTCTTTTTAGAGTTAATAAATTTCTTTTTAGGTGTCCAAGTTTTCCTTTTAAGCATTTTTTAGATTTATCCCCATCATTGTTTTGGTCAATGTAAGGACATTTGGAAACAAAATGTTTTGCCTATTTTTTATAAAAATAAAAATAAACCACTGTTGAAACATTTGAAGGGTAATTTTCATTTGCACTTTTTCTTAAGTTTACTGACAATCAAAGCTTCAAAAGCATTAGACAACTCTGTGTCACTATCAAACTTAGTCTTGTTTTCTTCTTTAAAAGAAGATTCTTTGGAGGTAGTAGTGATGCAGTTGAATCTATTTTTAGAGGCTGTTATAATACCTTGAAGTTTATGCAAGGTTATTTTAGAGAAGTTTTTCTTTTCTTCTAAAGCATAAATCTTAGTTTTAAATTTTGGTAACAAAGTTCTTACTACTTTAGAGACAACATCATTTTCATCTTTGTTTTCTCCAAGACCTCTAGGGGCATTAAAAACTTCATGTACCCTTAGAAAATAATTTTCTATAATTTCATCCTCATTCATTTTGAGAGAGTAAAAATGAGTTTTTGATGTAATCAGTTTCGATTCTTTGACTTTGGCATCACCCTAGTATATTATTTCCAATTTATCCCAAATATCATCATCAATTTTACAATACATTACTTTGACAAACACAGCCTTTGTAAGATGATACAAAATGACAAATTTGGCTTTGGCATTTGGTTCATACTTAGCTTTTTCAGTGGGATCTATGGGAATGGAAGTAGGAAAATTATAAGAATTAATGAAAAGCTCCCACATATTGACATCAAGAGAGTTGAGAATGGTTTCCTTATAACCTTCCAAAAAACTATTTTGACATATTACTTAATTAATATTTTATAATTATTAATTAATATTATATAATAATTAAATATAATTATTGATTAAGAATTATAGTTTTTATTTTCTAATTTAATAATAAGTTTGAGGAATCAGATCATGTTTATACTGTATTTCAGATCAACCGATTAAGCTCCATGATCAGATTGGACTTAATCTAAACATTAGTAAATTGAGTGACCTTCATATGGAATAACGTAAACATTAGACATTCATGTCCTCTTAGTCAACCGTTGAGATCTCTAGTTGACGAATGACAATTTTGATCGTCATGAAGATGGACGTATTTAACTTTTTTTTTAATTTTCCTCTAGCATCCTTTATAGACAACATTGTCGAGGTTATTCACCTGATTCATTTTAACCTCGTCGTTGAACTCATTAACCCGCATCTTGTGTGTAGAAACTTATCACTTTAAAAAAATTTGTTGGTTGTGTTTTGTCCCAACTTTTGGGCATCACAAAAACATAATCAATTGCATCAAATAAAGGGGCTCTACTAAGAGATATACTTTCTTCTTGAGCCTAACACTTCTAAAAGACCAAGAAAAATTCCTAGGAAATGTCTAATTAACAAATATATGCTTAGATATTTAGAGTCGAGGTGGTGAATCTGAGTAAAAAGAACTCTTTAAATTATATTAAGATTACTCAAACCACAAAGGATTTAACAAATATATGCTTAGATATTTAGAGTCAGGGTGGTCAATCTGAGTAAAAAGAACTCTGTAAATTACATTCAAATTACTCAAACCACAAAGGATTTAACAAATATATGCTTACATATTTAAAGTCATTCAAATTTATTATGAATGCTTCCAATGTTAATGTTGTTCTAAAAAAATAGGATACCAGAAAGTAATTTAAAACCAACCATAGATCATAAATAATATAAGCTAGATCTACCTAACCAACCAAAATGCTATAAAATCATCCAAAGAATGTAAACATATCAGAGCACTAATGAGATATGAACAATCATAGGAGCACAAGTAACACAATATATGACTAGTGGTAAACCCTCTTGGGTAGAAAAATGACTCCAAAACCTGTAAGTTTATTTATATCAGAAGAGCACCAACTCATTTACAATGTTATGTAGCTTAAACCCCTCTTTCTACCAATGGAAAAAAGGGAGCAATGAATATTCCTATACTGTAGAAATTTTGTGTAGTTATAAGAGTATCAACTATTCTCAGAGATCTCCAACACTGAAAGATTTGAACACTAATTTTCAATTACAAATTCATTGCTTGAATTTTTAATTTGTATTCTTCTATGTATAAATAATTAAACTCTTACTTACATACACAAGGACACATATTGTCAAAAAGAAGGAAAAAATCTCACCAGAAAGAAACTGTCACATTTGTTTTTAAAACTATTTAGATAAATCCCCAATCTGTCAAGATCCATGTTTTTTAATTTCATATTTACCTAAGTAAACTTTATCAATGGATAACAAAAAAAAATGATTTTTTTTGTTTGATGTTGTAATAATTCCTTGAAACCTTACCCTTGACTTAGGGTAAGAGACCCGTCTTCTCATTTCACTCTTTTTCATTTTATGTTTAAACTATTACCCAATCAAACTATAATTGTAATGAGCGCTATAAATATTTTGAATACAAACTAATCTTTTGTCCTTTACCAAATTTTTAATAGCAACAAAAGAGGGAACATGCTTACCTGATACCAGTTAAAAATGGATCATATAACTTAAATCAAATCCCATTAAAACTAGAATGAAGACCACCAAAGTGCACATTGAATGCTATAGAATAACATATCCAAAACCCAAATCTAAACTGTTGAGTAACTGATTATGAAATGAGTTGAAACATAATCATGGTGGCAGTGGGTAGATAATAAGGTTTTAGCAAAATGATACAAAATGTTTCTTTTTGCCATATTTACCATATACTAAAGCCAAATTAATAATCCTATGAAATCCACATTCATAAAGAAACAAATTTGACATCCACCACTATACAAATGCATGTTTGGTAATACAAATACCATGCTAGCCATATAATTAGCCAATGTAACCCAAGTGGACAGTGTTATGACCCACAATCCATTTACTTCCTTATGTCAAAACCATTTGAATATTTTAAGCCAATAAAGTTGGATAGGCCTAGGATCTTTTTGTCATCAAGACAAAGAGACAACAGAGAGATCTGATCATACAAATCCCATGTTTCACACAAAAATAAAGGAAAGTGGCAGGATAGGATATAGAGAACAAAGAGATATTACAAACTTAGAAAAAAGAAGAAATGATGTGAAAGCCATCATGAGTAGAAAAATACCTCTAAAATGGAAGGAAGAAAGCACATAGAGCTCACATAGTGGGAAGAAATCATTCATCACAAATGGTAGTGTAGAGACTTATTAGTGCATATGTATACAATTAGTAGCAAAACCACTGCTAACTAGAATATGAAATTTTAAATCTGCAAGATGATTAGATATGTATATAAATGGGTATTGGTAATATAAATATTATCATATTAAATGTACCATCTACTATAAGATTAATGGATTATAGTTTTTTCTTCCATGATATAAAAAAATGAATTATGCAGACAATCATTTATCAATGCTATGCCTGATATCTCATTAACAATCTGTATATGCAACAACAGATGATGATATCATTCAGAGTGATGAGATTGTAGTCTCAGATGTGATGGTTTATCCAAGAAACAATAGAGGCACCTCAGATTGAAATGCAATTACTTGCCACTATCTTTAAGCCAAGAAGGATGGTTCTTAACTTAGCAGATCCAAACAGCCCAATACATTGAAACATAAGAATGATTAGTTTCTTCAAATACACCAACCTCCAAAAACAAAATGTCTGTGGGTTCATTCACAAGCAATACAGTCTGTTCTCCATGGGAGCCCTCTAGAACTAGGAGAGATGATTATGATAATGTAATAATGCCTAAGAGAAGGTAGATAACATCCTCTCAACAGTATCCTAAAGGATTTAGTAGAAAAACAAACTGTCAAAATTTTCCAAGTAAGCCAATTGTAGAAACAACACAAATCTTCAATATCTAGAGTGATTTAATGATGTAAAGGTCATAGTCATAGTCTTTTGAAATAAGGTTATAGCTAATACCCACCATTTTGATTGTTTTAACCATGAGATACAAATAACACCATTGTGGGATGGTTTATCATAATATAATTTTAATACTATAATCAACTTCAATATTTTAAAAAAATCATATAGTACATACACATTTTTATGTAAGGAATAGTCCCAAGAGATAACTGAGAGGGGGGGGGGGTGAATTAGTTATCTACAAGTTTCAATTCTTTATCCAATTAAGTATACCTAAACATAAAACATGAATACATTGAAAGAACACTTGAACACAACACAATATTTTGGTTACAGGGAAACCCAAATAGGTAAAAATCCCGGTGGGAATTGACACCCACTAATATTTTGTACTAGTGTATAATGATCCTTGCTAGAAGATCCTTTACCTTGTTAGGAGTAGCTTTACAATGCAGTAAGTATAGTAGGCTTGGTTAAGGGCCAAACCTTGTTAGGAGTCTTTTATAATTGTCCCTATTAGGGGAGAGGACGCACTATCCAAGAGCTCAATGATCAAAGGGCAGAAGGCTACAACCTTCTGAATGATAGATATACACTATATCTAGATCTTGGTGAACTGCGCTTAGACTTGCTTGTTTGGATTAGTTCCAATGTATAGCACACATACTCTACTTGGTCACATTGACCTTCTCATGATGGCTCCACACTTCGCACACTCTGCTATGCTCTGCTTAATCAACTCTGAGCCATACTCTAGCAATCACAGATGACTGCCTATAAATATCTTTCTCTAAATGATACAATCAGGTCGGCCTATTAGAACCACCTTAGAATCATATTAGTGACATCATAAAAAACTTCTATAATCATCTTGTCAGCCCTACTATGCGCACAACACATTCTGGGACCTGTACTTATAAGATAATTGTAGGTGCACGCTACACACTCTCGGCACTACCAAAACAACTGTAACTTTCTCTCCAAGCTGAATTAACTTATGCGCTCTTAGCTGAACATCAACAAATCATCTCTAAGATTAACTCCAAGGTGCATTCCCTCATGATAGGTGCAACTCATGAACCAATAAAATCTATGTCGGCTTTCCTGAACAAACACAGGAAACTACAACTAGCGACTAGCGACCGCATAACTTCACTTGTATCCAACATTAGACTATGCATCCATGAACTTTGTTAGGGATTTTTCTTGTAGGGTCAAACTTGGAAAAATTATATGCCAGATTCTTAGTTAAAAGGGGCTCCAAGTTTGCAAGAAAAGCCTAATTGATGAGGATTGGATAAGATCATCCTTCTTCTTTGAGCTCCATAGGACTCAGGTGGGTATTGCCTATAAATAGGTTACTATATTTCAAGTAAGCTTTTGATTAGTGGATAAAGTCTTCACTGCTATGCTATTTAGGCTTTATATCACTTCAACAAAAGATCACTTTGTAAATAGTTGAGAATGTCCTGATACAAAGCTTAACAATAGAAACTATAAATGTAACAGCATAGACAATGGGATAAGGATGTAAATCCTTCTTCTTTTTATGAGTTCAACTCAAGAAAGGTTAACCTTTGATTCTCTCTTCAAGGAATCAACAAACTAAACTATATCACCAAGATACAGTCCCTTCACAATGTGCATAAAC
The DNA here is from genome assembly GCA_027943335.1 of Chamaecyparis obtusa. NCBI lineage: Eukaryota > Viridiplantae > Streptophyta > Pinopsida > Cupressales > Cupressaceae > Chamaecyparis > Chamaecyparis obtusa. The sequence continues at coordinate 1,706,300 of BSBK01003715.1, forward strand.
TTAGAAACTGAAATGAAATGGTAATGATTATTTTGTGCTTGATGACAGAAAAATAACTACACAACAGACATCTAGCCAGTGCCTATTCCATTGGGCAAATAGTTACTGTATGTAAATCCACAGGAAGAGATCAAAACAAATACAATGAAATGCCTTGCAGATCACTTGCAATTTGAATAGAGTGCCTTACAAACCATTCTATCACTCCTATACTGTTATCATCAAAATCCTAATAATCATGTTCACTCTCTAAGACTATTCATGAAAATTTAATTCTTTCCTTGAAAGAAACTCATAAATAATAAAAAAAAGCTACCTTGCAACTGGTATGTTTTACATGCCTGACAAATAAAATCATACAAGAGTACAACATAAAAATGAGGAGACAACAACAGAATCTGAGAGAAACTGCAATGTATTTCTTTGACAATAATCTTATTTCAATGCACACAGAAATTAAAGTTCAAGAGCCCAGACACAGGAAAGAAAGATTTTTTCTGTAGAAAAGATATTCAACATTCATCCTTTAGGGACATGCTCACAACAAAGCAGTCACAAGAACTGGAACCAAAAAGGAATAGGAACCAAGAACCCTTACCACTGAGAAGAGAAGAGAATAAAAAGAAGAAGAAGAAACCCTAAAATCTGTACTTGACCAACACTTGTCCATTCTACAATCTAATCTCATTTACTCTTCTTGCTTCTCTAAAAATCTAATCTTCTCGGGCATCTTCAAAATCTGATAAATTTGTCCTTTTTTGCATAAAATCTGCTCATCTACTGGAAATCTGATTAATTTGTCCTTTGTTCCTCTCTAAAATTTAATCCTCTGTACCCTCTTTTCCAATCACCATGCAATTCCGATTCATTCTTCCTACCAAATTTGCAAAATCAATCAATTTTGGAAGAAGAAAAAATCTCCCCAAAATTTGGTCATGGGTTAAAAGCCTTTACTGCTCTCAGCAGCTTGATTTAATCTGATTCTAACTGCCATCATTGCATCAGTCATCTTCTAGCATTTCTGAAAACATATTATACTGCCATATTCTGATAAAAAATGAATCTCCCAGACATTTTCCCATGAATAGCTCTGCCATTAAAAATTTTTGAAATTTCTCAAATGTTTCAACTTTATGAATTTTAAATCTTTTAAAACTTTTAAAATCTGTACATGCCACCAGAACTTGCCACTTGTCATCTTCTCATTCACTACTCAGACTAGTCCATCTGGAGATCTGGAGACTACATGAATCTCTAAGTGTCTGAATAATTTTCTTAACCATGGTTTCATTTAGAGACTTGGAGAAATCCCTTTAGTCTCTAGATCTCTGAATAGCCATCTAGAGATTTGGAGACTAGTCTCCAAATCTCATAATGATTTCCTCTCTTCATGTTTCTTTATGAGATTTGGAGACTTCCTTTAGTCTCTAGATCTTTGAATAGCCATTTGGAGATTTGGAGACTAAGTCTCTAAGTCTCATAATCACTTTTTCTCATTATGAGATTTGGAGACTTCCTTTAGTTGCTAGGTCTCTGAATAGCCATTTGGAGATTTGGAGACTAAGTCTCCAAGTCTCATAATCACTTTTTCTCATTATGAGATTTGGAGACTTCCTTTTGTTGCTAGGTCTTTGGATAGCCATTTGGAGATTTGGAGACTAACTTTAGTTTCTAGATCTCTGAATAGCCATTTGGAGATTTGGAGACTAACTTTAGTCTTTAAATCTCTTAATGATTTCTTTCTTTATTTTTCATTATGAGATTTGGAGACTAACTCATCTAGAGATTTGGAGACTAGTCTCCAAGTCTCAGAATGAACTTTTTCCTTTGTGAGATTTGGAGACTAAGTCTATTTGGAGATTTGGAGACTAGTCTCCAAATCTCAAAATAAACTTTTTCCTTTGTGAGATTTGGAGACTAAGTGACATGTGTCCCTTTTTACAAAATTTCTTATGGGCCGATTGGCATAGAAATTGAGGTGGATGCACAAAATTGGGCATAGCTTCTTTCATTTGATTTATTTCATATGTTTGGAGCATTTCATATAAACACTTCAAATTTTTAAATTGGGAGCAATGTGGGACTAAACTTTATGAAGCATGCTGATTTTTTATGGCTGCCAGTACTCAGAAGACTATAACTTTTGATTTTCAAACTAAGTTTTTCTAAAAAAAATTTTGTACAATGCACACATGGTCATCTCAAACATATGTAAAATTCAGCCCGACCCAGTTTGTATTTTTTGAGTTATGATAAAAAAACGTGACTGGAAATCTGAACAATGCACACTCAGAGAATATTGACAATCTGCAAATGAAGTGGCTCTGGAAAAGTGACCAACCGGGCACATGGGGAGCTGAAAATTGGCATGATGACTCATTCCCATGTCTACAATATGATACCACAATTGGCACATTACAATCAATCTCTGGGAAAAATATATAATCATCTGAACAGGGCCTGTAACAGTGATTTGACATTTAAACAAAATTGTGCAATTTGACACTTGCTCAAAATGGAACTTCACCGAATGATTCAGGATGATAAAGTAACATCATAGAATGCATGCATATACTGAATGGAGTGTGTTCAACACCTATAACACCTCATAAGCTTCAAAATGATAGCCAGGTACATATGCATGAAAAGCATTTAAAGGGCTTCAAATTGCAAAATTTTAACATGGTACTCAAAACCCATGTTGAATTTTTGAGTACCAATAGTGGCTCTGACTGTGGACGCATGCCCCATGCGGGCATGTAGAGAACCTTCAAAATCTCATGGTAAAAGAAGACCACCCCGTAAAAATCAAATCCAGATTTTCTCTTTCTTCCCCTTTCACCTTTTCCTCCTAACATCTCAAAAAAAATGGGAACCTCTACTAAAAACAAATACAAAACTGAAAGCAAAACAACTGTACATACAAGGGAATTATTTACAAAAGGCCCAAAGCCTCAAGTTGGATTCAGCTCTTACCTCTATCATACATTTGGTTTTCATCTCCATAGATCAAAGGAAAACTGAAGTTATTGCTTCCATGTGTTTGATCAAAAACACTACCATTCACCTTCAATATATCAAACAAAAGATAATCAGTGAACTCACCATCACTTGGTAAAATAGAGTCACTGAAATATTGTGAATGTTGATCATTGTGTGATATCAAAACATCACACCCTTCCTTACTGCTGACTTGCTGGACAAAGAAACATTCCAGCTCCTTTTCATGAATGAAATCAAACTTCTCATAAACACTAGTTTGCACCAAAACATAAGCTTCATTTACATGGCTGATTTGCAAACTAGGATGAAATTCTTTCACACAAATATTTTATTGCATAAGACCTGATATAGCTTGTTGATTAGAGCCTTTACAAGCATCCTCTAAATCTAAAAATGGATCATCAAATAACAATTCATTTGTCATTGGAAAATTTGAAAACACACATGTAGTTTTCTTACTCTCCTCAAGAGAGTAATCAACACTCTGATGTACACAGGAATCATCCATATCAAACTCATCAAAATCTGAATCCATAGTAGCATATGAGTCATCATATTCATCATACTTAACATAATCAAATTTTTTCCAGTCATATGCATTTTCATCTTGCACATTGTTTTCCTTAGAAGTAGAAAAAAGAAAATTAGTATAAGTTTCATACCTTGCATCCACTTGCATGTCTTCACTATTAAAGCATATATCAACTGGGCATTGCAAAGTAGGGTCTACATTTGGTGCATACCTCTGAAAATCAGTAGCTAGCAATTCTAATATTTCTTCACTGCTCAGTGAACCTTGGACTTCACTTTCATTGGCTTCAACCTCTTCTTTGTTGTTGCAAATATCTTGTTCATTAGGAACAAAGATTGAAGTCTCTTGGCTCACACTACTTTGAGCAAAAGAAACATTACAGTCACTTTCATTCACCTAATAATTGCTCTCTTGCTGATCACAAAACTCCTCCCTATTTTGAGAACATAAATCTGTTCTACCATGTTGATAATAAAAAAAATCTTTGAATCCAATGGAAACATCCACAACTAGATTCTCATCTTTGACATCTTGATATCTATCTACTTCACCATCAGCATCATAGTCAGCACTTTCATCATAACTAGAGTCAATATCACTAATATTTTCAAATCTACATTCCTCAAACTCATTTATCCATTTTTTGACAAGTTCAATGCCTTCCCTTTTACAATTTGCAGACCATTCTACTAACTTAGGCATATAAAGTTCTAAGAATAAATGAAAATATGCAGATTCTTGGAGTTCCATCCCTTCCGGCAACTCATCATATGTGTTGCCCCACTTTTCATCCTATGGCTATGCTGTCAAGTGGAAAATTTTGGTGTCACAGTCATGTCTGTGTCTAAGTCTAAGTCTTCCCTAGGGTAGGATGATTTTGCCAGGTTCCCCTCACTTTTCCTTCTTAGTTCAAGCCAGTTGGGTGGTTCTAAAGTCTCTTTATTGGGTAGGTTATAGTTCCTAACCTGGTAAAGTCTTGATGCTCCAATTGATTCTTTTTCTCAAGCAGGTAGATGTTTGAAATACATGATTTTCAAGTGTGTGCAAAGAATTAGGAAGAAGATGCAGTGACAGAGCCGTGTGTTCAATCTTATTACATTGTCACCACCCGAGCTCGGCTGTCCATAGCATCTTTTCAATGTTTCTACCCGAGCTCGAAATGTTTCAACAGTCTTCGCTTGTGTCGGGTTTTATAATCCTTCATTACCTTTTGATTCATCTTTGACAGGTAGGTGCATGTCTCTTTATTCATCCAGCAGTGTCACTTAAGTTAAAGATTTTCCATGTGCCCTTTAATCTACGGTGCAGGTTGAAGGACTTTCCAGCTGGCAGAATCAATGGTTTTCATGTTTTTGCAAGATTCAAGTTGTGTGAAGTTTACTTTTATCAAAAAATGAAATACTTCCACATGTCCAAGATGGTGGAGCGGTCGCATGATCGCATAAATAAAATTATTATCTTGCGATCATGCGACAAGACAGTGGAAGCCCTGCAGTCTCCAGATCTACGGTCCTCACAAGATCGCATGACTGAGAAACCGGTCTTGCGATCATGTGAGATGTAGCCACATGGACTCCTCAGTAGATGTGGGCCTAGTTCATGTTTTCACTTTGTTCAAAATCGATGGTAGCCATTTTTCTGCTAAGCTATGGAAGATCCTTTGCGGCATAGCAGGATTGAAACACATAGCTTGGTGGGTCCGGAAAGAGTTTTCCTACAAGGTTAAATCAATGGTAGTCACTTTTCCACTATAATGTGGGAGATTCTTTGTGATCATGCGAGATTATGACATGTGTAAAGGTGTTCCATGTCTGTTGGTTATCATATGATGTAAGCACGAAGATAGATCCTTCATCGACGGCTTTCGCTTTACTGAGATGTTGCAGGAGATGCTTAGTGGGTAAAGTGGGATCCTTCCACATGTCCAGGTGGGACTGAAGATTCTTGTAGAAGTTGACCAATCATGGATCAATCGCATGATCGCATGGATTAAAGTATTGCTATGTGATCATGTGAAAAGGTAAATAGTTAATGCTGGATGGATGGAAATTTGGCACATAACTGCATTTAAAATTTTTGTGATGCTTAATGTTGGAGAATGTGGATGCACTTTTCTCATCTTCCTTGTCCTTTTCCACACTTCCTCTACACCTACCTACTTTGCATTATGCCTTTTCGCATGATCGCAAGGAAGTTTTCTTGGTCTTGTGATCATGCGACCAATCTAAGTTATAATCGCTCTCGCACTTAACTTTCATGTGCGGAAAATGGGCAAAGCACTACAGGTCTAAAGGATAATCAGTGATATTCTATAATATGTTTTATGGGGATCAACTTAATATAAAGGACAAATTAGGAAGGATTTAGAATAGAGAAATAATTAAATACAGTGGAAGTGTTATGTCAGACCTCTCAACAGGGATCACAGGCACACCATTTTTCAAGGTGATGAAGTTTTCATTGATCAAGATGATGTATTGGAAGAGATTAATATTAGTGAGGGAAGGTGAAGGGACAGAGTCAAATTGTTTCCTCTTCATTATATTTTCAAAGTTGCTTGTTCCCAATATTTTTGTATTCATGAAAATTGAAAGGTCATCAGTCCCTACGAGCATGATACATTGTAAACTCTATAAATTCTTTGAAAGAAGTTAATAAAAGGTCAGCAAATTCTGGTGTGAAATTGATTGCAGAGACAATCAAGTTTGATACCATCTATTTGCTGTCCAACTATATCTAATGTCATTTCATTGCATTGAATTGAAAATGGTGAATGAACAGAGTTTTGTCTCATTGTTTTCGGTTTGATTAATCAGTAGAATAATCAGAGAGTTATAACTGGTTGTGAAATTGCATCAACATACTCCATTTGCATTTCATACATAATTATACTTTCATAATATGAATTTTCATATTGTTGTGTTGTGAAATTCATAAGATTGTGGAGATCATCAACATAACATCTCTGCATTTAGACCCTGCCTGAGATTTCACTTGCCTGGGTGGAACTCAGTTTCCTCTACTGTTCTCTAGTTAAGAACATACTTGTAGTAGGGATTAGAATTGAAACAAAATTCATTGAATATTTTTCACATAGGGAGTTGTACCTCAATTCAAAGGGAAACTAGATATTCTTAGAAATAGTTTCCCAACTATTGAGTAAAGTTATTCTTTGATATAAATTGGGCAAATAAAAGGAGTATAAAAAGAAGAACAATCTATTTACCAACAGATTTTTGGTGACTTCGCTGGGGAAGGAAAAATAGTCGCATGACTAGAAATCATTTGAAGATATACACAGAACCTGAAAGAAGATCAGGGAGTGAGTTACAAATAGCACTAATATAAACAGTCACTCTGGAGCAATCAAGATACTTAAGGAGTGATAGGGAACAAGGTGAAAAGGACCTAACTTTCCAAAATTTAGAAGTGCTTGAATTTCCCTTGTTAGAAGTACCTCATCAGAAAGGTGGACTTCAAGCTAGAAGTAGAGCTTCATCACCACCAAAAGTAGTAAGTACATTTTCTACAACTTGCCAAGTATTGACTTTGCACGGGGTTGTTCCTCCACAAGTTATCAATTTTCCACAGCATCCTCTGCAAAATCAACTGAATATGGCTACACCTTGGGCAGCTGCTACTGGGCCACTCAATTTTGCAGCTTACCATCCTCTTCCTTCTGATTCCTGGAAGAATATACCCAAGTTTGCAGGAGATGGGAAGATTACTACAGATGAACATATAAAAGCATTTTTCACAGCTATAAATATTTTAGGAGTTAATCATGAAGATGTTGCAGTTAGATTATTTGTTGAAACTCTTAATGAAGCTGCTGCAGATTGCTTCTATCACTTGGCTGATGGATCTATAACAAGTTGGAATACTATGAGAACTACTTTTGAAGACCATTTTAAAAGCGCTGAAGATGAGCATGCTTTGTTGGCTCAATTGACATCAGTGAAGAAATTACCTTCTATGTGTGTGCTAGAAAGTAGTCACACTTCTATGAATCATTACATTCAAAAACACTCAAGAATGAGGTCTTAAATAGTGATTCACAGCTCTCTGTTCGTGGAGTGCAGGGGTTTGTATATGAGGCCCTCAGATTGACCTAGTTATGCCCATGCAAGTACACCAAGAAATGAGAGATTCAAAGATGAATAGCAAGCATGCTAATCTCCATGATCATAAAGTTATTGCATGCAAATGAAACTAGTCTAGATGATAACAATGCAAGAAATAAACTATTCTACTGAAATGAATGCTTATACAATGTTAATCTATGAAAGGAAACATGAATTTAAACTATTATGTGAATGCAATATTAATCTAAACTATGGATTGCCATAAGGCATGAGAGAAAAAGACAAGAAGAAAGAAGTCTCAAATATCCAAAGCTCCAAATGTGCTCAACAAGCTTCTTCCAAGATTACTCTCCAAACCTGCAGTATAACAATAACATGAAAATTTTTGGATCCTCAAAATGAGAAGGAGAGGGCTCCTTATATAGGAAAATGTGGAAGAGAATGCATCCTCAAGAGCAATGTGGGATAAATCCAAAAAGAGGAAATAAAGCTCATTTTTTGAGAGTGTGGAGAGAAAAGGGATTTTATTTATTTTTAATTATTTGTTTCCCTTTTTTCATCACAAAGAGCTTTAAGAGGACTTTTTATTTATTTAAAAGAATGATTCTCTATTAATTAAATAAGATAACATTATTTAATTAAAAGAGAGATATTATTCTAAATAAGATAAAATCATTTAATTAAAAAAGATTTTATTTCATTTAAAAGATATTTCTTTCAATTAAATAAGGTTATTTTATTTATTTAAGAGAGAATATTTCTTTTAATTAAATAAAATTATTGATGACATGATTAAACCTTAGGAGATTATTGAAATGATTGAAATAGTTATGATTTGATCAAGGAAATTGATTTGAATATATTGTAAAGCATTGATTCAGAAAATTGATATTTGACAAATTGAGTAAATGGGGCCCAAAGTCTATGCGACCATTTTAAGGTGCATACACTATGAGCATGAGAGATTTTGTTGCTAGTTTCAACAAAATTACTAATAGAATTCTAGCAGCAAGTAGACCTACAACAGGCAATTTAAAAACATTCTTCATCAGTGCTATGCCTCCTGAGGTTAATTTTGAACTAAGGAGATCTAGACCTGCAGATTTAGAGGCAGCTTAGAGAACTACCGTAGATTTTGAGGATGACATGATTTCTGCAGGAAGGTGGAAGCATGAAATTCAGAATAGAGCTAGTACAAGTGGAACCACTTCATTAGAAGAAATGATTTAAAAGTTATCAAATGAGCTAATTGCTTTGAAAAGGAAGCTCCCAAGATTTAACAATCCATACCAAAGGAATTTTTTAGAGCAAGAGAATAGTAACAAACCTTTGCAATTTCCTGGATTACAGTAGAGGTTAGCAATAGAAGCTCCCCCTAAAAAAGTGAATGGATGTGTACTTCACTTAACCACTGATCATGACAGTGAAAGTTGTCCAGATGTGATCAGTAGAATGCAATTTTTGACTACCAATGAGCCCAATTCTCCCCTATCTAGTGATGAGACTAAGTCATACTTGAATGGAAACTCCAGAAATTTATTTTTAGAGTATGTATCAGACTCAGAGAAGTAGGGAGAATGTTATACCACTATCAATGGACATACTTATAACGTGCTCACTAGAGGACAAAAGGAAAAGGCGGTTGCTAATTCAAAAGATGCTCCAGCAAAACAAAGTCAACCAGCACCTAAAACACAAGATACTAATCAAGGAGTGAAGAATTTACAATCCGATAAGGAGTGCAGTTCCTTTGACTTTATTTAGTTTTGTAAAGATTCTAAAATTCAGGTTTCTGCCATTGATTATCTTAAATCACATCCCAATGAATTGAAAAGATTTATTGAGCATTGTAAAGATGAAAATATTGAATTAAATCATGCTGCAACTTCTGGATTAGAGGATGAAACATTGACTGCAAACCTTTTCAATGAAGTTGAGAATTCTGTCCTAGCTACTTCTCCTAGGCAAAAACTAGAACCATTCTATGTTTCATTGTTTATCAATGGGTGGAAGTTAAGCAATTGTATTATTGATTCTGGAGCTTCAGATAATGTGATTCCTTACATAATGGCTAAAGCTCTAGGCTTAACACTTACTAAAGCCAATGGAAGATGTTACGCAATGGATGTCAAACAAGTGAGTCTGGTGGGTCAAATCAAAGACATACAGGTTGCATTGGCGGCATATCCCGAAAAGAGAATACTTCTAACCATTCTAGTTGCAGACATTCCTGTTAGTTATGGCCTGTTGTTGAGCAGAATTTTTTGCAGGCATTTAGGTGGAGAGATTAAATTAGATTGGTCTCAAGCAATAATTCCTGTTGGTAACAAAAGAGTGAAATTAGAACCTGAGGAGAAATCTAAATTCACAGTTCAAAAATCAGACAATCCTAAGGCCCAAATTTTATATCAAGAGTTGGAGTTTGGTAATTACATGCTGTATACAGAGGATGATGTTGTGGAAAATGAATTAGAAAAATTAGAATCTGAAATTTTTTGAAAAGAAACACAAATTTGGACACTAGAATTTGATGGGAGCTGCTCATCATCTAGTTTCGGTGCTGGTATTGTTTTAATTTCTCCAACTGGTGAATCAGAGCCTCTACCATTCAAATTAGAATTTAACAACACCAATAACAGTGTTGAATATGAGGCATTACTTCTTGGCATCATAATAGTTAAGGAAAGAGGAATTAAAATTCTAAAAGCTCAAGGTGATGCAGAGCTGGTTGTAAAATAGGTAAGAGGTCAGTATTCAGTAAAAAATCATAAGTTGAAAAATTACCGAAACAGAGTTTGGGATGAAATCGAAACATTAGATGCATTTTCTATAAATTATGTCCCTAGAGAAATGAATATGAAGGTGAACTCTTTGGCTGTATCAGCATCCTTATTGCTTCCTCATCTGGATTTTAAGGATAAGAAATACCAGATTGAAGTCATCTACATGCCATTAATACTAGACAATATAGAAGATTGGCAGATTTTCAATGATGATAAGGGTCTGCAACTATTTTTGGAGAATGCTAAAAGTCTTAATGAGGAAGAAGGAAGTAATTATCTGAATGATTCTACAGAGAAAGATAAACATAAAAATTCAAAGATTATACAATTAAAAAGTAATACAATTCCACCTTATTTTGTGTCTCTAGAAAAGCTCTTTAATCGGCATGATATGTATGTAAAGAAGAAAAGAGTAGAGAAGGGGCCAACTACAGGAGAGTTTGAAAATATAAATATTGGGACAGATGTTAATCCCAAAATGATAAATATTGGTAAATGTTGTACACTGGAGGAAAAGGAGAAGGCACATAAATTATTTCAAGAATATCAAGACGTCTTTGCCTAGAGCTATGAAGATTTAAAGAGTTTCACGAGTGGAAATTTCAAACACACGATTCCTCTGAAACCAGATGCTATACCTTTTCAGCAAAAACAAAGATGTTATAATCCAAAGGTAGTAGATGCTATTTACAGGGAGATTGACAAAATGTTGAAAGATAAAATTATTTACCCAATACATCATTCTACATGGATTGCAAACATTGTGCCGGTGAGAAAGAAAAATGGTGAAATAAGAATATGTGTTGACTTCCAGAATTTAAATCAAGCTTCGTTGAAAGATAACTATGCACTGCCAAACATGGATCATCTATTACAAATAGTAGCTAGAGCTGAGATGATGTCTATGCTGGACGGCTTTTTCGAATACAATCAAATTGAAGTGGAGAAGAAGGATCAACACAAAACAACTTTTACAACTCCTTGGGGTACCTTTTCATATCACTCAATGCCATTTGGTTTGATTAACACTGGTGCTACTTTTTAGCGAGGTATGGTTGCTTCATTTGCTAATATGAAAAACAAAATAATTGTGATTTACCTCGATGACTTAACAGTGTTTTCTAAGAAGAGGAAAGATCACATAGATGATTTGAGGAAAGTGCTACAGTGATGTACAGAGCATGGTATATCTCTAAACCCTAAAAAAATAGTTGTCTATGTAATAGAAAGAAAACTATTGGGGCATATTGTGTCACAGGAAGGAATAAGGATTGACCCGGAATGTATGAAAGCTATTCAAAGATTAAGCTTGCCTTCAAATAAGACTGTTGTTAAATCTTTCTTTGGCCAAGTTAATTTTCTTAGAAGGTTTGTTCCTGATTTTTCAGAGATTACCAAATGTATTATGGACATGATGAAAGGTAATGTTGCTTTTAAATGGAATGAGCAGGGAAAAAAAGCTTTCAATGAAATTAAGGAAGCAATTGCTAATGCACCAGTCCTAAGTCATCTAGATTATAAATTTTTTTTTATTATATATTGCTATGCCTCAGAACATACATTGTCTGCAATTTTGATACAAGAAAATAAAGAAGAAATTCAGGCACCTATAGCATTCATGAGTATACCTTTGAAGGAGCATGAATTGAAGTACTCACAATTAGAGAAACATGCATATGCTGTAGTGAAAGCATTGAAGAATCTATGTTTCTATATTTTACATTCACATTCTTTAATTTTTGTGCCTGATATTGCTATGAAAAGTATTTTAACACAACAAGATGTTGGCTACAATAATAGAGGTTCATGGATTGCCAAAACTCAAGAATATGATATTGAAATTAAGCCTGCAAAATTAGTCAGAGGAAATGCATTATGTAAAGCCAAAGTAGAGAATTTGGAAGAAGAAGAATCGGCAGCAAATCAACTGGTTTTAAATGTAAGTCTCCAAGATCCTTGGTTTGAAAATATTGCATACTTTTTAACTTATGGAGAATGTCTAGAAGGATTGATAGCCAAATGGAAAATTAAAAGCTGCTAAATATGTGATTTGGGAAGATAAGCTCTATAAGAGATCAATTGATGGCACATTTTTGAGGTGTGTTGATAAGCAACAACAGGAGTGTTTGCTGAAAACTTTTCATGACGAGGCTTGTGGAGGACATTTTTCTTCTTCAATTACAACTTTTAAAATTATGAGGCAATGTTATTACTAGTCTGGTATGTTCAGAAATGCATATCATTAGGTGGCTAAATGTGAAAAGTGCAGAATGTTTTTCGACAAACCACAGTTAGTAGCACTTCCATTAAAACCAGTTATCATAGATGGTCCATTTCAGCAGTGGGGCCTTGACTTCATAGGTCCAATAAATCTAGCGTCTAGTGTAGGGCATTCTTACATAATTACAGCCACTGATTACTTCATGAAGTGGGTTGAAGCTAAAGCAACCAAGAAGACCACTTCCGAGGTAGTGTGTGAATTCATAAAGGAGAATATTATGGTAAGATTTGGGGTTCCTCATAAATTAGTGATGGATAATGCTACCTACTTTTCATCTATTGAAATTATTGATTTTTGTTTTGAGTATGGTATATCAATCAGTCATTCATCTGACTATTTCCCATAAGGAAATGGTCAAGCGGAATCAAGTAATAAAAACTTGATCAATATTGTTAAGAAATTGGTGTTAGACAATCATAAGAATTGGCACAAAAAGATACATGAAGCACTATGGGCTGATAGAGTGACTCCAAAGAGATCAATTGGGATATCTCTATTTGAGCTAGTGTATGGAGTTGAAGCAAACCTTCCACTACCGCTGGAGTTGGCAACATGTAAGTTGAGGACAGTCATAGAGGATGATATTTACAAAGATGGTTTGGAGAAAAGAATCATGTATTTGAGGAAACTAGAAGAAGAAAGAGAAAGAATGGTGGATCATATTACTCAACATCAAATGAAGGTGAAGAACTTGTTTGATAAGAAAGCTAGGCCCTATAAATTCATGGTTGGAGATCTTGTGTTACTATGGGATAAGAGGAGAGCTCCCAAGGGGATGCATGGAAAGTTTGAAACATTATGGAAGGGTCCTTATACTATCCACCAGACATTTGAGAACAATTCTTTCAAGCTAGCATATCTAGATGGAGAGGTACTTCCCTTGACCTACAATGGTCAAGATCTGAAATTATATCAAATGATCAATTGAAAATAGGTATCCCCTGTCCTGTACTATAGTTTTGTTTTGTTCTAGTGTGTGTTTCCTAGTTTAGTTTTCCCTTTTTCTTTTGTGTCCATTAGCTTCCTTGTTGCTTTGTTTCCCTTGTTCAGTTTTGTTGTGTTGCTACCCTTTCATTCATGTGCAAAACCAGAGATTCAAGATTCATTGCTTAAACATGGGAATGTTCAAGTCCCCAGTCGGAGCCAGCTGTTGCCCCACTTTTCTCCTATGGCTATGCTATCAAGTGGAACATGTCTATGTCTAAGTCTAAGTCTTCCCTAGGGTAGGATGATTTTTCTAGGTTCCCCTCACTTTGCCTTCTTAGTTCAAGCCAGTTGGGTGGTTCTAAAGTCTCTTTATCATTGGGTAGGTTATAGTTTCTAACCTAGCAAAGTCTTGATGCTCCAATTGATTCTTTTTTCTCAAGAAGGTAGATGTTTGAAATACATGATCTTCAAGTGTGTGAAAAGAATTAGGAAGAAGATGCAGTGATAGAGCCATGTGTTCAATCTTATTACATTGTCACCACCCGAGCTCGACTGGCCATAGCATCTTTTCAATGTTTGTACCCAAGCTCGAAATGTTTCAACAATCTTCGCCTGTGTCAGGTTTTATAATCCTTCATTATCTTTTGATTCATCTTTGATAGGAAGGTGCACATCTCTTTATTCATCCAGTAGTGTCACTTAAGTTAAAGATTTTCCATGTGCCCTTTAATCTACGGTGCAGGTTGAAGAAGGACTTTCCAGCTGGCAGAATCAATGGTTTTCATGTTTTCGCAGGATTCAAGTTGTGCAAAGTTTACTTTCATGAAAACACAAAATGCTTCCACATGTCTAGGATTGTGGAGTGCTCGCATGATCACATAAATAAAATTATTGTCTTGTGATCATGCGACAAGATAGTGGAAGCCCTGCGGTCTCCAGATCTACGGTCCCCGCAAGATCACATGACTGAGAAACCAATCTTGCGATCATGCGAGATGCAGCCATGTGGACTCCTCAGTAGATGTGGGCCTGGTTCATGTTTTCAATTTGGTCAGAATTGATGGTAGCCATTTTTCTGCTAAGCTATGGAAGATCCTTTGTGGCATAGTAGGATTGAGACACATAGCTTGGTGGGTCCGGAAAGAGTTTGCCTGCGAGGTTAAATCAATGGTAGTCACTTTGCTGCTATGGTGTGGGAGATTCTTTGCAATCATGCGAGATTATGACATGTGTAAAGGTGTTCCATGTCTGCTGGTTATCATATGATGCAAGCACGAAGATAGATCCTTCATCGATGGCTTTCGCTTTACTGAGATGTTGCAGGAGATGCTTAGTGGGTAAAGTGGGATCCTTCCACATGTCCAGGTGGGACCAAAGATGCTTGTAGAAGTTGACGAATCATGGAGTAGTTGCATGATCACATGGATTAAAGTATTGCTATGTGATCATGTGAAAAGGTAAATAGTTAATTCCGGATGGATGGAAATTTGGCACATAACCGCATTTAAAATTTTTTATGATGCTTAATGTTGGAGGACGTGGATGCCAGCTGGGCACTTTTCTAATCTTCCTTGTCCTTTTCCACACTTCCTCTGCACCTACCTGCTTTGCGTTATGCCTTGTCACATGATTGCAAGGTAGTTTTCTTGGTCTTGTGATCATGCAACCAGTCTAAGTTATAATCGCTCTCGCATTTAACTTTGACGTACAAAAAATGGGCAAAGCACTACAGGTCTAAAGGATAATTAGTGCTATTCTGTAATATGTTTTATGTGGATCAACTTAATGTAAAGGACAAATTAGGATGGATTCAGAATAGAGAAATAATTAAATATGTTGGAAGTGTTATGTCATACCTCTCAATAGGGATCACAGGCACACCATTTTTCAAGGTGATGAAGTTTTCATTGATCAAGATGATGCATTGGAAGAGATTAATATTAGTGAGGGAAGCTGAAGTGATAGAATCAAATTGTTTCCTCTTCATTGTATTTTTGAAGTTGCTTGTTCCCAATCTTTTTGTATTCATGAAAATTGAAAGGTCATCAGTCCCTACAAGCATGATACATTGTAAACTCTATGAATTCTTTGAAAGAAGTTAATAAAAGGTCGACAAATTTTGGTGTGAAATTGATTATAGAGACAATCAAGTTTGATACCATCTATTTATTGTCCAACTGTATCTGATGTCATTTCATTGCATTGAATCGAAAATGGTGAATGAATGGAGTTTTGTCTTGTTGTTTTCGGTTTGATTAATCAGTAGAATAATCAGAGAGTTATAACTGGTTGTGAAATTGCATCAACATACTCCATTTTCATTTCATACATAATCATACTTTCATAATATGCATTTTCATATTGTTGTGTTGTGAAATTCATAAGATTGTGGAGATCATCAACATAACATCTCTGCATTTAGACCCTGCCTGAGATTTCACTTGCCTGGGTGGAACTCAGTTTCCTCTATTGTTCTCTGGTTAAGAACATACTTGCAGTAGAGATTAGAATTGAAACAAAATTTATTGAATATTTTTCACATAGGGAGTTGTACCTCAATTCAGAGGGAAACTAGATATTCTCAGAAACAGTTTCTCAACTGTTGAGTAAAGTTGTTCTTTGATATAAATTGGGCAAATAAAAGGAGTATAAAAAGAAGAACAATCTATTTACCAACAATATGCATTGGCAAACTTCTCATAAAACACATATATGGATTCTTCACTTATTTCTCCTACATGTCTTTTCAAAAATAACATAACTTGGTCCTGTATCTTTTGATTTAATAATGCAATATCCTTTTGAATTTCTTCAATATTTGTTGGACAACTTTCAGATATAGACAACATATCCTGATCCATTGGATCCAGACTCTCCATTGCACTATTTATCATCAACACATCTTCTTCATTCTCAAAGATTTTTATTTGATCATGCAATCATTTCTCATAAGATCATACCATACTTCTGAATCTGATGTTTGAAAGATTTAAAACCAGAAGTATGACCAAAGACTTCAAACCTATATTCATTCTTTTAGTGACTTCTTCACTTGGTAAGGAAAGCAATTAAAAATTTTAAAATACTTGGATGTATTGGAGTAGCTACAAAAGATTTGATTTGAAGTCACCCCCAAATCAATCTTCAACTTTGCAGAGCCGCCACCTCTTTGCAAAGGAAAAGATCTTCCATAAACTGAGATCTCTTTCTCCACCAACACACCAACTTCAACAGGGTACATATATTGTTTATCAGGATTGAAAATATGTCATTATGCACTGATCAAATAGAGAACTTCAGAGCTGCCACTCACAACTTGGTGAGATGATTTGAAAATTTTGAAAATTGACTCTTACATACTTCAATGGAGACCACTAGATAAATGAATAAGCTGGCTAGGAGTCTAGCTCAACTTGTACCTGCATTATTCTATCTTCACTGTAACATATCCCCAGCAGAGTCACCAATTTGTTAGGGATTTTTCTTGTAGGGTCAAACTTGGCAAAATTATATGCTAGATTCTCAGTTAAAAGGAGCTCCAAGTTTGCAAGAAAAGCCTAATTAATGAGGATTGGATAAGATCCTCATTTTGCTTCGAGCTCCATGGGAATTAGGTGGGTATTTCCTATAAATAGGTTACTATATTTCAAGTAAGCTTTTGATTAGTGGATAAAGTCTTCACTGCTATGTTATTTAGGCTTCAGATCACTTCAACAAAAGATCACTCTGTAAACAGCTGAGAATGTCCTGATATAGAGCTTAACAATAGAAACTATAAATGTAACAACATATACAATGGGATAAGGATGTAAATCCTTCTTCTTTTTATGAGTTCAACTCAAGGAAGGTTAACCTTTGATTCTCTCTTCAAGGAATCAACAAACTGAACTATATCACCAAGATACAATCCCTTCACAATGTGCATAAACATAGAAACTGAAATGAAATGGTAATGATTATTTTATGCTTGATGACAAAAAATAACTACACAACAGACATCTAGCCAGTGCCTATTCCATTGGGAAAATTGTTACTATATGTAAATCCATAGGAAGAGATCAAAACAAATACAATGAAATGCCTTGTGGATCAGTTGTAGTTTGAATAGAGTGCCTTACAAACCATTCTATCACTCCTATATTGTTATCATCAAAATCCTAATAATCATGTTCACTCTCTGTGAGTATTCATGAAAATTTAATTCTTTCCTTGAAAGAAACTCATAAATAATCAGACAAGTTGCCTTGCAATTGGTATGTTTTACATGCTTGACAAATAAAATCATACAAGAGTACAACATAAAAATGAGGAGACAACAACAGAATCTAAGAGAAACTGTAATGTATTTCTTTGACAATAATCTTATTTCAATGCACACAGAAATTAAAGTTCAGGAGCCCAGACACAGGAAAGAAAGATTTGTTCCGTAGAAAAGATATTCAACATTCATCCTTTAGGGACATGCTCACAACAAAGCAGTCACAGGAACTAGAACCAAAAAGGAATAGGAACCAAGAACCCTTACCACTAAGAAGAGAAGAGAATGAAAAGAAGAAGAAAAAACCCTAAAATCTGTACTTGACCAACACTTGTCCATTCTGCAATCTAATCTCATTTACTCTTCTTGCTTCTCTGAAAATCTAATCTTCTCGGGCATCTTCAAAATCTGATAAATTTGTCCTTTTTTGCATAAAATATGATCATCTACTAGAAATCTGATTAATTTGTCCTCTGTTCCTCCCTGAAATTTAGTCCTTTATACCCTCTTTTCCTATCACCATGCAATTCTGATTCATTCTTCCCGCTGGATTTGTAAAATCAATCAATTTTGGAAGAAGAAAAAATCTCCCCAAAATCTGGTCACGAGTTAAAAGCCTTTACTACTCTCAGCAACTTGATTTAATTTGATTCTAACTACCATCATTGCATTCATCATCTTCTAATGTTTCTAAAAACATATTATACTACCATATTCTGATAAAAAATGAATCTCCCAAACATTTTCGAGTGAATAGCTCTGCCATTAAATAATTTTGAAATTTCTCAAATGTTTCAACTTTATGAATTTTAAATCTTTTAAAACTTTTAAAATTTGCACATGCCACTAGAACTTGCCACTTGTCATCTTCTCATTCACTGCTCGGACTAACCCATCTTTAACCCCAGTCCATCTGGAGATCTGGAGACTACATGAATTTCTAAGTCTCTGAATAATTTCCTTAACCATGGTTTCAATTAGACACTTGGAGAAATCCCTTTAGTCTCTAGATCTCTGAATAGCCATCTAGAGATTTGGAGACTAGTCTCCAAATCTCATAATGATTTCCTCTCTTCATGTTTCTTTATGAGATTTGGAGACTTCCTTTAGTCTCTAGATCTCTGAATAGCCATTTGGAGATTTGGAGACTAAGTCTCCAAGTCTCATAATCACTTTTTCTCATTATGAGATTTGGAGACTTCCTTTATTCGCTAGGTCTCTTAATAGCCATTTGGAGATTTCGAGACTAAGTCTCCAAGTCTTATAATCACTTTTTCTCATTATGAGATTTGGAGACTTCCTTTAGTCACTAGGTCTCTGAATAGCCATTTGGAGATTTGGAGACTAACTTTAGTCTCTAGATCTCTGAATAGCCATTTGGAGATTTGGAGACTAACTTTAGTCTCTAAATCTCTGAATGATTTCTTTATTTATTTTTCATTATGAGATTTGGAGACTAACTCATCTAGAGATTTGGAGACTAGTCTCCAAGTTTCAGAATGAACTTTTTCCTTTGTGAGATTTGGAGAGTAAGTCTATTTGGAGATTTGGAGACTAGTCTTCAAATCTCAGAATGAACTTTTTCCTTTGTGAGATTTGGAGACTAAATGACATGTGTCCCTTTCTACAAAATTTCTTCTGGGCCCACTAGCATGAAAACTAAGGTGGATGCACAAACCTGGGCATAGCTTCTTTCATTTGATTTATTTCATATGTTTGGAGCATTCCATATAAACACTTCAAATTTTGAAATTGGGAGCAATGTGGGACTAAACTTTATGAAGCATGCTGATTTTTTATGGCTGCCAGTACTCAGAGGACCATAACTTCTGATTTTCAAACTGAGTTTTTTTTTTAAAATTTTTTTACAATGCACACATGGTCATCTCAAACATATGTAAAATTCAGCCTGACTTAGTTTTTATTTTTTGAGTTATGATAAAAAACGTGACTGGAAATCTGAACAATGCACACTTAGAGAATATTGACAATCTGCAAATCTCTGGCAAAGTGACCAAAAGGGCACATGGGGAGCTGAAAATTGGCATGATGACTCATTCCCATGTCTACAATATGATTCCACAACTAGAACATTACAATAAATCTCTGGGAAAAAGATATAATCATCCAAACAGGGCCCATAACAATGATTTGACATTTAAACAGAATTGTGCAATTTGACACTTGCTCAAAATGGGACTTCACCGAATGATTCAGGATGATAAAGTAACATCATAGAATGCATGCATATACTGAATGGAGTGTGTTCAACACCTAGAACACCTCATAAGCTTCAAAATTACAATTGGGTACATATGCATGAAAAGCATTTAAAGGGCTTCAAATTGCAAAATTTTAACATGGTACTCAAAACTGATGTTGCTTTTTTGAGTACCAACAAACTTAACATCACTAACATGTCTGCAACATATATCCTAGGGTGCATGCTCATAAGACAACTATATGAACAACCATACAGAGAACATTGCCTGTAACTCTATCAGGAACACTGCTGACACAAGTTGCTATATAACTTCACTTGCGTCCAACATTAGACTATGCATCCATGAACTTAACATCACTAACATGTCTGCAACATATATCCTAGGGTGCATGACTTCATGATCATTGTAGAAACAACTACATATAGAAAACTATCTGTTACTCTATTGGGAATACTGCCGACACTAGCTTGCTATAACAGTGTCTATACTAATAGTTAACCTTTGCACCCATGATATCATGCTGATATCATGTCCATGCAACATATACAAAAGGCTTATTTGACAAGACTTCCATGCATGCTACTTTCCATATGTTGTCATCAATGCCAAACATACAGTCAGCTCTAGACTGCTGGCAAATCTCTAACAATCTCCCCCTTTGGCATTGATGGCAACATGTGGAATGAAAAACCACCATCAACCCAAATGAACAATTCTTTCATAACATTCTCCATTTCCTCTTCAAAAAATCCCCCATAGATGAATCCTCCAATTGCTGCAATATTTTCAATATTCTTCATTTGCTCAAATGTTGTTCCCCCTTAGTACATTACTCCTTCTTTTGCTTCTATTTTTTAGAACTCTATATATTACTCCCCCTTTGACATCAATGGCCAAGGGCACCATTCATTTTAAGCACCGGTACTACTCTTGAGGTAGAGTAGTCCACCTTCCACTAGTCCTTAGGGATTGATGTCTTTCCTTCTTTCTTCTAAGCATAGTCAGGGAAGGAAATTACACCCAACTTCTCCCTGAGATACTCAAAAGTATTTTTAGGCAAGGGCTTTGTGAATATATCTGCCAACTGATCTTTGGTACTCACATAGTCCATCTTGACTTCTTTCTCTACCACTTTCTCTCTTAGAAAGTGATACTTAATTTCAATGTGCTTTGTCTTTGCATGCATCGTAGGGTTCTTTAACATATTGGTAGTGCTAGTGTTATCACAGTAAATAAAAATGAGATAATCAATCTAAATTCCAAAATCTCTTACCATCTACTTGATCCAAACAATTGTAGAACAATTTAGAGCTGTTGCAACATATTCCGCTTATGTTGTTGATTGATAAATGCAATTTTGTTTCTTTCTTGTCCAAGTGACAAGTCTATCACCAAGAAACACTGCTCCTCTTGAGGTACTCTTTCTGTCATCAACACATCCTACCCAATCTGCATTAATGTACACATGAAGCTCAATATTTTTAGAATTAGAATACCATAGACCATAATCTATAGTGCCTTGCAAGTATCTGAATATCCTCTTCACTACCATAAGGTGACTTTACTTAGGTTCTACTACAAATCTTCCAACTATGCCAATTGCATTGGAAATATCAGGTCTTGTTTGAGTAAGATATATGAGTTTACCAATCATAGACTTGTACAATGTTATATCAACTACTGGCGAGTCATCTTCTTTTGTAAGCTTGCATCTAGTAATCATAGGAGTCCCTACTAGCTTGCAATCATCCATCTTGAATTTCTTTAATATTTCTTTCACATGTTTAGATTGATTAATGAATATACCTTTCTCTGTTAATTGCACATTCAATCCTAAAAAGTATTTGATAGGACCAATCATGCTCATCTCAAATTCATTTTGCATTTCTTTGGAAAATTCTTCACTTATTTTGTCATTACATCCAAAGATAATGTCATTAACAAATATGGCCACAAGTAACAAACCTTTAGATATCTCTCTAATGAATAGATTACAATCTGCTACTCCTTTCTTGAATCCAATCTTTGTTAGATATCCTTCTATCTTTCATACCAAGCTCTAGGGGCTTGCTTAAGTCCATAGAGGGCCTTTTTTAATCTGCATACCATATTAGGTATGTCTGATAAGGTGAATCCTTCTGGTTGTTCAATGTATACTTCTTCTTTTAGGTCTCCATTCAAGAATGTTGACTTGACATCCATCTAATATACTTTGAATTTTTTGATTGTAGCATAAGCTAAAAACAATTTAATAGCTTCTAATATGCTCACAGGTGCAAATGTATCTGAATAATCAATGCCTTCTCTTTGTGCATATCCTTTACATACCAGTCTAGCTTTGTTTCTCACTACTTTACCATCTTCATTCATTTTGTTTCTAAATATCCACTTTGTTCCAATTACATTTTTATCACTAGGTCTTGGGACTAGTTCCCAAGTGTCATTCTTAATAATCTGATCAAGTTCTTCTTTCATAGCATTATGCCAATCTAAATCATTACAAGCATCTTCAACACTCAAGGGTTCAATCTAAGATAGTAAACATACCATTTCACTGCTTGTAAAATTATTTGCTTGTGATCTTGTCAATACTTTGCCGCTCTGATCCCCAATGATGTCTTTCTTGGAATGATTTTTAGATGCATACTTTGGAACTTTAGGTGATGTAGACTCATCAGCCTTGGGAGTGTCTTCTTCACTTGTTTCAGGGTCATTGAATTCCACATCAATACTATCAAACATGTCCTAATAACTATCTCACTAGTATAGGTTTTAGGTTCTTCTTCAATCATGGGTGAGAAATCATGATATCTTTCTTGAACCATAAACTTTTCATCAATCTTAACATGAGAACTTTCTATGATTCTCCTCAATCTTAAATTGAAACATCTATAAGCTTTCCTTTTAGTAGAATAACCAAGAAAAATACCTTCGTCACTTCTTGCATCAAACTTTCCTACTGCTTCATCCCTCGTGATGTATCACTTGCTTCCAAAGATTTTGAAATATTTTACTGTGGGAACATTGCCAAACCATATCTCATATGGTGTTTTGTCAGTGTCTAGTCTTAATTGAATTCTATTGATGGTATAGACTGTTGTATTGACTACATCTCTCCAATAGGTGTGAGAAACCTTTCCTTCAATCATGATGGTGTGTGTTGTATCAAGGATGATCCTATTCCTTCTCTCTACAATTCCATTCTACTGAGGGGTTCTAGGAGCACTTAATTGCCTCTTTATGCTATGTCCTTCGCAGTACTCATAGAATCTATCAGAGGTGAATTCTCCTCCTCTATCTGATCTCAAGCACTTTATCTTTAGTCTAGTTTCATTCTCAACCTTAACTTTGAATATTTTGAACTTCTCAAAGGCTTTTGACTTATCCTTCAATAATGCAACCCACATCATCCTAATATGATCATCAACAAACAAAATGAAATACCTTTCACCATAGTATGATCTTGTTTGAGTGGGACCACATAGGTCTGTATGAATCAGATCCAACTTGTTTTCTACTGAATTGAGCTTTCTCCTGAATATATTTATTACATATTTTCCCATCATACATTCCCTACATATAGTATCAATTGGCTTTTCTATGCAAGGTAGGTCTCTTACTACTTTTACATTGCTTATCTTTACTATGTTATCAAAATTGATATGACATAGTCTTTTATGCCATAGCCAACTGTCATCAACTTTGGCAACAAAATAACTTGCTTCTAAATTGAGTTGGAAAATATTAACTTTAGTGTTTGATCCTGATGCAATCATAACACCATCCTTGTTTTTAATGATGCATTTGTCATCTTTGAACTCCAACTAATAGCCTTTTTCAAGTAGCTGTCCAACACTGAGAAGATTGTGTTTCAAACCATCAACATAGAGAACATCATCAATATTGTTCTTTCCATCCAAAGTGATGGCTCCTCTACCAACTATAGGTTTAGGAGTGTTGTCTCAAAATCTAACCATACCACCATTGTATTTGTCTAGATGAACAAATCTACCTTTGTCACCTGTCATGTGATATGAGAAACCACTATCTATGATCCAATCTATCCTTATATCTACTTGGGAGATTAATGCTAGTTTTTGTTCCTCTTTTTCATCTTTGTGATTTTATCTACCATAGAAATGAATCCAATTTCTTCTTGTCCTAATTCATCATCAGAAACTCCACCACCAGCATAGTAACATTCCTTAGGTTTGAAATCCTTTTTGAACTTTCTAGCTCTAGAAGGACACTTAGATGCAAAGTGACCAATCTTATTGCATGAAAAGCACTTAAATGGTAACTGACCTTCATATTTTCCTTTTCCTTTCTTTTCTCTTTTGGAAATCATAGAAATGAAATCATCTAATGTTTTTTCTTCATCATCATTATCAGAATTACTAGAAGTGTTTGTAGATTTCTTACCATGGACCATTTCTTTGAAGGCTGTTTCACTCTTAGGCTCTGTCTTCAATCTTGAAATCTCAAAAGCTGAGATTTTGCTGATCAAGGTCTCCCTCTTAAAGTTGGATGTCAGTTGCATGGTCTCATCAAGGATGCTAATCTTCCTTTCATATTCACATGTGAGAGTGGTCATTGACTTGTCCATGATGTCCTTTTTTGAAATTTCTCCACCATTGTTCCTTATTCCAGCAACTGCTTCATTTATTCTTTGATTATAAGCTCTAATATTCTCTTCAGGCATCATTTCTAATGTATTGAACTTTTTCTTCCAAGTTTTTATGTGTGCATCCTTTTCTTTATTTTCTCCTTCAAATGTATCTTTTAGGTGCTTCCATATTTTATGGGCGGTGTCCACCTTCTTTATTTCTGACAACTCACTATCAGATAGGGTGCTGATAAGGGCTTCTTTGGATATAGCATTTTGATGAAATAACTCCTTTTGTTTGTCAGTAGCAGCATCCTTTCCAAGATCTTCTAGAGTAGGAATCCTTTCTTCTTTGATAGTAACATTAAAAACTTCAAAAGAAATACACTGCAAATGGGTCACCATCTTGTTCTTCCAATCAAGATAATTTTCTCCATCAAACTTAGGAATTTCTTTTCTTAAGTATGTCCTCTGATCAACCTCAAGCTGTTAAAATTTCTCTTTGAGGAACTTGGCTCTAATACCAATTGTTAGGAATAGTCCCAAGAGATAACTGAGAGGAGGGGGGGTGAATCAGTTATCTACAAGTTTTAATTCTTTATCCAATTAAGTATACTTAAATGTATAAAGCATGAACACATTGAAAGAACACTTGAACACAACACAATATTTTGGTTATGGGGAAACCCAAATAGGTAAAAACCTCAATGGGAATTGACACCCACTAATATTCTATACTAGTTTATAATGATCATTGCTAGAAGATCCTTTACCCTGTTAGGAGTAGCTTTACAATGCAGTAAGTATAGTAGACCTAGTTAAGGGTTGGACCTTATTAGGAGCCTTTTATAATTGTCCCTATTAGGGGAGAGGATGCATTGTCCAAGAGCTTACTGCTCAAAGAGAAAAAGGCTATAACCTTCTGAATGACAGATATACACTATATCTGGATCTTGGTGAACTGTGCTTAGATCTACTTATCTAGATCAGTTCCAATGTATAGCACACATACTCTTCTTGGTCACACTGAGCTTCTCATGATGGCTCCACACTTTGCACACTCTACCTACTCTACTTAATCAACTCTGAGCCATACTCTAGCAATCATAGATGACTGTCTATAAATATCTTTCTCTAAATGATACAATCAGGTTGGCCTATGAGAACCACCTTAGAATCATATTAGAGACATCATACCAAACTTCTATAATCATCTTGTCTGCTCTACTATGGGCGCAACACATTCTGGGACCTGTACATATAAGATTATTGTAGGTGCATGCTACACATTGTCAGCTCTACCAAAACAACTCTAACTTTCTCTCCAAGCTGAATTAACCTATGCACTCTTAGCTGAACATCAAAAAATCATCTCTAAGCTTAATTTTGAGGGTGCATATCCTCATGATAGGTGCAACTCATGAACCAATAAAATCTCTATCAAATTTCCTGAACAAACACAGGAAACTGCAACTGGTGAGTAGCGACCACATAACTTCACTTGCATCCAACATTAGACTATGCATCCATGAACTTAACATCACTAACATGTCTGAAACATATATCCTAGGGTGCATTCCCATAAGACAATTATACAGACAACCATACATAGAACACTACTTGTAACTCTATCAGGAACACTGCTGACACAAGTTGCTGTATAACTTCACTTGTGTCAAACATTAGACTATGCGTCCATGAACTTAACATCCCTAACATGTCTGCAACATATATCCCAGGGTGCATGACTTCATGATCACTATACGGACAACTACATACAAAAAACTACCTATTACTCTATCAGGAACACTGCTGACACCGGCTTGCTATAACACTATCTGTACGAATAGTTAACCTTTGCGCCCATGATATCATGCTGATATCATGTCCATGCAACATATACAAAAGGCTTACTACACAAGACTTCCATGCATGCTACTTTCCATATGTTGTCATCAATGACAAAAATATAGTTAGCTATGGACTGCTTGCAAATCTCCAACATTTTATTCTTCTATTAATCTAAATATTTTATAGTGATTCTTAACTTCTATCTTAATTTGATTAGCATGAGATGGTTGATATTAAGGACAAAACTAATGCAATAAAAAAGAAGTGAGAGAAGTGTTGGAAACTAAAATTGAAGTAATTTTTGTATTGCCATTGATGTTAAACCTTAACTAGTAAGACTATTGCTATTTAAGAAAGTACTATATCTATCTGAGTGTTGCTAAGGGGAAAGGCAAGGTTGGTAACAATAGCACCTAAGGAAAGGTTCCATTATCTTGATACTTCAATGAGTACTTGATTATGTGGAACAATGATAAGATAATGTATTATTTATCTAAGTAAGAATGAAGACTAAACTGGTAGGCTTAACTGAGCAAAAGTGAAGAAATCTAGTTTAAGCCGAGTGTTGTTAGTGTCGATCGAGCTAGTATATGTCGAGTAAATTTAGTGTTGACCAAACACTAGTTAATTGCTGAGGAAGATAGTATTAGCCAAGGAAAAAATTTTTGTGGTGACCAAGATTTCTAGTGAAAATTGAGAATTTGAACATAGTATTGATCGAGCGTCAGTATTTTACATTTGAGGAAGAATTCAGATTTCCAGCTAATATTGTTAAATCCTTGGATTATGTAAAACATGTTGACTTTATTTATTGATTGTATAAAAGAATTTATTGCACTGTAAAATATTTTATTGTAAATCTATTGAGGGATTTGAGATATTTCTAGAAGGATAGCCGAAGAACATAAAGTAGGATAGATTCAACGAATCTGACCTAACCCTAAGATCTACGAAGGAGATTAAGCAGCAAAAGATGTATTGACCTAATGGAAAAAGTATTAAGGGAACCTAAGCATGAGGTTGAGTAGAGAAGTAGAAGCAGAAGAAGAAGCAAATGATGAAGTGGATGCTAGAAGTATTGTTGATGTTATTGACTTTATAAGTAGAGAGGGTTGAAGGAGAAGTGTTGTGATCACTTGAAGAGAGTTTCGAGCAGATCAGTGATGGGGATGGTAAAGGTTCATAGTTAGTAAGCCAACATACATGTATGGAATTGGATCTGATATTTCCAAAGTGAGTTGTATGTTTCTTAGATCAATATTACTGCTACTTTCTAACCATTGTAATAGTGAAAATCATTTTAATAGAGGTTGAAATAATAGTCATAGGTATAAATATTTTGAAAAAGGTTGCATTATAATGGAGTGTATGTAAGTCCTATAATGAGGTGCACTTTTAAAAGAGTGGTTTAAATCCTTTAACTGTGTCACATTTGACAGTGTGTTTTGTAACCTTTGACAAGTTTGGCTTTTCACTGAGCTCATTTCAGAAGAGTGAACATAATAGTAACATGTTACAAAGTGGTTTTTCCCAAATTGGGTTTCCACTATAAATCCTGGTGTTGATACTTGTGTGAATGTTTTAGTTTGAACATTTATATGTTTTAAAAGTTAGATGCTATTGGATAAGTGGACTGCACTGTTATATGTTTCTCTTATGCAATCAGTAATGACCGAGTAGTTGTTGGTTATTAGATCTGATATGTTGAAGAAGTTTAAAGTTTGTTTTATACATCTGGACCTAAGAAAAATTGATTCACCCCCCTCTCTATTATTCTAAATCATATTAACTATTGGTATAGCCTTGACTGAAGTTCCTGCTCTCTTAAACCCAAATTTTAGTAAGGATTTTATCCTTTATGCTTATGGGGGTCATGATGCTATATCTGCTATGTTGACTCAAGAAAATTCAGAGGGGTTGGAGCAACCTATTGCCTTCTTCAACAAAGGTTTAGAAGAGTATGAACAAAGATACTCTTTTGTAGAGAAATATGTACTTGCTATGGTGAAGAGCCTTAAAAAGTTTAGATATCTATTGACCCATAGCAAGGGACACTTGAAGGTTACTCATCCAAGTGTCAAAGAATTTTTTCTTTCCAAGGACCTAAATGAAAAAAGAGTTGGTTGGATTACCAAGGTAATGGAATATGACATTGATGTCCAAACCACCAAGCTAGTTAGAGGAAGAGGTCTTTGTGAGCATTTGGCAGGGGGTGAAAGTTCAAAGAAAATAGAGCAAATAGATGCATCACTGGTTGTGCATTTTATAGAAGAACATGCCAAGGCATCAGGTTGGTTGCCTGACATGATTCATTACTTGAAAACAAGACAATGCCCTGCAGGCCTAGATGCAACAAAAAAAAGATATTATAGGTTACAATCTATTCCTTTTGTGCTGATAGATGAAGTTCTTTTCAAAAAGGATCACAATGGTGTCCTTTTAAGATGTATTGATTCAAAAAAGATAGTTGATGTCCTATTTGAATTTCATGATGGACCTTCTGGAGATCACTTTTCTCCTAGGACTACTGCTTTTAAAATCATGAGGGCTGGCTACTATTGGCCATCTATCTTTAAGGATAGTGATGATTATGTGAGGAAATGCATCAAATGTGCTATGTTTGTAGGAAAAGAAAGGCTTGCAGCTCTGCCCCTTCAGCTAGTTAGAATATAAAAACCTTTCATGAAGTGGGGCATAGACTTTATTGGCATGATCAACCCTCCATCTAGTGCAGGACACAAGTGGATAATCATTGCAACAAATTATTTCACTAGGTGGACAGAAGCAGTTGCCTTGAAAGAATCAAATGAGAGTGTTGTCTTAATTTTTTATGATGATATAATTCATAGATTTGGCACTCCAGACTCCATAATATCAGATAATGCATTGGCATTCACAGGCCTTAAAGTCTCAAAATGGGCAATAAAAAATGGCATCTATCTGAATACAAGCTCAAATTACTACCCTCAGGGCAATGGCTTAGTAGAATCAGCTAATAAGAACTTGATTAGGATAATCAAGAAAACTCTATAGGATAACCAAAGAGATTAGCATACTAAGTTGAAGTTTGCCTTATGGTTAGACATGATCACTCCAAAGAATACTATTGGGAATTCTCCTTACATGTTAGTATATGGTAAAGAGGCCAAGTTGTCCATTTCAATTGAATTACTAGCTCTAGATTTGGCCACTCAATATGTTTTGTTTGAAGAAGGAGATCCTTTACAAGTCAGGTATACTTAGCTGATGGAATTAGAGGAACTCAGAGAAAATCCATGAAAGATATGGAGTTTCATCAGGATTAGACAAAGAAGAGTTTTGATAAAAGAGCCAGGGTTAGAGACTTCAAGATTGGAGATGTAGTCCTCAAGTGGGATGAATACAGATCAAGGCCTGGCAGACATACAAAGTTTGACTCTTTCTGGGGTGGACCATTTGTTATTACAGAGTGTAGAGGGCCTAATGCTTTTCAACTATCAACTCTTGAAGAAGTTTCCCTACCTATATCAGTCAATGGTTTCCACTTGAAGCCCTATTTTGAGGTTAATCCCTCCTTGTAATACTTTTAAATATGTTTCCCTACTTTCTAGTATAGTTCTTCCAATTTTTTCCAAGAAGTGCTCTAGCACAGCTCCAGTTTTGTCTCTCTGTCAAGTTTGTGTTCAGATGACCCCATGCCCAATGAATATGTCAAGGCCACTAATCAATGTCTAGTAGGTTGACATCCAGCAGAAATTGCCAAAATGTTGCCCAAAATTTCCCTCCATGCAATTTTGGCCTGGTCTGGTTCTATCCTCATGCTTCAAGCCCTGTTAGCACCCTGAGAAAATTTCATGGCTTTGGCAACTTTCCCCTAATCTCTGCAGTGTTTTGTTCTATCTTTGGCATCAAAAGACCTAGGTCAAAATTCATAAAAGTAGTCGTTGGGCCCTAATGCCCTAAAAAAACCCTTTGGCCCATTATAATTCTTCATTACCTTTTTCGGCCACTAAAGGTTTACATTTCCCATGTGCGCATTTAAATCCTTTCATCGCCAAGTCTCTTATTCCTGGTGGTCAACGCCCTAACACTTAACGATCTGGTGGGTGGTTAATGTCTGGCATCATAGTTTTGGTCTCTACAAAGGCTAAATATCGATCAGATATGATGGTCATCACTATTCCATAGAGCGAAGATGCAAGTGTTTTAAGATTGTGGCATAGAGATGGTTGTCGATCTCCTTTTCACTTAGCGCTGTAGGCTGTTAGTGGGTCCACTACCACGTAGTTCAAGTTGTGCATTTCCTATTGGTTGAGAGCTCATGATTTGGAGCTGTGTTAGAGCAGGCCCAGTGCACTACCTTTCTATGAAGATCTGACAGTCAACGTATAATCCCATGGAATCTTCCAAGCCTTTGAGATCATGCGCCAACCGTCAATCTTGATTTATCTCTAGGCTCTGTCAGGTGGGTCCTTTCTTTCTAACGTGCTTGCATTCTATTGGTTAGCTAAGCGGTGACTGGGATCTATCAATGGGACCATTTCAAAGGATTTGTAGGGGAATCAGTAAAAAAGCAAGATCTATGGTTGTCTTATGATCTCATAGAATATTTTGACCCTATGAGATCATGAGATGACCGTTCGATCTTCCAAGTGTTCAAGCTCTATTTTGTGGGGTCTGTCTAATGTGATGAGTTCTGCTTGGTCATTGAGTGCTAAAGGTGGCATTTGTTAGTGTGCCCACAGTCTTTGGCTTATGAGGCAAGTTAAAGCTTGTGCAAGATCGACGATCATCATTATACCACTGAGGAAAAGTGCTCAAGAGTTAAAGCTTGTGGTATAACAACAACCATCTGATGGAGATCTCAGTGTGTCATGGATCCAATCTTCCATGTGGTCAGAGGTGTTCATTTTTCATTGGCTCCCAACCGATGAGGTGGAAAAAGACTTTTCAAAGGGTTTGTGACTCTTTTTAAAGTCGATCTGAGCCGTTCATCTATTAAGAGAAGATGATATCGATGGTCACATTTTAAAATTTGACCTGCTAGCCATTATTATTTAAATTCAAATATATCTCTATAGGGTTTTGCTAGGGTTTTGATCCAATGGTCAATTGTGACAAGGTGGGTAGCTTGAATTGAATTCTTCAGGACAGTTGTAGTTGGGAAGTTGATGGGAAGATCTAATGGTCATTGCATTTGATTTCTTAGGTTACCAAGTCGGTGCTCTTGCACCGAAGAAACATTAAAAGGTGGTGCCACCTATGGATTTCTGTACTTCAAAAATACAAATCAAACTAGGATTAGATTTGGAGCATTCATGGCAAGACCGAGTTGCAGAGTGGTAGATGGATCAAGGTGGCTTGTCCGCAGGCAGATGTAATATAGGCATGGGCATGCAAAGATAGTATCTGATTGGCCAGATATTTTAGAAATACATGATGATCAGAAGGAAATTTAGGGTTTGATTATTATATGATAATTTATGCAACCCTAATTAGGTTTTATCCTACCTGCATGCAAAAGGAGAGGTATATATTGTTTTTGAGAGCTTTTACACTCAGAGAGTTCACACTTTGTAAAGAAGAAAGTTCTCTTTCTTAGAAAGTTATCTATGGCATTTTTCCTACCCTCTGGTTTTCTACATTCTGTAATCTCCCATTGATTATTTAGATATTGCAAGGTATTTTGTGACATCTTCTCTGTCCCAATGCTTCCTTGTCTAAATTCTCTCTTATTGAATTTAGTGTATGTATGTTTTTTTCAGTATTATCTTAGGGTTCTTGATCCCTCTTTCTTTTTGCAATTAATGTGTATTCTTGTGGGTGATTTGATTTGAATGCTTTTGTGGGTATACTTCAACCCCTAGCAATCTATCTCATTCCTATACCCAATTGCAGAGGTTAATGTCTGTTTGCAGGTTATAGATTATGTCTAAGTTCTTGAAAGTGCTTTTTCCTTGTGAAATTCTCTCTTTCCCTGCATAGCATCTCTCTATTGTAGACCCTTCTATGAAATATTGATGCAAACCTATTCAGTGAGTTGTGATCTCCTAGACCTAAGCTTATGTACTAATTTCATCCTCTATACTGCAATTCATGCCATATTTTTGGTGTATCACCTAGTAGGTAGTTTTCTTTCAAGTCATTTCCCTTTCATGCATTCGTTCTATCCCTTTTCCCCTCAAGAGTTTACTTTCATGTCTAGAAGCAAATTAAGGTGATTATCCAAGAGGAACCAGCCTAGAACCTAGAGGTCTCATCTCAGTTAGCATAGGTCCCACACCTGGAGATGATTCCCATGTTATACTAGGTTATCAAGACCAAGAGAGCTTGAAACAAGGGTTCAAACTTAGTGTATAATAGTAACCTTTGACAAGGTTGGCTTTTCACCGAGCTCACTTCAGAAGAGTGAACATAATAGTAACATGTTACAAAGTGGTTTTTCCCAAATTGGGTTTCCACTATAAATCCTGGTGTTGATACTTGTGTGAATGTTTTAGTTTGAACATTTCTATGTTTTACAAGTTAGATGCTATTGGATAAGTGGACTAAACTGTTATATGTTTCTATTATGCAATTAAGAATGACCTTGTAGCTATTGGTTATTAGATCTGATATGTTGAAGAAGTTTAAAGTTTGTTTTATACATCTGGACCTAAGAAAAATTGATTCACCCCCCCCCTCTTTGTTATTCTAAATCATATTAACAATTGGTATTAGAGCTTTTGGTATTTACAAAGAACAAGTTTGAAGGTACTTGAAGCAAATGATTAGGATGTATAAGAAGGAGGTACCAAAGTTAAATAAGGAGAACTTCCCTGCGTGGAAAAGCTTGATGAAGCTACATCTGGTTGGTATTGGTGATTTTGAAAAGTATTATGTTGAGAATGAATATTTCACACCTACTCCACCTTTGAATTTGATGAAGGGTGCTCCCCTTAATACCACAAACACATAACAAAATCAGAGAAACAACAATAATTTGCAAGAATAGAAAATGGGCTTCTTATTATCTCCACAAATGTGGAATTACAAATTTTTAGAAATATAATGTGCAA
The DNA here is from genome assembly GCA_027943335.1 of Chamaecyparis obtusa. Classification (NCBI taxonomy): domain Eukaryota; kingdom Viridiplantae; phylum Streptophyta; class Pinopsida; order Cupressales; family Cupressaceae; genus Chamaecyparis; species Chamaecyparis obtusa. The sequence goes on from BSBK01003715.1 coordinate 1,739,888, forward strand.
AGCCACATGGGCATTTTCCTTAAAATATTCTAAGGGACAAAGCCTTGAATTATTACATAGAACTACTCTGAACTACTTTGAACTGCCTAAGACAACACTATAGCCTTCCTTATATAGGCAATATTTCCACCACCTCGGAAGGTTCCAAAAATTTAGCCAATAAGGTTGAACAAACTTATAATTATTTTATTTTACAATTTATTACATCAAATTCAGGTCAAAATAACTTTTGAAACCCAAACAAAAATTTTGAAGGAAAATCATTTTCCACCATTTCAGGTGACCAAGCTTTTGAAGACCATAAGTCATCACCCATTGACCCAATTGACTATTATGACCCCATTTCAAAAAGGGAACAAAGCACTCTATAGGCTTACCTCATGCAAGCACCTATCACCCAAAGTTTTGACCTCATCTGTGGCCTCTAAAGCCTTAAAAAATAAGTTCAAAGTTTTTGTACCCTACTGCCAATACCGAAAATCTTCAATATCTACAAAGCTAGACTTGATCTGTCAATGAAACTTTACTGGCAGGCTGATATGACCAAAATGAACTTCTAGGTAAGAAAATAGAACATTCTGAGATTGTATGACCAACTTACTAAAAATAGTAAGTTTATATAAATAGCAGCTCTGCACAAGATAGCCCTCATTGAAAACAAAACCAAAAATATTTTTGGGTGATGCAAGATTGCTCTTACACCCAGGATGCTCCTGCATCAGACACCTGGGGTAATTTGAGAAGTAACCCTGTCAGGACTCAGGTGTGAAGAGGAAAACCAAGATTATTAACCTCCTCCCTTGTCAGCCATGATGAATCTTCAACAGGTCATCATTTCCATTTGACCAGATATTCCTCATATGTCCTATTCCTTATGCTTCTGCCAAAATGACTATCCATTATGTCTTTAATCTCTTTGGTATCTAAACTAGTTGCTGGAATACTCCATTATGCTTCTGTAATCTCATTTTCAACACCTCCTTCATGATACTATGTCAAATCTGAAATGTTAAACACTGATGAAATATTCAGCTCTGTAGGCAATTCTACCTCATATGCATTTCCTGAATCATGCTTCTTCAGTATCTTGTATGGCCCAAACTTCTTCATTTTCAACTTGTTATATGTACCAACTGGAAATCACTTCTTTCACAAATGAACCATGACTTCATCCCCAGCCTAAAACTCCTTATGACTCCTTTTCTCATCTGCATTAGCCTTATACTATGCATTCATCTGGGTAATATGCTTCCTCACCTCCTCATGGATGTTCTTCAAGTGTTCTACAAAATCCTCAACTTTAGCACTACTTATCTCTCCTTTATCCATCTTCCTCAACTCAAATGCATTTCTGGGACTACTTAAATATACAATCCGTGGATGATTTGATAAACTAAACTTCAAATCTATCTTCAACTCTTCACTTTCTCCTAGTGTCATTCTATGTGATACCTTATTTGGCAAACTGGCTCCTGGAATCAAGTCCATCTGATGACTGGTCTTTCTTACTAGTGGTAATCCATCAGGCACATTATCAGATACAATATCCTGAAACTCATTCAACAAATCTGCAACTTCCACAAGTACATCTTCTACTTCCTCTTTACCAATTTTTGGAATTAAAGAAAAATATACATGTTCATGCCTCATACCCTATAGGAATTTTCTTCCATTAACAAATCTTATTCTTGCAGTACCACATACCTTTTCTTCTATGTCCTTCAATGGCTTTAGCTTATGTCGCACTCCATCCTTCATTAGGGAATATGTATTTGCACGACCATCATGTAAAACACACTTGTCAAATTGCCATGGTCTACCCAACAACATATGACATGCATCCATAGGTATGATATCACATAGTACCTCATCATGGTATCCACCAATCTTGAATTTCACTAGGCACTATTCATTAACCATAACCTTGTGGTCATCCCGCACCTAGGCAATATGGTATGGATACGGGTGTTTCTATCTCTTGAGCTTCAACTTTGTCACCATCTCTTCTAACACTAGATTTTTAGTGCTTCCACTATCGATAATCACATCACAACACTTATCTTCACACTTACATCTAGTGTGAAACAAGCTCCTCCTTTGCTCAGGTTCATTCTCACCACTCAACAAAACTCTTCTGTTAATCAGTGTTTCCCCTCTTTCAGAATCTTCAGAATGTGATGATCTAGCATCTTCATCCACATGTACAACTCTAGCTTGACCTTCATTTCTCCTATCCATCCTTGGCGTTGAGGACATTCAAAGGCTCTATGACCTTCTTCTCCACAGTGAAAACATGTTCCACGGAAGCATCCTCTCCCAGATCCTTGTCCTCTTCCTCTTCCTCTCTGATCTCTATTATTTCGATCTTGGAAATGATTGGAATTGTTTCGTCACCGATCCTAACTACTACTAGCCTCATCCTTCTTTTTCAGATCTTCATTTAGGCCTCCATAAGACTATCTGCCAGATCTTTCGCCATGACTTCTTCCACTTTGTCTGCTTTCAAATTTTTTGTTAAGATTTTCCTCTACTTTTAGCGAAAACTTGTTTGCCTCTTCAATACTATTCATTTGAACCAGATTTAACTCCTCTAGAATGCTCAGCCTCAACCCATTAAGGTAACAAGAAACTTGCTCCTTATCATCTTTTGCATGGCCTGTTTTGATGAGGATTTGATAGAACTCCTCTATATACTCTATTAGAATAACTGAGAGGGGGGGTGAATCAGTTATCCAGTGTCCCAATTCTTAATGTATAATCCAAAACAAATTCTTCAACTTCTACTACTCAATAAGCATAAAATACTTTCATTGTCTGTGCTTTTACTAATTATTAGTCTAAAACTTATACTAGTTACCGATCAAATCTAACATGTAATATGCAAAGTATGATAACAAGAAAATATCACAATCAACACATAACACAAGAGATTTAACGTGGAAACCCTATGAAAAGGAAAAATTGCTTGGGACCGACAACCCAAAAATGTTCACTCTTCTGAAGTGAGGTCGATGAAGACCCAACCCTATTAAAGGTTACAAACACACTGTTAGGTGTGACCTTGTTAGAGAATTTTAGACCAGAAGTTATCATCCAATTAGCAGTCACTCTGGGGTTGATAGGATAACAATGTTCACTCTATGAATGAAACATCAAAAGACTTTCATAGTCCACTCGGTTAAGAGATTTGACTATGTACAATGGTTAAATATGTAATAGTAGATGATTTGCCTTGAAACAACTTCAATTGAAATTTATAGATCAATGTTCAGCTCATTCATATCTTTCTAATCAATATATCACTTTAGATTCAATACAATGTCAACTTACTACCCATCAGTAATTCCTCTTTGTAGCTCAGTAATTGTTCTGCAGCTCGATTCTTATTAACCGGTATGATTAGAATGCATGAAAACTTGTTCACATGATAATTCTATAGTATCTTCTTCTTCCGACGTCTTTTTAACAATGAAACCAATGTCTCTTATATAGATGAGTAAATCATTTTCTTTTTGTCCATCATATTTTGCCACTTAATCTCATTCATAGATTTTTCCGCTTTAACCTTCTTTGGCTGATGTGTCAGTAACATGTTTCTATCTGCTCCATTAGATCTTCCTTGAATTATGTTAGTTGTCGATCTTTATAACAAACTTTATCTGTTACCTCAATTTCATACATTTTCTAGCTCATCAATTTATCAGCTAAGCTAATCATTTAATTCCTTTCTGTTCTTCTTGGTTAACAAAAAAATGCGTCGGTGAACACAAGCATCGGTTAACACTATCTTCATCGGTGTATACCAAAATTGCTTCATTAACCGACAACACTGCTTTGTGTCTTTTAGCTCTATTCTTCATCATAGATGAATGCAACATAATAAAGTTGATATCATCAAGTCATAGACTCATCAACAAGTTACTTAGTGTATTCCTTATCCTCATCTGACATATACATCTTCCTCATGTAGATATTTATGTTCTTCATCTATTTCACCTTTCTTCAGATATGTTGGTATAGTAACTTACAAGATAAGTACTATCAAGCTAGTTGACATCAATGACAACATAATACTGATTTAATCATCTTGCATATCTAATCAGAAACTCCTCAGTAATCTTAACTTACAGATTCTTCATTCAGGTTCTAAATCAGTTGTAGTTCATCATACTCATGAATAAATCTTCCTGCTTGCTTCAAACTCTTCATTTTCTTGAGTAGATCAAGCTCATAATCAATAGGAATTAACTATTTCTTCAATTTATCTACCATTTGATCCCATATTCTGATTTTATCCTTTCCTCTTCTATTTTGTTCCAATTGAATCTCTTCCCACCAGATCTTTGCATGACCCTTCAATCTAGTCTTCACAAACTTGACCCTTTTAGGATCCTCAATATCTTCATACTCAAAATATTCTTCGCATTCATTGATTGAGTCGATCAATTTCTTTGGGTTAAGATTTCCAAAAAAATTTTGAACCTCAATCTTAGGTCTTTTCTTGATCTTTGAAATGGCCCAGAAAAGTCTTTCTTCTTCCTGATTCACAATTTCAACTTCTCCTTCAGAATTTCCTTCTCCTTTGGCTTCATCCTTGCTTTCGCCTCTGACATTAAGATTCAGTCCTCTCTGAATCTCTTCTTGTAATTGTCACACTTCTCTTTGGAGTGCTCTAATCTCATGTGTCACACCACCAACTCTTCCACCATGTTCCCTTCGTGGAGGCATTTTCACACTGGTTGTTGAAATCCTAACCACAGTCCTAGAGCAAACTGCCCCATAGTCGATGATCTGTTTACACACTTAGGAACTCCTTCTCTAATACCAGTTGATGAAGGGCACTCCCCTTAATACCACAAACACATAACAAAAAAAGAGACACAATAATTTGCAAGAACAGAAAATGGGCTCCTTATTATCTCCACAAATGTGGAATTACAAATTTTTAGAAATACAATGTGCAAAGCCACATGGGCATTTTCCTTACAATATTCTAAGGGACAAAGCCTCAAATTATTACCTAGAACTACTCTAAACTGCTTCAAACTACCTAAGACAACACTATAGCCTTCCTTATATAGACAATTTTTCCACCGCCTCGGAAGGTTCCAGAAATTTAGCCAATAAGGCTGACCAAAGTTATAATTATTTTATTTTACAATTTATTACATCAAATTTGGCTCAAAATAACTTTTGAAACCCAAACAAAAATTTTGAAGGAAAATCATTTTCTGCCATTTTAAGCGACCCAACTTTTGAAGACCATAAGTCATCACCCGTTGACCTGATTGACTATTATGACCCCATTTCGAAAAGGGCACGAAGCGCTCTACAAGCTTGACTTTCACAAGCACCCATCACCCAAAGTTTTGAGCTCATCTGGGGCCTCTAAAGCCTTCAAAATTGAGTTCAAAGTTTCTATACCCTACTACCAATACCAAAAATCTTCAATATCTACAAAGCTAGACTTGATCTGTCAATGAAACTTTATTGGCAGGCTGATATGACCAAAATGAACCTCTAGGGAAGAAAATAGAATATTCTATGATCGTATGACCAAATTACTAAAAATAGTAAGTTTCTATAAATAGTAGCTCTGCACAAGATAGCCCTTATTGAAAACAAAACCAAAAATATTTTTGGGTGATGCAAAATTGCTCTTACACCTAGAATGCTCTTGCATCATACTGTCAAGGAAATGAGAGCTAAACAAGAGTAAAACCAAGAAATGTTGGAGATTGCATCTACCCTAAGTTATCCAGAATTTGAAGACATCAAGGACTGTAGTAATGCAAAGCAAATGTGGGACACCCTTGCAAGCATCTATGGCGGTGACATAAATGTATTGAGAGAAAAAGCTGAGAGCTTAAGAGGTAAATTTGATGAAATGAGAATGTAAAAAGGTGAGAATATTGTACAGTATTGTGGTAGAATAAAAGAAGTTGTTAATGCTATTAGAGGAGAAAATGGAACTATTGATGATGAGACTGTAATAAGAAAAGTATTGAGAACTTTGCGCCCTATCTATGCCATCAAAATTTATGCAATTCAAGAATCTAGATGTAACCCTACAAATGCTCTTACTTTGGATAGTTTGGTTGGTAAGCTTACTTCTTTTGAACTTTCTAACTATGATAAGTTCACTGTTGGTAATATTGAATCTGCTTTTAAGTCACAAAGGGTTCTGAATAAGTCAAAGAAGAAAAAAGAAAGATGCATAAGTGAAAGTGAAAGTGAAAGTGAAAGTGACAGTAATAGTGACACATTTGATAAAGAACTTGAGGATCTAGAAGCTCTTATGGCTAAAAGACTGAAAAGGGGAAAAGAAAGGTACAAAGGTAAACTCCCTATTATATGTTTTTCATGTAATAAAGTTGGTCATATAGCTACTAGATGTCCTGATAGGATTGATAAGGATGAAGATGTTAATATGATTTAGAACAATAGGGAGGTGGGGTGAATCAATTGTTCTTAAGTCCTGATGTATAAAAAAAGCTCATAAACTTATCCTTAGATCAGTCCAAAACCAAAACAAACTTGGTCATTACTGATTCAATAATAGAAACATCTAACAATGCAGTCCACTACCCAACTATAATTTAACTTGTAAAACATAGCAATGTTCAGATCTAAACATTCACACAAGTATAAACACTAGGGTTTATAGTGGAAACCCAATTTGGGAAAAACCACTTTGTAACATGCTACTATTATTTTTACTCTTCTAAAGTGAGCTCGGTAAAAAGCCAACCTTGTCAAAGGTTACAATACACACTGTCAAATGTGACCCGGTTAAAATATTTCAATCACCCTGTTAAAAGTGAGCCTAGTCATAGGACTTACATACACTCCATTAGAATGCAACCTTGTTCAAAAGATTTAACATATGACTGTTAGGTCAACCTCTGTTAAAAGGATTTTAACTATTACAATGGTTAGAAAGTAGCAACAGTATTATCTGAAAAATATACAACTCACTTTGCAAATATCAGATCCAATTTTGTACACTAATGTTGGTTTACTGACTTTGAAACTTTACCATTTCCATCTCTGATCTACTCAGAATTCTTCTTCAAGCAATCACCACCATTCTCCTTCAGCCTTTTCTGCTTATTTAGTTAATAAAACTTTTCTTCTTCCAGCATTCTCTGTTCACCATGTGCATGCATATGACAATGTTCAGGTTCCCTTATATTTTCCTCAATTAGGTTAACTCATCTTTTGCCACTCAATCTCATTCGTAGATCTTAGGGTTAGGTCAGATTCATTGAATCTACCCGCTTTATGTTCTTTGGCTCCTTTTCTAGAATCATCTCAAATCTCTTAAAGATTTACAATAAAACATTTTACAAAGCATTTAATGCTTCCAAACAATCAATAAATAAATTCAACATATTTTACATAATCCAAGAATTCAACAATGTTGGCTCCAAAATTAAATTCTCTTCAAATATAAAATTACTGATGCTCGGTCAATACTATGATTGTTCACTCGGTCTTCATGTAGAACACTCGGTCAATACTAAAACTATCTCCTCGGCTTGCACTGTCTTCCTCAGCCATTTACTGATGCTCGGTCGACACTATAATTTTTCTCGGCATATACTAACTTGGTTGACACTAACATCACTCGGCTTAAACAAGATTTTTCCATTCTTTGCTCAGTTAAGCCTACTAGTTTAGTCTTCAGTCTTACTAAGATAAACAATACATTATCTCATCATAGTGCAATAGAGTCAAGTACACTTTGTAGTATCAAGATAACTCAACCTTTCCTTAGGTGCTATTGTTACCAACCTTTCTTAGCCCCTTAGCAACACTCAAATAGATATAGTACTTTCCTAAGTAGTGCCAGTCTTACCAATTAAGGTTTGACATCAATGACAATACAACAATTATTTCAATTTAATTTCCAATAGAAGAAAGAGACATCAAGCATAAAGACAAAAGAGAAGATAGAGGTTACCGAAGATACAAGGACTACAAAGGAAAAGGTAAGAAATCTTGCTATATTGCCAAAGAAGAGATTGACACTAATAGTGATGATTTTGAAATTGAGGTTGTCTATGTTACAATAAAAGATGAATCTGATGAGGATGAGAAAATTGCATTGATATCTTATGTGAACAAAAATGATAAATGGATTATTGATAGTGGTTGTTCACATCATATGACTGGAGACAAGAGTAATTTTCATACCTTAGATCATTATAAAGGTAGGAGTGTGAAATTTGGTAATGATGCACCATGTCCTATTAGAGGAAAAGGATTGATTAAGTTGATTGATAAAATCACTTGTGAAAATGCCTATTGGGTTGAGAGTCTTAACTATAATTTGCTAAGTGTTGCACAACTTAATAGCACTGGCTACCGAGTGGAATTTCATCATAGAAAGGCCAAAATATTTAATGCCACTGGTGAACTGTTTGGAAGTGGAGAACAGACAAGAGGTAATTTGTTCTATCTAAAGAAACATGTATGATTGCACAACTTGATGATATTTGGTTATGGCATAAGTGGCTATGTCATGTTAACTTTGATAATCTGGTAGAAATTAGTAAGAAAAAGAAAGTGAGAGGTCTACCTAGATTGAAGAAACCTGAGAATATAATGTGTAAAGAATGTCAATTGGGTAAGATGACAAAGTCTAGTTTCAAGAGAAAAACTTTTACTTCTGAGAACATCTTAGATTTGGTTCATATCAACCATTGTGGACTAATGGGTGTACAAAGCTATTGTGGTGCTAGATATTTTATCTTGTTTGTTGATGATTATTCCAGAATGATGCATGTAATGTTCTTAAAAGAAAAATCTGATGCTTTTCAATTTTTTAAATGGTATGTGTCTAAAGTTGAAAAGGAGATAGGTAGGAACCTAAAGTGTCTGAGATCTGACCGAGGTGGAGAATTTATATCCAATGAATTTAATCTATTTTACAATGATAGAGGGATCAGAAGATAGATGTTTGCACCTAGAACTCCTCCACAAAATGGTGTAGCATGGAGAAGGAATAGATCTATCTTTGATTGTGCAAGGACATTAATGATTGAAAAGAATGCTACACAAAAGTATTGGAAAGAAGCTGTAAGTACAACTATTTATACTCTTAACTGAGTACAAATCAAAAAAGGTACAAATCTGACACCTTATGAGTTGTGGCATGGGTATGCACCTAATTTAAAGTACTTTAGAATTTTTGGAAGTAAATGCTACATATTAAAGGATAGTAGAAATGGAAAATTTGATGCTAAAAGCAATGAGGGTATATTCCTAGGCTATTCCATAAAAGTAAAGCTTATAAGTGTTTGAACTCTAACACTAACAAAATTGTGGAAAGTGTGAATGTCAAAGTTGATGAGTATGTAGATAAAAATGAAGCTGACAGTAAAAGAGAACCAGAAGATTACAAATCTTTTGTGTATATAGAAGAAGGAGAGGCAAGTGACAGACTTGCACCTAATGTTGAGTCTCAGGTAAGCAATGCTGAGCATCAGGAAAAAAATTCTGAGAGAGAAGAAGAATGTGTCGAGTGATAGGAAGATGTCAAGTATCAGGAAGAGGTTGTCAAGAATTCAGAAGCTGAATCTAACAATCTTGTTGGTGAACTTGATGAGCACAATATGTAAGGAGACATCACAAGCCTGAACAAATTATTGGAGATAAAGATATTAGAATTTTGACCAGAAGCAAGGCAAGAGATCCAACATGTCTACTATGTGAATTTAAGCCTAAGACAACAAAGGAAGCATTAGAAAATGAAGACTACATAGAAGCAATGAATGAAGATATAGACCAGATAGAGAAGAATGATACCTAGACTCTGGTGCTGAGACTAGAAAACAAGAATGTCATTAGGACAAAGTGGGTATTTCATAATAAGTTGAATGAGCATGGTCAAATAACAAGAAACAAAGCTAGGTTGGTATGCAAAGGCTACACACAAGAAGAAGGAATAGATTATGGGGAGACATTTTCCCCTATAGCAAGATTGGAAGGAGTTAGGACTCTGCTTGCATATGCTACCTATAAAGATTTCAAGGTATACCAAATGGATGTTAAGTCTACATTTTTAAATGGTATATTAGAAGAAGAAGTGTATATTGAATAGGCAGAAGGATTTGTTGATCCAAACAAAAGACACATGGTTTTCAAATTGAATAAAGCACTGTATGGACTGAAACAAGCTCCCAAAGCATGGTATGAGAGACTGCACAACTACTTGATACATATTGGATTCTCAAGGAAAAATGACATAAGTAATTTGTACATGAAAGATGAAGAAGGTAAATGAATCTTGTTAGCTAAGATCTTTGTGGATGATATTATATTTGGTGGACAAGATGCCTTGTGTAAGAAATTTTCAAATGAAATGTAAACTGAATTTGAAATGAGTATGTTTGGGGAGATCATTTATGTTTTGTTGGTTTATAAGTATATTAGATGGAGAAAAGAATTTTCATTACCCAATCTAAATATGTTCATGAGATACTGAAAACCTTTGGTATGGAAGATTCAAGGTCAGTAAGTACTCCTATGGCTATTGGACAAAAGCTATCTAAAAATGATGATGTTGTAGAAGTTAACTAGACTTTGTATAGATCTATGATTGGAAAGCTACAATATGTTGTACATAGAAGACTATCTATATTTCATTAGTTGTTGGGATTGTGGCAAGATTCTCTACCAATCCTAAGGAAACACACATGATGGTTGTCAAAAGAATAATGAGATATTTGAAAGGGATTGTTGACTATGGATTGTACTACAAGAAGCATGAGAAGTTTGAACTAAGAGTGTATACAAATGCTAATTGGGCAGGAAATGTAGATGACAGAAAGAGTACTAGTGGTGGACCTTTCTTTCTTGGACAAAGATTAGTTTCCTGGACAAGAAAGAAACAAAATTGTATTTCCCAATCTACTTCTGAAGCTGAGTATGTGGTTGCAGTTGTGAATTGTTCAAATTTGATATGGATAAAGTAATTGTTGATAGGCATGAAAGAAGAAATCACTAAAGATGTTATTTTCTGTGACAACACAAGTGCTATCAACATCTCTAAGAATCCAATGATGCACACAAAGACCAAACACATTGCCATCAAGCATCATTACTTGAGAGAACTGGTACAAGATAAAGAGGTCTGAATGGAATATGTGAATACAAAGGAACAACTAGAAGATATATTCACTAAGGATTTACCTAAAGAAGCTCATGAATACCTAAGATGTCAATTAGGGGTCCTTCCCCTAATTGAGGCTGCCTAGTCAAGCTAGGAGCACTGCATCAAATGTGCTACAAAGAGTATTTAACAAGTTGATGCAGAAACAAGTCACACTTTAGGAGCAACCTATAATTATGAAAAGCATAGCAAAGTCAAGAATCAGTCATAAGAAAAGATGATAGAGGGAGAAATACTGTTACTGAACTAAAAAGATGATATCAACATCTGCAGAATGTTTGTCTTTGGCATTTTTGTCAAAGAGGGAGATGATGACAGATGAATACACAAGAATGAGAAGATCAAGAAAGTGGGAGAGATTTAGTGGACGATCATACATGCATGGCTAATTGATTCTATATCGGAATGAAGCTAAGAATATTATAAATATTTCTGATGGATAGATAAGTTTTGGATTGCTTGGTAATTCATGTGATATTCATATGGTGTTTCCATCAATGCCAAAGAGAGAGATTGTTGGAAATTGCAATTGAAGAAATTGTTGTATTGTCATTGATGTCAAACCTTAATTGGTAAGACTTTTGCTATTTAAGAAAGTACTATATCTATTTAAGTGTTTCTAAGGGGAAAGGCAGGGTTGGTAACAATAGCACCTAAGGAAAGGTTGAGTTATCTTGATACTTCAATGAGTACTTGATTATGTGGCACAATGATAAGTTAATGTATTATTTATCTAAGGAAGAATGAAGACAAAACTAGTAGGCTTAACCAAGCAAAAGTGAAGAAATCTAGTTTAAGCCGAGTGTTGTTAGTGTCGACTGAGCTAGTTTATGTCGAGTAAATTCAGTGTTGACCAAACACTAGTTAATTGTCGAGGAAGACAATATTAGTTGAGGAAATAATTTTTTTGGTGACCGAACTTTCTAGTGAAGATCGAGAAGTTGAACACGGTATTGACCGAGCATCAATATTTTACATTTGAGGAAGAATTAAGATTTCCAGCTGACATTGTTGAATTCTTGGATTATGTAAAATGTGTTGACTTTATTTATTGATTGTATGAAAGCATTTATTGCACTATAAAATGTTTTATTGTAAATCTATTGAGAGATTTGAGATATTTTTAGAAGGATAGTTGAAGAACATAAAGTAGGATAGATTCAATGAATCTGACCTAAACCTAAGATCTACGAAGGAGATTAAGTGGCAAAAGATGTATTGACCTAATGGAGAAAGTATTAAGGCAACCTAAGCATGAGGTTGAGTAGAGAAGTAGAAGCAGAAGTAGAAGCATATGATGAAGTGGATGCTAGAAGTATTGCTAATGTTATTGACTTTCTAAGTAGAGAAAGCTGAAGGAGAAGTGTTGTGATCAATTGAAGAGAGTTTCGAGCATATCAGTGATGGGGATGGTAAAGATTCATAGTCAATAAGCTAGCATATGTGTATGAAATTGGATCTGATATTTGGAAAGTGAGTTGTATGTTTCTCAGATCAATATTACTTCTACTTTCTAACCATTGTAACAGTCAAAATCATTTTAACAGAGGTTGACCTAATAGTCATAGGTATAAATCCTTGAAACAAGGTTGCATTCTAATAGAGTGTATGTAAGTCCTATGACAAGGTGCACTTTTAACAAAGTGGTTTAAATCCTTTAACCAGGTCACACTTGACAGTGTGTTTTGTAACCTTTGATAGGGTTGGCTTTTCACCAAGCTCACTTTAGAAGAGTGAACATAATAGTAACATGTTACAAAGTGGTTTTTGTTGGCATTAAGAAAGATTGCCACTAGTGACAACACTTATTTGCATTCTCAGTGCAAACCGAGCAGAACAGTGCAAACCAAGCAGAACAGTGCAAACTAAATAGAACAGTGCAAACTAAGTAGAATAGTGCAAACCGAGTAGAATAGTGCAAATCGAGAAGAACAGTGCAAACCGAGCAGAACAGTGCAAACCAAGCATGACAGTGTAAATCGAGTAACATTATGTCTACCGAGTCACCAGTATTTACCGAGTTTGAAACCTACCGAGTGGGTAGTATGAACCGTGCCTTCACTTCTACCAAGTGCATGATGATGCCGAGTAATGCAGTGGACGCCGAGTATCAGAAAGTCACCGAGTTAGTTTGCAGGAACCATGTAACCATACTTGGGCTGACTTAGTAGCACTTATGTTTATTTGTCAAGTCGACTTTGTAATTGTAATTAATTATTTAGACTTGTATATAAACAATGTTGTAAAAATGCCAAGATGTAATGTAATGAGTATGAATATGAAAAAGAAAGAAAGGCAGAGATAAGCGAATTACAAAGGGCTACAGTAGTATAAGGAATAGCAAAGACAAATTGATCACAGAAGGTGATCAATACATCAACGAATCTCATTCAGCAATCCAGTTGCAAAGCAAGAGATCTACTGTTTCATCCTAACAGGTGAATCAGTACTAAAATCCTTTAACCGGGTAGACTTAACAGTCTTTTGTAAAATCTCTTTACCGAGTACATACTTCTTTTGTAAGTCTGTAAAAATCCTCTAACAAGGTAGACCTTGTAGTCCTTATTGCTCCTAGCAGGGAAGATCATCAGAAGCGATCAATTGTAAGCCTTAACCGACCAACTTTATACTGTAGTACTAAAGCTTTGTGGGTTTTCATCCCCACCCCAGTTTTACTTTCTTTTGGAAGGTTTCTGGGTAACCAAATCTATGTGTCATTGTTGTGAATGCTTTTAAGTTTCATGCTTTCTATATGCAAAAGGATAAAGTAAACTATATGTTAATACATCTGTAATTGTAAGAAAATTTGGAGTTACTGATTCACCCCTCCCCTCTTAGTAACTTGGTTAATTCCTAAATATTTCCAACAATTGGTGTCAGAGCTGTATTGGTTCTCAAGATAAAGCTTAACTACCTTGAGCAAAGATCCAGGACAATGGAGGTATTCAAACTGAACAAGGTGATTGAAAATGAAAAGCTAGATCTGGAAATGGCCATAGCCAAACTTAAAGAAGCAAAAGAACATCTTTCCCAATCCCTAAGAAGGAAGGAACTTGAAAATTAGATGAATGATCAAAATTACATTGAAGAAAAGATTGAAGATCTTTTTCCCTCAAATAGCTCAGATGAAGCAAATAATGCTGTCAAAGAACTCCTAGAAAAGAATGGGTCTCTGCAGGAAGAAGTGAGAAAATTAAAAAGAGAACAAGAGCTACACTCAACAAGATTTTGTGAGATCTTAGAACAAAGAAACAAGTTGAAAGATGAATTAGATGGAAGGAACAATGAAGTCCAAAATAAAACGCTTCAACTAGAAAACCTAATTGATCAGATCTCCCATACAAATGAGGAAATTATGACTCTAAGATCAGAAATAGAAAGCAGAAGAGAAGAACTAAGATCTGAAAAGCAAATCAATCTAAGATTGATGGATGACCTAAACACCGAAAAACAAATCAATGAAGGAATGCTGAAAAAGCCAAGAAGACTTAAATCAGCTGTATGAGTGAAATCTTCATAGGCAAAAAGGAAAAGCAGGACTTGGATATAAAGGAGAAGGTGAATCTTCTAAGCAAGGTACTCAAAGGAATCAGAAACCTACTTGTAATCATTGTGGTAAAATAGGACATACTTCAAATAAATGTTGGAGCAATGAAAAAGTAGAATTCAATGGAAAATGCTACAACTGCAATCAGCATGGTCACAAAGCAAATGAATGTAGGGAAAAACCAAGATTCAGAGGTAATTGTCACAAATGCAACAAACAAGGTCACAAGGCATCCGAGTGCAGATCTAGAACATTCAATCCAGCAGAACAAATTATGAAAGCAATGTTTGGATGGGATTACAACACTTGGTGTAGATGTCATTACTGTGGAGAATATGGACACATTGGCATGAACTGCATAAAACATCATCTAAGGAAAAGAGATACTACCATAAGATGTTTCAAATGCACTAAACTTGGTCACATAGCTAGAAATTGCATGAATGCTAGTGAAGTTGAAAATGGAAAGAAGAATGAAGCAACTAAGGTCAGGAAATAGATGAGACAAAAGTGGATTCCTAAATCTACCGAGCAAACCAGTCCAAGTAATGGAATAGGTGGCTCTACCGACTCAAACTAAATTTCCAAGAAAGCACTGGAACTGTATTCTCATAGACAAATTTCAAGCAGTTCCAGAACCGAATTAAAAGAAAGATCTAAATCAACATACAAGATGCAATAAGATCACAGGAAGATCGGTATCAATTTTCATCGAGCGAGGTCAGGAGCGGTCTAATTTACCGAGTGAGGTTGGAGCAATATGAATTCTCAAGTTCACTGAGTTGTGAAGTCTTTATCGAGCAATTAATTCGTAGTGGGTGACAATCTGTCAGAATTCATACCCTAATTTGTACTGAGCATTAATGACAGAGTTGTAAACAAAAGGCAAGAAATCAAACTCATTCTTCACCGCAAACTTTAGCACTTTGAGAGCAAAAAATTTCAAGAGCAATCCAGTGATTCAAACACTTTTGTGAAAAGAATTCTCTGTGAGCTACCATGGCATCATCCAGCACTTCAGTGAAGAAAGGATCAGAAATGTTAGTCCAAGGGGAATGGAGAGCACCAGATTTCAAGCTCATGCCTGCAATTGCAGTAGCCCTAGACCCGAACGGAGCTCAATCTTAGATTCCTCCTAAGGTACTACTTATTAATGATATTCGCAATCATTTCAATTGTGCAATTCAAGAAATGGGAAACCTAGAGCTAGATATTGTCCATGAGGAACTGTGTGTGGATGGTATTCTAAAACCCGATCATAAACATCTGGAAGACAAGGGATTAGTTCACATTGCACATTTACCTTGAAACTTTTGGGAGAAATGGGTTAGATACATTCTCAGCCGTGTACATGATGGCAAGATTTGGCTTGAGCAACCCATAGAGATCACTAAGAAGATGATTCATCAAATCACCAGTCTTCCCATGTTGAACAAAGCTAAAACTACCAAAACCCTAGGTCGGCCAGAACTGGAGAAGAAAACCCTAGCCGAGTGGGACGGTAGAGGAATGAAAGTAAGTAGCATTACTGATGCTGAACTGAAGTTTGGAACACACATCATTGCCCATAAAATATACAGTTCAAGTCGATAGAATAGTGTCTCCTGTGAAGCCATAGACCTAGCATACAAGGTGGTAAAGAATAACTTATCATTTGACCTTGCAGATTTGTTGTTAAAATAATTTAACAAGAACATGGAAAGCATTCAAACTTCCAAAAACAATCCATATAAGTTTGGATCTCTACTGGTATGTTTATTTTTCTATGTTCAGAAATTCTTCCCTTCCAAAGGAAAAGTTGTATGGAGAAAAGATGTGCCAGTTCTTTATGAGATAAATGAATATATTTCAGAAATGGGTGAAAATTTTGAGAGCGTCATGGATAGTTATTTTGAGTCTTTCAAGGTAAAAATGAATGACAGATTCTAGATTCCACAGAAGTTGGTTGAGGATTATAAGGATGATATTTGTTTTATGGTGGACTGTGACAATGTATACATTCAAGCAGCTAAACCGAGGATTGTACATGTAAAACCTCTTCCTTATGAGGTAAACATTTATGAGACAAAGAATATCATTGAAGCCCTTCTTAATGAGCCTGTTAATCCCAAAGCTCCATATTTTGGAACATATGAAGAAGCAAAAGTAAGAATTGAATTAAGCATAAAACTTCCACAGGCAGTAAATAAAGGAAAGAAGAGGATAGCCAAGATGCAAATGCTAACCGAGGACAAAGGAGAAGACACTGAAGAAGAAAAGGAAAAGGATGAGAAAATAGAGGAACCAGAACCTGCAAAGAAGAAAGGAAAGGTATTCATCACCAAGGCACCTAAGCCTCCCACTGCTATATTTACAAGGAGAAGTGCAAGGGGTAAGGCAGACAAGGTAGACAAAGATATAATATTCAAAAGGCCTCCTCTAACCTTTCAAGAGAAGATCAAACTTTTTAGAGAAGGATCAGGATCTGGAGTAAGTAATATAAAATCTTTTAAATATGAAACCAGATTGGAAATAGAACAAAAGGAAATAGAAGATGCTGTCATTGAAAAAATGGGACAATGGAAATACTCTCCTGATGAAATAGCCCCACAGGTTCTAGCAGCTTTATTAGATCCAATAAAAATGAGATGGACCAATGCAAAGAAAACTATAAAAGACATATTTGATCAAACCCTGAGATAGTTAATGCGGAGCTTGAAAAATGATGAAATAAAGAAGGCATTGAAGGAGAATGAAAATGAGATGACATTGAAGTTCAATACTTGTTTGATTCTGATTAACAATATTGAATCGGTTGTGAAGGCTGCAAATGCCACATGGAAGAACATATACCATCTTCACCAACTGAGTACTGAAACGGTTATAATAAAAGACATTGAAGATGACAATGATGAACAGGAAGAAGCCACTGAGGTAGATGATACTATGAGGATAGCGGCAGAAGTCATTGCATCACTTCCCACCTCTCCAGTAAAAGTTTCTACATCTAGCTCGGAGACACCTTCAAGCATGGTTGTGACAACTTCAACATTTGTCCAATCACCTATAGCAACAACAGAATTAACTACCATTTCTTCTACCGAGTTGCAGTCTCCCACTTCATCAAGTTTTCCAGCAGTAAGTATTCCAGTTTTTGATTCTACAAGTGTAAATACTTTAAGTTCTCCAGTAGACAGTATACCAGTCTCTATAGCTAGTCCTACTATGTCTACTATCACTACTACTAAGGCATTAAGTACAGATAAGCCTAAGGCTCAACTGAGTATAATATTTTTGGGCAAGAATATAGTAGAGGATATAGACCTAGATGAAGAAATAGAGATTCCAACATTGGATTTTGCAAATCTATCAGTGGATCAAATGCAAAATATAGGTGAAATCCTCCAAAGGAAAGCAAAGAAAAAGAAACTTAAAGAGGAAAGAGACAAGGAATATCAAATCATTAAGGATGCTAAGGACATTTTGTCAGAAGCATTAGGTATTAAAGTAGACTCCTCTCAACATGTTTTGTTACAATTAGCAGAAGCAGTAAATAAATACAATGAGGATTCATCTGGGATAGAAAAGTTAGTTGAAAAAGCCAAGAAGAGATTCAACAATAAAGTGCTTGAGCACATTGCTCAGCACATAGCTATTAATCAAGTAGAATTGTCTTTAGTTTTGACAAACATTGAATCTACCTATTCGAATGTTACCTCTCTTTTGGCCAGACTGTGCAATGTTGCCAAGTTCACCAAGGATGTCAAGGATAAAATGAATAAAATTGATGAGGATTTGAAGATTAGCATACAGAAGTTGCAACTTGAACCAAGTTCAAACTCTGCTCATCACATGAAAATCTCATACCTATCAAATATGCAGTTAGAACTCCTAAAAGAAGACACAAGGATCCAGTCCACACTGCTAGACATTCAGAACATGATCCTTCCCATCATGAATACAATGTATAAACACATTGAACATTCTAAAACATTAATTCATGACAATCAGTTCTCAATAGCAGATCACATGATTGAACTCTCTGCAGAAGTCCAAATTGCAATCCAAACATGCAAGATTCTACAAGAAAATTGGGACAGAACCTTGGCACTGATAATGAAGGTACATTCTATTTTTTTATCAAATTTTGGATTCTCTTTGTAAATCACTTATATATACACCTTTGGCATTATCGTCAAAAAGGGGGAGATATGTATAGAAGAAAAAGTTAGCACATTGAAAGGGGGAGATAATGTATAAAGCCCTATAACAAAGATAGATTTTGAAAAATCAAAATAAAACTCAGCATGGTTCATGTATATAAGTTTTGGGCAATAAGTGTTTTTGTCACTAATGCCAAAGGGGGAGATTGTTGGCATTAAGCAGGATTGCCACTAGTGACAACACTTATTTGCATTCTCAGTGCAAACCGAGCAGAATAGTGCAAACCGAGTAGAATAGTGCAAACTGAGCAGAATAGTGCAAACTAAGCAGAACAGTGCAAACTAAGCAGAACAGTGCAAATCGAGCAGAACAGTGCAAACCGAGCAGGATAGTGTAAACCGAGTAACATTATGTCTACCAAGTCACCAGTATTTACCGAGTTCAAAACCTACCGAGTGGTTAGTATGAACTGTGCCTTCACTTCTACCGAGTGCATGACGATGCTGAGTAATGCAGTGGATGCCGAGTATCAGAAAGTCACCGAGTTAGTTTGCAGGAACTGTGTAACCATACTTGGGCCAACTTAGTAGCACTTATGTTTATTTGTCAAGCCGACTTTGTAATTTTAATTAATTGTTTAGACTTGTATATAAACAATGTTGTAAAAATGCCAAGATGTAATGTAATGAGTATGAATATGAAAAAAAAAGAAAGGCAGAGATAAGCGAATTACAAAGGGCTACAGCAGTATAAAGAACATCAAAGACAAATTGATCACAGAAGGTGATCAATACATCAGTGAATCTCATTCAACAATCTAGTTGCAAAGCAAGAGATCTACTATTTCATCCTAACAGGTGAATCAGTACTAAAATCCTTTAACCAGGTAGACTTAACAGTCTTTTGTAAAATCTCTTTACCGAGTACATACTTCTTTTGTAAGTCTGTAAAAATCCTCTAACAAGGTGGACCTTGCAGTCCTTATTGCTCCTAGCAGGGCAGATCATCAGAAGTGATCAATTGTAAGCCTTAACCGGCCAACTTTATACTGCAGTACTAAAGCTTTGTGGGTTTCATCCCCACCCCAGTTTTACTTTCTTTTGGAAGGTTTCTGGGTAACCAAATCTATGTGTCATTGTTGTGAATGCTTTTAAGTTTCATGCTTTCTATATGAAAAAGGATAAAGTAAACTATATGTTAATACATCTATAATTGTAAGAAAATTTGGAGTTACTGATTCACCCCTCCCCTCTCAGTAACTTGGTTAATTCCTGAATATTTCCAACAGTTTTTCCCAAATTGGGTTTCCACTATAAATCCTGGTGTTGATACTTGTGTGAATGTTTTGGTTTGAACATTTCTGTGTTTTACAAGTTAGATGCTATTGGATAAGTGGACTGCATTGTTATATGTTTCTGTTATGCAATCAGTAATGACCGAGTAGTTGTTGGTTATTAGATATAATTTGTTGAATATGTTTAAAGTTTTTTTATACATATGGACCTGAGAACATCTGATTCACCCCCCTCTTTGTTGTTCTAAATCATATTAACAAGAAGCTTCTTAGTTATAGTGATGTCAAGAAACTGATATAAACTTTAAAGGTTGCATGTATAAACTGTTATTAATATCTTAGAATTTTATAATTTATAAATATGATGAATCAATTTGATAATTTAAGGTTTTTTTTAGCTCCTCACTAACTCTATCATTTAATTTGTGTCAATGTTAGCATGTAGGTGGTGGATGAAGTTATTAGACTTGTAAATGTAGCAAATTTTATGATCAGAATAGTGTTAAAATACACTAAATTCAAAGATAAATTCTCTTACTTAAAGTTTATGGAAAGATGATTGATGTGAGATGTTTCAAATATCATTAAGTTGAAAAAAGTATTGTATTTGATAGGTTACAAGTTTCTAAAAGAATGAAAGGTAATAGTTTTTCTTCTTTCACTCCATGTGGATCCTCAATATTTTAAAGATCCTTTGACATATCAGAAGTAAGTTTTCCTAATAAACTCTCATAAAATATTATGATTTAATAAAAAATAATTTTAATGTGTACTTTGTTATTTAAATTTTGAGATTTAATAATATATGTTTAGTGTATAGGAATTTAACTTTAAGTTTGGATTTTATAATGTGTTTGGTCATGGTTCTAGGATGTTACCCTCGTCTTTTGCTTTTCTCTTAGGTTTGGTCTTTGTCAGAAATAAAAAAAGTCTAAGTCGAAGTTGAACTTGAACCTTGTCAGGTTCAAGTTCAAGTTCAAGCTCAAGATCTGTTGGAAGTCACTAGTATGTCACCATCTACAAGGTTGTCGGTTTTTAATTTTTCATATTTTGAAAGTTGAACTTGAACCTTGAACCTTTTTAGGTTCAAGTTTGATGCAAGAGCATCTCAGGTTCTTAGCAATCATGTATCACCAAAAACATGTTAGAAGTGCTAGGTTGCTCGGTAGCTTCTTTTGGCTCTCGGTGATATTTTTCTTTGTTTACCGACAAGGCTCGATTATTGCTTAGTTCCTTCATTGATTGAGTTGCCTAAGTTCCTTTGTTTTCTGAGTTATTTCATGGTGCTCGGTAGTCTTGCACACTGAGTGGTTTATTTTGATTTACTCTTGAGGCTAACTTGTGAATTTAATTTTGGTGAAGGACTTAATGTTGGTATCAATCAATGGGAAGTGTGTGGACCCAGATATGGTCATTCCTTCCACCAATAATGGATCTAAAGGCTGACTTGTCTTGGTAGCCTCATGTATAAATAGAGTAGTTGGTTGTAGTTTTAGGCATCGGTTTTAAGTTGGTAGAAGATAGTTTTTGAATCCTCGCATGTTAGAGGACTATTGTAATTGACTTTGAAAGTGTTGGCCATAACTAGGAAGGCCTTACACCCCAACATGTATGAGATGATTTCATGAATAATATATGATCTGTTCTGCATTCTCTCCATCTCACTATGTATTGTTTGTCCTTTGTGTGATCTCTACAAGGAGGATTTGGATTAGCACATGCCTTTGGCCCCTCATTTAGTCTGCCTCACGTCAGGTGGTATCAGAGTGAAGGTTGGAGATCTAGATCTAGATTTGAAAATATAGGTTGAGGGTTCCTTCTTATCAAACCCTAGTTGATATTTATCGTAGAAAATTGCAATCTAAACTAAAATTACAGAGGGTTACAAGATGGTTTGTCAGAGGTGAGATGAAGATCCAGGATTGGTAGATATGTTAAGGTAGATTGTTGCTACGTTAGAAGCTATTGAGCTAGCCCAATGCAGAGGAACACATCTTGAAGATGTTAGTGATGAATAAATTTAAGAAGAACAAGGTGAAGCTAAACCTGCACCTGTGATGGATCATGGCGAGGAAAGATTGTTGAAAGCATGGACAAATTTGAAGTCTACACCACATTTCAATCCTCCTGAGTATAGGGGAAATCTAGATTTAGATGAGTTGATGGATTGGATCACTAAGATGGAAAAGTATTTTGAGTATGAAAATGTCCCTGAAGAAAAGAAGGTGAAGATTGCAAGCACAAAATTGAAGAGTCATCTATCCTTATGGTGGGAGCATCTACAATTGGACATAAAGAGTAAAGGAAAAGACAAAATAAAGGTATGGAATAAGATGGTAAATAAGTTGAAAGGAAAGTTCTTACCATGTGATTATCAGATTAACCTAGTTAGGCAAATGCAAAGTTTGAGGCAAAAAGATAGTTAGGTAAAGGACTATACTGAGGAATTTTATAGATTAGATATCTGATCTAGACATGTTGAAAATGAAGTGGAAAGAATTGCTAGATACTTGAATGGGTTAAGAGTTTCCATACAAGAATAAATCAGTTTGGTTAAGTTAGAAAACATTGAGGAAATTTATCAATTTGCCTTGAAAGATGAGGAGAAATTGAACAAAAGACATGATAAAAGATAGAGGGGAAGAGGTGGTAGATTACCTAGAGCAAGAGGTAGATCCTATGGTGAAAAAAATAGATCTGATCAAGACAAAAAAAATTAGGAAAAAGGAAAGACTGAGTGGAAAGGTGAAAGTTCTTCTAGAGGAAGAGGTAGTAACTACTGAGGTGGTTATAACAGAGGTGGATTTTGAGGAACTTCTTATAATTTAGGAGAGGAATGAAATAGGTCATTTGAGTGTACACATGTAAGTAAGAAGGTCGGTAGCTATAGAAATGCTTTGGTACAAGAAGATTCACCGAATGAGCTTGAGAAAGAAAAGAACTTGATGGTTAGGAGAAAATTGTGGAGTGAAAGTAATAAGAAGATCCAGTAAGGAAAAGTTTTTTCAAGACTAGGTGTAGAGTTTTTGATGAAGTGTAGAAGATAATCATTGATAGTGGAAGCTCAGATAATTTGGCATTTGAAAAAATGGTTGCAAAGTTGCAATTGGAAAGATTGAAACACCCGAGACCCTATCAAATTTCATAGATTAAGGATGAGCATACACTATTGGTAAGTGAAAAATGTTATGTGAATTTGAAAATTGGAAAGTATTATGATAAAGTGTTATGTGATATCATGCCAATGGATTGTTGTCATATTTTGTTGGGTAGACCTTGGAAATATAATAGACATGCTATATATAATGGGAGATTTCATAAATATACTATTTGGGCTGATGGGAGAAAACAAATCGTGTTGCCTTTTATTTAAGAACCTGTTAGTAGTGTTTGTACATCTGTGAAATTTTGTTTGATGGAAGGAAGAAAGTTTGTTAAAGATTTGAAGAAGAATGATGTATGTTTTGTGGTGATTCCTAACAAACTGAGTGAGAAAGTAGTGGATAGTATACCTAAAGAGATTGATAAGATACTCACTGAGTATAAAGAAATCATTTTTGATAATGTAGCTGATGGTTTTCCACTGAAGATAAGTATTGATCATTGCATGGATCTGATCCCTAAAGCTAGTTTATTGAATAAGGCACCACATCGGTTAACTCCTACGGAGAATCAAGAATTGAACCGAAAAATCCAAGAATTATTGCAGATTGTTTTGATCTAAGAAATTTTGAGTCCATGTGTAGTACCATCTATATTGGCACCTAAGAAGAATGGAGAATGGAAAATGTGTACTGATTCCATAGCAATCAAGAAGATAAAAATGAAATATAGGTTTCCTATATTGAGAATGGATGACATAATGGACAATTTGACTAGAGAAAAGTATTTTATTAAAATTGATTTGAAAAGTGGATATCATCATATCAGAATCAAAGAAGGTGATGAGTGGAAGACTTCTTTTAAGACAAAAGAGGGTTTGTATGAGTGGTTTGGTATGCCTTTTGGTTTAACTAATGCACCGAGTACTTTTATGAGATTGATGAATGAAGTTTTAAAGAAATTTTTGGGTAAATTTGTGATTGTATACCTAGATGATATTATGGTATTCAGTAAAACTAGAGAAGAGCATTCGTTTCATATTAGACATGTATTGCAAAGATTGAAAGAAGAAAAGTTGATTAATCTAAAAAAGTGTTCTTTCATGAAAGAGGAAATTGTGTATTTGGGATTTGTAATTTCAACTGATGGTTTGAAGATGGATCTCAAAAAGGTTGAAGCTATTTTGAATTGGCCTACACCTAAAAATGCTAGTGAGTTAAGATCATTTCATGGTTTAGCAAGTTTTTACTGATATTTCATAAGAAATTTTAGTTCAATTTGTAATGCTATGACTGCGACTATGATTGGAGATTAAAGAGAATTTAAGTGGACACATGGAGCTGATAAAAGTTTTGAGACTTTGAAGTATAATGTTGTTGAATTACCTATGTTAGGTTTACTTGATTTTAGTAAGGTATTTCAAGTTGAATATGATGCAAGTGGTAGTGCAATAGGAGCTATTTTGAGTCAAGAAGCTAAACATGTTGCTTTCTTTAGTGAGAAGTTGAATGATGCAAAGAGGAAATATTTTTTGTATGATCAAGAGTTCTATGCTATTTTTAAAGCCCTGAAGAAATAGAGACATTATTTGATATCGAGTGAATTTGTGTTGTATAATGATCATAAGGCTTTACAATATTTGGGTAGTCATAATAAGTTGAATCAAAGACATATGAAATGTGTTGAGTATTTGTAGAGTTATACATTTGTGATAAGACATAAGAGTGGAGTCACTAACTGAGTTTCTAATTCATTGAGTAGAAGAAGATCTTTGATGACTGAGATGAGAATTGAAGTTCTTAGTTTTAATGACATGAAAGATTTGTATGAAACTAATCCTAATTTTTTTGAGTTGTGGAGGAAGTGCAGAGCATCTATTCAAGATCAACCAAGTACTAAATGGGAAGAGTATTTAATTCAAGAAGGTATGTTGTTTAAAGGTATTTAGTTGTGTATATCAAGAGGATCAATGAGAAATAATTTGATAAAGGAAAAACATAGTAGTGGTTTGGCTGGACATTTTGGCATTGACAAAACATTGAATTTTCTTAAGGAGAAATACTTTTAGCAGCAGTTGTACATATAAGGATGTTAAAAAATTTGTGAAAATTTGTGGAATTTGTCAAGTTGCAAAGGGAGTAAGTTTGAATACTGGATTGTATATACCAATTTATGTTCTTGAGAAACCTTGGATTGATATTAGTATTGATTTTATTCTTAGCTTACCGAAGATAGTAAGAAGTAATGATTCTATATTTATTATTGTGGATAGATTTTCTAAGATGGCACATTTTATACCCTGTAGAAAGATATCAAATGTAGTCAATATACCAGATCTTTTGTTTAAGGAAATTTTCAGATTGCATGGATTACCGAGTATCATCTCTAACCGAGATAGTAAATTTGTTGAATACTTTTAGAAGACTCTTTCGAAAAAGTTAGGCACCGAGTTGAGATATAGTTCTATATTTCACCCATAGAATGATG
The DNA here is from genome assembly GCA_027943335.1 of Chamaecyparis obtusa. Lineage (NCBI taxonomy): Eukaryota > Viridiplantae > Streptophyta > Pinopsida > Cupressales > Cupressaceae > Chamaecyparis > Chamaecyparis obtusa. Next base: position 1,765,640 of record BSBK01003715.1, read on the forward strand.
GATAGACAAAGGTTTCAAATAGAAGTTTGGGTAATCTTTTGAGATGTTTAGTGTGAGATAAACCAAGTAATTGGGATTCTATGTTGGTATAAGTAGAGTTTACATACAATAATTCAGTGAATAGAGTACTGGAAAAATTCCTTTTGAGATTGTTAATGCAATACAACTGAGATGTATATTAGATTTGAAGGACATTTCTAGTGAAGAAAAAAGAAATGTTGAAGGAGAAGAGTTTGTTGAGTTCATGAAAACATTTCATGAGGAAGTGAAACATAAGTTGGAAAATAGTAATCAGAAATATAAAGATAGAGAAGATAGATCAAGAAGACATAAGAATTTTTCATTTGGAGATGAAGTTATCATTCATTTGAAGAAAGGTAGATTTCCTATTGGAACATATGGGAAGTTGAAAATGAAGAAATTTGGTCCCTACAGAATATTGAGGAAATTTGACAGTGGAAATGCTTATGATATTGAGTTACCTGATGACATGGATATATCACCTATATTAAACATTCCAAATTTGTTTGAGTATCATGAACCTGATGAAGATATGACAACACCAAATGATTATCCTAAGAAATAGACAAAAGAAGTTGAGCAGAATTTGGAACAAAGAATTGGAAGAAGCACAAGAGGAAAATAGTATATGGAGTATCTGGTAAAGTGGAAGAACAAACCAATTAAATAAAGTTCATGGATTTCATAATCTAAGTTGTATTAAGCTCAGGTTGTACCTGCTACATGATTTAGATAATCATTTCAAATAACCCCAGGTGTTTGATGCAGGATTATCTTGAGTTCTTAGCAATCCCATATCACCAAAAACAAGTTAGAAGTACTAGATTGATCAGTAGCTTCTTTTGGCTCTTGGTGATATTTTCCTTTGTTTACCGATGGGGCTCGGTTATTGCTTGATTCCTTCATTGACCGAGTTGGCTCATTTCCTTCGTTTGCTAAGTTATTTCCTGGCGCTTGGTAGTCTTTCTCACCAAGTGATTTATTTTGATTTCCTCTTGAGGCCAACTTGTGCATTTAATTTTGGTCACAGAGTTAATGTTGGTATCAATCATTGGGAACCATGTGGACCTAGATCTAGTCATTCCTTCTACCAATGACAGATCTGAAGGCCAACTTGTCTTGATAGCCTCTTGTACTAATAGAGTAGTTGGTTGGAGGTTTAGGCATCAGTTTTAAGTTGGTAGAAGATAGTTTATGAATCCTCGTATGTTGGAGGATTGTTGTAACTAACTTTGAAAGTGTTGGCCATAACCGGGAAGGCCTTATAGCCCTGCATGTATGAGGTGATTTCATGAATAATATATGATATGTTCTGCATTCTCTCCCTCTCCCTGTGTATTGTTTCTTCCATGTGTGATCTCTACAAGGAGGATTTGGAATGGGGCATGCCTTTGGCCCCTCATTCAGTCTGCCTTGTGTCAAAGTTCAAGTTCAAAAGTAAGGTCTAAATTATGGAATATTCTGGATGTGTGATTATTTCTTTCACAGGAAAGTTCCTTTTAAAAGCATCAATATTGAATTAGAACTTCTGGAAGTTTACCATGTGAAGTCATCAAATTTGATGGGATAGTGCAGGCATGTCATAATGTGATGTATGATAGCTAGAGGTGTAGTACAAAAGGGGCCATCATTTTAAAGAGTGTGGTAATTAGGAAAAATTATTGGGAAGCAAAAGATTTGTGCCAATTTGACATAAGAATTAATGAGAGGAGAAAAATGTTTCATGTTAATTACCTCTTACATAAATGTATGTATTTCATCCATTCTTCATGAATCTATCTAAGATCTTCGTCATCCTTGTTAATAAATTGAATCCTTTATTAGCATTTGATTATTAGTTTCTTTCAAAGGAAGGGAGAAGCGAAAATTGTGGTGAGGGAATTGCAGAGGGATTGTGCATAGTCAACTAGTGAGTTATCCTCTTTTCTACAACTTTTAGTTTGTAAAGGAAGGTTGTTCCTATATTTTGTAAAGTTTCTCTTGTTTTCTGTTAAAATGCCTCTTTTTCGCGCCAAGCTTTTGAAAGCTGAAAGAAAAAATCACTTACTGCTCTCTCTCCCTAAAATTTGTGACACTTCCCTGGTTAATGTGAGTCTAACAGAATTATGTGAGAGGGTTAGTAATGCATCATACGGATCTTTTTCTTAAAATTTGGCCAGTAGAGGATTAATGGAAGCTGTTGCATTTCCCCCAACCCTAAAATGCCCAAAGCTAGTGCTAGAATGCACAAACAAATATGACACTAAGAGTAGATGCATTGAGGATGCTTCAGTAGATATTTTAGTAAGAATTAGTAGAGAAATACTCATAGTGGCTCTAAAAATCCCTCACAAAGAACCCTATGAACCTTGTACTTTCACAGAGGAGACCCATGTATATGAGGGGGATAAGAAGAAATACAGTTCTCTTATCGCACAAAACTAGTTGTCAAAGCCAGAAAAGGGAGGCTCACGGTTGCCAAAACCTTTGACTATTGAACACTTTAGAAAGGAAATTGAAGACATTGTTTTCCTTTTAAAAATGGTTAAAGGAAACAAACATGCCTTTCACTAGGAAGACTAGATGTATTTCTTGATCCAGAAGATATTAGGAGGGGAGAAGTTTATCGGCTAGGCTGAATTGATAGATGAGAAAATTCATAGAGAGCTCTTAAACCTAACTAATTTGACCCCTTTTTACATGACTTCCTACCTAATATATATCCTAAATTGCTGTAAAGACTGGGGGGTCTCCTCCATGAGCCTTGGAACAATGATATGAAAATCTATGATTACTACAAATATTTTCAGAATGAGAGGTTTGTAGAAGAGTTCAAAATATTTAATGATGTATTCCTGGGTAAACTGGTCTTTAAACTATGTGGAAAAGAAAATAGAAGACTCATTGAGGAAGCTATGCAAGTGATAAATGTTTATGGGTGTTACTTTATTCAATTTCCTAAGTTTACCTATATTAGGGTTGGGGCATTCGATGAAAAGCCTCTGAAATTACCAAGATATTGTCTAGACAATGTGATTTTGATAGAAATATGCAGACAGCTGGTTACTATTGAACATAAATCAGGGAGTTCTAAAAAGTCCTCAGGTGTTCTATTTCCCATAGAGTTGGGCTATTATAGATGTAAAATATTTCAAGATTCTTTGGCAATCGAAGGCGAGCTTCATGCCATAAACTTAAAATCTTACATCCCTAGAGCCAGTTTTGACTACAAAGGTTTTTCCAAAATAAATTTGAATGTTCCCTCCACATTCATGCATGTACCGGAACTTGAGGATTATTGGGATAATTGCTTGGATGATTTGGAAGTTAGGAGAAGATTGTGGTCCAAGCTGACTTTGAGGCAGGTTATTACCTTTAGGGTTAACATGGATACAGATGGTGTCGAAGAAGGTGAAAATTTAGATGTGCTCAACCCTAATTATCTCAAGCAAGTGGAAGCTCTTCCTATCTCATAGATCGATTGGACAAAAGTATAAGAGGATAATTTATAGTCTAGGATAGCCAATGTGATAAGAAGGACATAAAAATAGCTTTAGGAAAAGAAAGCTCCTAATATCATCTCTTAGCCCTCAGGAAAATAAGTAAAATCAAAGAAAATGAATTCCTCTAGGAAAACTTATGCTTCAACTAACTCTATTGTTGATAAATTTGTTGTAGGTGATCTTGAACTTGAAGTTGAACCAGGCAGCCCAAAAGTTCAAGCTCAACTTCAAGAAGAATCTATCACATGGATGACCCACTAAAGTAGTCAGATAAAGAATAAAGAAAAGGAACCTGTAAAAAATCCCAGTGTGGTGGTAGATTTGGATTCCCCTAAAACTGAGAAATCAGAAGAGTTGATTCTTGATTTCAATTTGTGTAGTATATCTGACAATCAACAAGTTCAAGGTAATACAAATAACATTCCAATGGAATCCCTTGCTCTTTTAAGAGGCCATGAGATGCCTAAGAAATATACAATAGCTCTGAAATGGCTTGAAAATTCTATTTCCAAGAAATGAAGTGTCATACCATTATCTTTTCTAATTGAAGATGTGGTAAGTAAGTGCTTGGGTAAAACCCCAAAGGTCGAAAAACCCAAGACCGAATCCAGAATTGAGTTCAATGAGGATACTAGCCATTGGATAGCAGAGATTTTGAAGATAGTGAATGATAAAGGGAATGGATATTTGTCCATGCAAGATTATAAAGTGTCAAAGGTTGACTTGGGAAAAGACAACAGAGTTGTAGATATGAAAATCTTCGAAGTATCAAACAGGAAGATCACTAATAGGGTGTAGAAGGATGCCAAAGATAAGAAGAAAATGGAGGAAGTAATGAAGAATATGGCTCAATACATA